>CM053792.1:763450723-764050723 GCA_028749045.1 Cupressus sempervirens | reverse complement strand
GGCTATAGAAGTGCAGAAAAGGATTAATAATAAAAACATAGTAGCTCCTGGCCAATATAACTTGTAGAAAAGGGCAAGTTATGTAATGATTCAAAGTATGCAATAGGGTCCTTCTCATCAAGGAAAAAGACCAAGAAGTCCATCTACAACCAGTGCTCCAAAAAGGCAAAAATTAGAAGAGGGATCTTCTTCTTCCTTGCCAGAACAATATTCCCCAAGCCAATCCCCAATCAAGATAGATGATGAAGCATCTTTAGGGAAACAATTAAGACAAATTGGAGGAGAAGGGGATATAATTGTTACTTCC
The DNA here is from genome assembly GCA_028749045.1 of Cupressus sempervirens. Classification (NCBI taxonomy): domain Eukaryota; kingdom Viridiplantae; phylum Streptophyta; class Pinopsida; order Cupressales; family Cupressaceae; genus Cupressus; species Cupressus sempervirens. The sequence continues at coordinate 764,050,416 of CM053792.1, read as the reverse complement.
ACAGATCTGGAGATTGGGGAACCACAAGAACCCCCTGCACCTTCTTTGGAGCTTACTATTGCTGACTATAAAGGTAAGGAAATTGATCCTATAGTTGCCCAAGCCTCTAAGAGGTTTGTAAATTATAAAAATTTTGTGAAGTCTAGAGCATTTGCACAATTTTTGTGGAGGTTGAATATGCAATTTTGAAAAATACTTGTAACAAAATAAAAGCAGAGCAACTAGATAAACCAGACTCTGTTATCAAAGAAGAGGTAAAATCTAAATTTTTGAATGATTTTACCCAATTTACACCTTAGGCCAAGAGGCAATTAGTTAAATAGTCAGGTGTTCTTATCTTACCTAAATGGGATATTGTGAATGCTATGGTTTTTGATTCAATAAGAAAACAAAAGGATGTCCAATTATAAACTAAAGAAGAAATTTTACAAGCTCATAGAGGAGTTAAATTTAGTGATGATCACCAAGCCCTTGTAATTTGGTCAATTGAGGAAAGGGATAAAACTAGGATGTAGGAAATCTCTACTGCAGAACATACTGGTACATTGATAGTATACAGGGCTAGTGAAGTAAGCAGCAATCAAATAATGGGGATGGCCTCAGAAGTGCTGAAATTTGGTGGTGTTGTATCTGGCAAGGAACATGATAGATTTACCCAACTCAATGCCAGATTTGAAGAATTTTTAAAAGCATATGAGGAAAGGGGAATACAGATACAGTCACTAGAAAACAAAATGTCTCAAATGGAGAAGATAATCGAGAAGAGTAAAGTAGGAGAATCCAATGCACCTAGGATGACCTACCCTTCACAATCACTTGTTGGAGCAACCCCTATTGTTGAAATTCTAGACACCCCTGAAAGGCCTCAATTCTATACTGCAGAGGACTTTGAAGAAGAAAAAACCAAACTACATGAGTTGCAGGTAGAATTAAAGAATCAATATGAAGGAAAATTGAAGCAGGGTGTGGTGTATTTAAGGGATAAAATACAATGGTCAACTTTCTTTGATCAGTTGACAAGAGTTACAGCTCTCATGGATGAGTTGAGCAGAGATGAGGTTAAATTAACTCCTCTAGGACAGAAGTGGAGGGAGAGAAACAATGATATCACATTCATGTGTATATCTACTGTCCAAATGCCTTGTCATCAAGTAGAGAAAATTTTTGATTTATTAAACAAGCTAGGAGATTTTGGTGATAAGAGGGATTCTTTGCAAAAAAGAGTAACACAATGTTTCTCCAAGTATATTGCTGAAAAATTCATTTTATTTCCTTGCGCTTTAGAATTTTTTGACACAATAAAGGAAAAAGAAAAGTGAAAAAAAGAGTTGGACGAAATATTTCATGAAAGGATCAAGAATATCATCAATGAAACTAGTCACTGGTTTTGGGCAAGAACAAACGAAGAGTTGGTAAAGATACAGTTATTCTATAATGCCATCAGAAAAGAGCTTGATGATTTAGAGGAATTGGCAAATTCTTTAGTGATTATACAAAGAGAGGCTCTAAATTTTAATTGGCCAAATGATGCTATTTATAATGAGTGGAAAAATCAGTCTTCAGTACAAATGTCAGAAGATGATGAGCAAGAAGATGCAAAAGTAAAAGTTACCCTCGTAATCAGTAATGAAGACATGGAAAATCCCCAGATCAAAGTAAGTTTGAAGGTAGTGGAAGATGATACATTACTTTTTAACCTTATGGCCACTTACTCTGAGGATGAAGAATAAATGAAGAATTAGATCATATTCTTTTGTTTCAACAACCGAGAAGCATAATAGGAAGGGACCCACCAAGGAATGTTCGATGTATTATCTTTTTTGTTGTTTTTTTTGTCTTTTGTGGCAAAAATTTGTCAGTATCTTTCAGAAGACACATGTCACTTTCTTTTAGTCTGAAGCTTGTTGCATCTCACATTATTTAAGTGAGATTCCAAGGCTAAAGGATGGTCCGAATTCTATTTTTCTAAGTAGTATGCTTAGTTTTTCTTTGGTCCAAAATTCTGAAAGCAAATCCATGATGTATTTTCTCTATCAATTCTCTAAGAATACATGAATATAGAATGAACTATGTCTCTTTCTGAAGGTCATTCTGAGTTTATTGTAAATGATGTACCATTTTCAAAGAAAATGAATACAAATTGTGAATTGTCCCCATATCAGTTCTTTTTGAATCTTTTCTCGTTCCAATTACATGGTTATCTTGATATTGTATAAGTAAAGGCTTGTGCAATTGAATGCAATCTAGTTAGGTTGTATATCTATTTATCACTTCTATTAATTCAATGGATTAAATAAAAGCTTTGATGAATGTGATGAGGTTTCTTTAGTAATGGAAAGGATTTTGAATGATGAATTCTGATAAGAATTTCTGATAGAATTTTTTGTAAGGCAATGAATTAGATCTAAGAATTTTCTATAGACTCTGAACCCCAATGGATTAAGCACTGATCAAATTGATTCAGCTGAAGGAGAAGTATATCATAAATGGTTATCAAAATGCAACATCAAATCAAATTTTACTTTTATTTTCTTGTAGATCTTCAAAGGCTGGCCAGTACTTGTCTACATGGGATGTTCTAGCTTCAGTTAGCCAATATTGTTAAGAACACCTACAGATCTATAGAAGAAATTTTGGCCATATCTATTATATGGGATGTATTTAGCAAATTGTTATGAATTATGTATGTAATTGAGGATTTGAGATGAGAATCAAAATGAAACTAAAATAATCCTCATATGGTCTTTCTTAGGTGTGAATCATCCTTGAGTATACCCACCCTAGTTTTGCAGAGCCAAAAGAGTAGAAAACCATCTGTGGTTTTGTTGAAGTTGGGTCCAAGTACTTTGCATATGCAATTGTTAATAAGAATTGGCTAGTCTTTAGATTGTGTATGTATTTTCATCCTGGTATTAAGCATTTTGTTGCTTAGTAGTTTTTGTGCATTTTAAAACACCAACATGTTGCATAAGTTTTCTTTCCTTCTCTCAATAGCCATCACATATGTTGCATGAATAAATATAGCTAGTATAGAGTTAACCCTTGATCTAGAGTTCAACTTGTACCCAAAATCTTGGTTAACAACTTAACTCTTTTATCCTAAATAGGATCAACTTTCATATTTCTTCCATGAAACTTGGATTTTAGTTTTTTCTCAACCATTTTCCTAACACTCTTCTCATTAACAAGATTATAACCTTCATTTCTCAATCTTATGACCTTGAGAATTAGGTTATTGTCAATGACAATTCACACATCACCCAACTAGAACATTTCATCATGTATTCTGCTCAAAATGATTTAATTCCATTCATGATTCTCGAATTCTATGTATAATATATACTTCACTAAATTCAAATCTTCAAGGAACACATATTTAGACCTCAAGGATAAGTCATTATTGCACATGACTCCTAATTCCTTGTGAGTTTCATCATCTCCTATGATCTCAATCTTAAAATGTATATAACTCCTTATATCTTCTATGTGTAACACATTTTTTGGTACTTGCAAAAATGCTCCTACTATATCACCTAATAAAGAAACAAATGGGTGTTTCTTGAACTCATACCTTGGTCTGTCACTAATGACATACACTCTTTGTCTAGTCATTTCTCTATAACTATAAATATTGTGATAAATTGGATTTAATACTCTATAAAATACCTTAATTAAATGATTTAGGGCTTCTACAACTTTTTTAGATTATCAAACTTTGCTTCACACTTTAATTGTTTTCAAATTGCTCTTCAATTTGCTCAAGATACTTTTCATGAACAAATGGTACACTAAATCTCACTTGTGATCCTTAAATCATTTCAAATCACATTGTGCATTAAATGTGTATCTAACATAAACTTAGAATATTCTCTCTATCTACCAATAACCTTGTTGGTACAATTCCCGCTTATTGTGATCACATCTAGACTTGCACATTGAACCATAGCTTCCTTTATATGTCTTCTACTTTTTGTTAACCATGGAATCTCCAACTCACTCTCTAACATCAAATCTGACCAATTGATGCTCTATTTCTTCTGTAGTAGATTAATTCAGATAGGTTGAGCCACAAACAATATGTGACTTCAACTTTCCATCATGTGCATCAAATAATTGCTCTTCTAATATTGTATGTGAGCTCTTTGGATTACAAGCCTTCACTAATGCTTCTTTGAATTCCTCAACATGTTCCTTGACTAATTCTTTATGACTATTGTTACTTCCATTTTCATTCCTTCTATCATTCTTGTTATTGTTCCTTCTATGATTATGATTCTTATTAAAGTTCCCTTTGTCCATACTAAATCTTACTATGTGTCCAAAGTTATTGCATAACTGACATACATGTGCATTTCTCCTATGATTATTTTCATTATGGCTTTTAGGTGCTCTACGATTTCTTGCAATGTGTTTAGGAATTTTATATTTGTAAAAAAAAATTTCTTTCTCTCACCATTAGGTTTTTCTCCATCATTAGATATGCTCTGAGATCTACTTCTTCCATTACCTACTGTAATACCCCAAAATTGGTACATTTCCATGTTAACCAATTCTGGTCTATTCAATCATCCCTAATTCCTATTTTACTAGGTAATTTTGATTCTGATTATCATTACTTGACCTAAGTGTCAAATGTAGGAAACCCTAATTTGCATTGATCACACTCTTTAATTGATTCCTAAAGCTCAACTTGAATTAACTACATTAAACCTATTAATTAAATTTGATTTAATTGTAAGTGTTCATGCTTTAATTAAATTAAATTACTTCTTTAGCTAATGTGTGAGGGAATTAAATATATTTAATTTAATAATGTCCTCACTTTAATTATTGAATATATTTATTCAATTAATTAAAAATAGGCATTTATGAGGTCATACCTTATTTTATTAAATTAAATATTCTTTTCAAATCTTCTGTCCAGATCAAGAATGGGAATTATAAGTGATCTATCTCTTGAATTGGAATTGACCTAATCAACTTGTTCTCAAACTTAGGTGAAATTCAAATAACTCTTCATCATACTCAAGATCTAAGTTAGTTAATCTCACCTGCATAGGGAATCTTCCATCCTGACTAAATATCATCTTTGATCTTGACCATACATCCCAATTGATCTCAACCATTGATTGATTTTGGGAATTCTATTTAAGAGGCCATTAATTACTCATTATAGAGGTTGAATTGAATTGCATCGAATTAATGCTAGAATACTCACTCACTTGCTCATACTTTCATAAGATCTCACATTTTCTTGCATTATTAATATCATATTAGATTAAAATGTAGTCATATAGCATAATTTTAATTTCTCTATTATTAGATTAAAATGCATTTCATATATAATAATTGCACTTTCATATAGCTACATAAATCCTTCATACTAGAGGTCTGGTTTCTCACTTCTCATTCTAAGAGCAAAAGAAAAATCCTCTAGTAAGGAGGCAATAGGTCACACTATTGGGTTACTCAAATGAATAATCTCATACTCATTCTAGGATGATCTCTCAAGTAATGAATGTGTTGAAGTGAGGATCAGAGGCCCACATTTCACATATACATTTCTAGCACCCACTGTGTGGCTAAGAAATCAAAAAAATTGGTCTCATTTACTCTGTTTTTTGCTTTTTTAATGATTTTGTCACATTCATCCATACCATTTTCTAGATTTTCATGTGAGAAATTTTATTTTCACAAAAACAATTGAAGATTTTTTCCCTTTCATCGCACTTCCTCATGTGAAAAAGTACATAAATGCACGAGTTCTCATGCAGTGCACATCATTTTCTTGCTCGGTCTTGTGCATGATTTCGCATGATATTTTGCAAAAACACATGCAAAATACAATTTTATAAAATTTAGATTTTATCATTATGTTTGACTAACAGTGTTATCTAAAGCATTTTCTTTCTAATTTCTAGTTTTTCTATAGCTTAATAGTGGTTTGTAGGACACTTGATAAAGACACCTTTATCTAGACACTTCAAACATGTACTGACTGTATGATTGTAGGACATTGTCAAAGATACACATGTCAAAGACTTATTTCAAACCCACTTAAAATGTCATGTCTTCTTTTTTATTTTCACACATAGTATAATTAGTGCTTGTGAACTTCATATGGTACAAGACAGGAGAATAGGGGAGTATACTCTTTACTATTTGGAAGTAATACCCAAGAGTAAATCAGAAAACTAGAAGCTTCTAAAAGATAACACCTAAGGGAGGCAAGCAAGTTAGTGGCTCTCTAGTATGCATATTTTCTATTAAGGGATGATGATTTCCTTTAGGGAATTAAAATCTTAAGAAAGAACAAGTCTAGATTGATTAAGCTAACTTGGTGATTAACATGTCTTGGGTGTTTGGGTGAGGTGACGAGGTAGAGGAGTATGCTCTTTCCCCTTGAAGAAAATTAGAAACTCAGACCCTTAGATCTAAACCACCAGTCTGAGTCAACTCTTAGAGGGCCTACTAGAGCGATTCAACCTTTGAGAATGACCCAAGTGAGCACACTCCTTTCATTGGAGATTTCAACTCACTATAATGAAGAAGCTTTGTAGAGTAAAAGACTTCAAAGCCATATTAATTTCCTCTTCTTTATTATGATATTGCATATCAAGAAGAGGGTTTGTCTGTTGCACTTGCTAGTATTGGCCCCAATCTTGCTAGTCAAGTGTGTGCACTTATAGATTCCAGTGTGAGCTACTAGCCTCAAGTTCACTTGTGAAGCCACCGGGGGTTAATGTGAATAGAAGAAAAGTAAAAACCTTTTAGTTAGTTACTACCTAGTTCACCTCTAAAAGGTGGCATAATCTTTGTGCAAGGAGGGGGAAGAATCTCTCTTGTAGATACTCACCATAGGCATGTACCTAGGCATTGGAAGGGTTGTATATGCACTTGACCCTTGCCAAAAGGGTGTTCATTTAGTGTATATGTTATTGAGCTCTTGGAATAAACCAAAAACATGGGTGCCCTCTAGTGGGGTGACATGGTTGTGTGAGGTGAACACATGCACATAAGTTGTGAGACAAAGTTTTTTCCTTCTCTACAAATTCTGGTTTCAGGGATAGAGTGTGTCTTTTTCAAGTCTTAAACTTGTCTAAACCTATCAAACCAACTAAAGGTCAAGACTTCCCATCCCTCTAAATTTATTTTTCCTCAATTAGATTATTTGTGACTACTACTTGTTTCCCACGCTTATCTAAAAATAATCCATCTTGTTCAAAACAAAAATGCCATTCAAAAAATTAAAAACCATCTTGCTACCTATTTGAAATCTATCAAAACAACCAACAATCTATCTAGAACTGTCTAAAACTTGCAAAATCTCTTCAAATCTAATCAACATTTATTAGTCTATCCATATTCTCACACCCAATTCTGTGAAATTTTGCGTGAGAAAATACTTTGTTAGCACTTCTTTGCACAACCCTATCCAAGTCCTCACATAGTATTCTACAAATTTCCATGTGAGATCTTTTAAATTCTATCCTTTTATGTTAGAATCCTATTCTTTTTTCAATCTAGCACATCCTCGCACAACTTTGTACAAGTCTTCACATGAGAAATCTAGTCAAAAAATGATGTTCTAAATCTTCACGTCCTTGTTTGAGTTTCCTCATGTATTTCCCTAAGAATCATCATGTGGGACCTTTTCCTAAGGCTATCAAACTATTCTATTAGAGCTATCTACACTCTAAATCTAGTTTTTACCTGCAACAATTTACCAATTTTCTATCTACAAATAGTGGCTTCTTGCTTAGCTAACAACTTCTGACCTACACACAAACCAATCTTGCTACTTAGTTATCTTTTCCTTGTTCTCTCATATTTATCATACTTTATGTCACAATATTCATAATCTTTGGTTATTCTAGCCATTACTTAGACAACTTGTACCTTAATATACATCACTCTTATCTTTCTTTTTGAGACGATGTTATAGTGTGGTCCTTGTCTAGGTTTTTTCCTTTTGTCCTTGTCTATAACTATAGCAACAAGAAGTAAAAATATTTTTTATCCCCTTAGACTTAGATGAGGTAGAGCTAGGGTTCATAATCATAGCAAAGGTCACTTTCTAGTCTATACACAGTCTACCTCTAGTTCATCTAGTGAGGAGTCTTCACAATCTCCTTCACTTGTTAGATCACCTCATGTTCAAAGAATGTTTTCCATAAGCTTACAACAAACCAGGAACCCCTTGTATCAAGAGGACCTCCAGCTAGCAAGGATAATACATCTTCAAACAACATAGTTGAATTCTTATTGAAACTTATTGCATTCCTATAATGGTTGATCAAGAACCTAAACATGGAGAACATTGTGGAGACCAAGATCAACATAGGAATGAAAAAAATAAGGAACCTTTTACTAATGAGAATGAAGAAGAGGTAGAATTCTTCTTGAACACATCAAAAAAATATTGTGAGGATGAAAACTTCCAAAAACTCATGGAAATCTTGCTTACTGAAGAGAAAGAGAAATACATTCTCAAACTTGGCCAAGGGGGTGCCAAGCTACCATAACACTTTAATGTTGAAATTATCATTACACCTAAAGAGGAAACTAAAACTTCCAAATTGTGAAAACAAATGAAGATCATGCAAGAATAGTTATCCCAAATGATGTATGATAAAGGAAAACCTACAAAAATATACACCTTAGACACTCTTTGTCCATTCCCTTTTGACAAGAGTATAGACATGCCTCCTTTTCCAAGAGGAGTTGAGTTACCCAAGTATGATAAATACTTTGGGACTATTGATCCCAAAGATCATTTGTGAGAATTTAGTGCCTTGTCTATGGAATTTTTGCATAATTAGACATATCTCATGCATCTTTTCCCAAGAAGCCTAGGTGGTCATGCTATGGAGTGGTTTCCACACTTTCCCAATAGTATCAAAATGTTTGATGATATTTCTAACCTATTTGTCCAATAGTACTCTCACAACATACAACACCTAGTTAACATTTGAGACTTGTGTAACCTTAAACTGAAAGTTGGGGAAACTTTCCTCACATTCTGTCGGAGATGGAGACAAATTTACACTAAATATTCATGAAAGATTCGTAAAATGGAAAAGCTTGATATCTTCACTGATAATCTCCTATATGATTTTGAGTATAGAGTTCAACTTCAAGGTCCACACACCTTTGAAGACATGTGTTAAACTAATGCTTATCTTCAAGCATTACACTTCTTTGTCAAAGATCTGAGCTCCCCAACTTCTATCTTTCCCTTTTTGCTACTCTTGAAGGTGTAATAGAATCCTCTGGTCCTTTCCCATACTTCTCGCCTGTGGTCTTCCTGCAACTTATCAAGTTCATCAGCATCAATATCATATAGGGGCCATAAAAGCATTGGAGGTTGCATGGTCAAAGGACACCATAGCTCTAGCCTTAGTTGCTTTCCCAGTTCTAAATATTTTGGAACTCTATATAGTGCTACTTCCAAATTAATAGGACTGTACGGCTCTGATTTCTTAAGAGAATCAGGTAACCGTGCCCATCTACTTCTTACTCCGATCATAGCTTTCTGGAATAAAAAGTAGGGCAAATTTTCATATTTGGCATACACTTTGGCTCTAGCAACAAATACCTTCTTTCTAACTTTTGGATTACTCTTCCCATAGGTTAATGTAAACTAGTCTCGAAGCATTTCTTCTGGTTGTTTACTTTCTGCCCTCAAGGGTAAAATTTTTGTTCTCTCCTCATCTCTTTAATTAACCAGTTGTCTCTCATAATTTGCCTCATTAGACATCCATGACATTAAAGCTTTCAAATGCACATCTCCTATATAGAGAAAAGGATTCCACTCAGTTTTTGCAAGAATGACAAAATTATGAATATACAACTCACACAATAGATTTTGCTGCCATGGTGGTAAGGTTTGATACAGCCCATAAAACTCTTGTGCGATTTTGAATTTTGCATTTACATTTCTGAGGGTTAACATCAACTGAAGCAAAAAATATTGTTCTTTCAAACAAAAAACATATACTTGAGGAGGTGGTCTGCAAGCAAGAGCTTGATCAGCTAATTTAAGTGCACATTCCATGTGTTGTTTCTATCTTTCTAGTTGTTCTTTCAATTCTTCAATTTCCTCATTTTGTGATGTTATGATCTTGCTCATTCTTTTCTTCTCCTCTTTCCATAGTGCTTCAGCAAATAAATGTTGTCCATATAATTGGAAAAAGAGTTTTTACAAGGTGACGGCACTGTTATCCTCTTCATAATCTTTTTTCTTTTTCTATTTTCGCCATAGATGTTCCGCCAAACTATTGATCCATGTTGACTTATATGGGACTAAGGTAGTATTCAAATCATGACATTCACGAACTACTTCATTCTCATGGCTTGAAACACTAGGTAAATCCATTAAGGTTTTGTTGATTTATTGCTCACATGCTACAGGAGGATTACTAGAAGCTTTTGTCATCTCAGTGTGAAGGGGAGAATGGTCAGAAATTATCTGCATAGGAGACTCTAGAGCAGGTGCTTTAGACAATATAGGATCTTTAAAAATCTGCCCTCTCATTCTAGGGCTTCTCCATAAAGGAGTCTCTTCTTGTACTATTGTCTTTTGCCTACTTTTTTGTTTCGGTGTCACTGCTGCAGGATTAGTTGGTGTAGGAACCTTCTTTGTTTTCTTCTATTGCTTAATTGCAGGACTAGGTTTTTGTTGAGTAGCGGTTTCTTCTGGTGACTTCTGTTTCCTTTTAGCTTTACTAGTAGTGGGTTTAGGGATGTCTTGCTCAGGTGGAGGCACATTCTCTTGAATGGAAGAAAATTTCAATTCAATCCCTTGTGTGTTTTCTATTTTAGCTCCCTCAATATTTTGTTCTACAGGCTCACTACTGAAAACTACGTTTTCCTCACCCTACCGTTCACTAAGGTCAACTTGGGGTTGTAGGGTTTTAAATTTCACAAATTCATCCCATGTCAAAGGGGATGCATCCCTAAGAGACCTTTCTATTAACAACTTAATCAAGGTATGGTGAGAAACAGAATTATCTTTCCCTTTTTGAGTTTCTTCTGCACTAATACAGAGCATATTATACAAAAAATTTGGAAGATTCACGGAAATATTGTGCCTTATACAACTAAGCAACTTAAAATGGTGTGCATGTAAGTGAGAAAATATGCCTTCACAAGTAAAATACCTAACAACATGCATTGCTAGCTCAGGGTATGGAGGCGGCAAAGACAATCTCTTGCACCCATGCTTTGTAACATCCAATTGAGGGTCATGTGGGGTAGTGAACTGGTCCCTTGCTGACCTAGTGTCATGTGAGCTCGGATAATGCTCTCCAATAGAAGGTAACCCTATTACTTTTGTAATTCATTCTTCTGTTGCAATTAATGTCAAACCCCACATAGAAGCTTCACCTTCATCAAATGTCCTGGTGAATTCTACAGCTACTTCTTCATCATATGCTGTTAAATTCAAACAATAACCTAACCACCCGCATGCATTGAATCTTCTTACTACTTCTATGTCAGAGAGCAGAAAAATGTGCTCAACTAGCTCTCTTCTCTGTAAACCTCCTCCCATTTCTTGATACTTCTTCTGCTACTCCGTTTCTCTCTCCCTTTCTGAATGCAAACTTCAAGACTCTACATTATTTCTCAGACGCTTCACCACTTCTTTTTGGGAACATTAATTATCATAACCAATTGTTATGTGCCATAATTAAACTTTAGGTAAAAGTAAATCATAAATTTGCATAGAAATCATCCAGAAACATGGTTCAAATGCCAAAATTTTAAAAATAGGTCACATCATGGCTTAGCACAAAAAATTTGGCATGAACAAGGAAAAAAAAACAAAATTCATTCAAAAAGTGGGAGTACAACACTTGACATGGCATACTTATGGAAAAAAGTTCTCATTAATAAGGGGTAACGCCAAGATTTTAGCAAATCATCATAGTTAATCATGCATGTCATTGGATAGTACGACACTCCCCTGCCCTCTGCTAATTTTATGACAAGTGTCCTCACTTGTCAGACTAGTATGGGTGAGGGACTGGAATACGTTGTAATTATAGAGACTATGCAGTATTATATATAATTAACAAAATCTGTAAACTTATAAATGAATAATAGTTTGAAAATGTTTATACCTGCCAAGTGGATTGTCACATGCTCCAAAAAAAAAGGTGGCAGAAATAATGTAAACGAAAGCATCCATCAGCATGTGTAGATTTGATTGAAAACACAAAAAATTAATTATGTAGAAAGTGAGTGGATGGAAGATTAAGATATGAATGGAAAGAAATATCATGAAAAGAAAATGGACTTTATGTAAATCACAAAGTTATTATTATGGACAGGAAAATTAGAATTAATGTTGAAGAGGAGCAGGCGGAAGGTTTTCACCTTCTGTTGTAGGAAGAGATACTTGAGTTGTTGTTGGATTTGGTTGTTCAAATTGTTGCATGAATTCGGCTTTTGTTTGAGGTTGTTTGTAAAGCTTAAGTCAATGACCATTGATCAACATTTTGAAAGGCACATCATCAATTGTGGTTAGTTGAACTGTTCCATTCTCAAAGACATGGATGATTTGATATGGTCCTAACCATCGCGTCTACAGCTTCCCTGGCATATCCTTAAACTAAAAATCATATAATAATGCCCAATCACTAGCTTTGAACTATTTTTTGAGGATATGAGAATCATGCCAGTGTTTTCTCTATTTTTGCACTAGTTCAGTGTGTTCTAAAGTGGCCTTGCACATTTCATCCAAAGAATTAAGATGCAGGAGGCGTTCTCTTTGTGCTGCAGGAAGATCAATATCTAAAGTCAAGCCTGTTCTTAAAGTCTTGTGTTCAAATTCAATTGGAAGCATTGCCACTTTCCCATACAAAAGCTCAAATGGTGTGAATCCTGTAGTGGTTTTCCAAGTTGTTCTATAAGCCCAAACAACTTCTTGTAACCGGTTGGTCCAATCCCAATGATGCAAATGGACTATTTTAGTTAGAATAGTTTCCAGCTCATGGTTGGTAACTTCTGCTTGTCCATTGGCTTGTGGATGATAAGGACTGGATCTGCGATGTCTGATGTTATACTATTTCATCAACTCTAAAATTAGGTTGGAAGTAAACTATGTGCCTTGATCAGTAACCAATTCTTTAGGAACTCCATAGTGTGTAAAAATCTCTTCATACAGGAATTCGGCAACTTTTTCATCACGGGCATGCTTCATAGCCTTAACCTCAACCCATTTGGTTAGGTAGTCAGTACAAACCAGAATATAAGACTTCCCATTGGATGGAGGATCAATAGGACCAATGAAGTCCATTCCCCATTTTTCAAATGGTGTTAACACCACTTGAGGATTCAAAGGCATTTCATCTATTTTGGTTGGGCAACCCATTCTTTGGCATTGTTCACACTTCCTTGTATAATTGATTGCATCTTTATGAAGGGTAGGCCAATAGTAACCAATGGCTAAGATTTTGAAAGTTGTTCTTTTGGCTGCAAAATGTCCTCTGTAGGGCTCATTATGACATGCATGCAAAATGTCATATGTCTCATCTTCTTTTACACATCTGTGCATAACTTGATCAGGTCTAGTATAGAACAGAAAATTGTCTATCCATGAGAAATGGAGGCTTTTCTGTATGAGAAGCTTTCTTTACTTATAAGAAAAATGTGTTGGTGTCTTATTAGCTACAATGTAGTTAGCAATATCTGCATACCATGGAACTTTAACAGCAATATGAAACAAATGTTCATCTGGAAATGCATCATCTACCAGAGTAGTATCAGTATCATGATGATTGATTCTTGAAAAATAATCAGCTACGACATTTGTTTTTCCAAGCTTATCCACTATGGTTATGTCAAATTCTTGTAGCAATAGTAACCATCTTGCTAACCTACTAGTTATAGCAGGTTTGTTCATGAGATATTTGATTGCTGCATGATCAGTATGAACATAGATAGGATAACCTATGATGTAATGCCAAAATTTATTTAGAGCATAGACTATTGCTAACAATTCTTTTTCAGTCATTGTGTAATTTAGTTCTAGGCCATGAAGACTCTTACTGATATAATAAATGGCATTTTCAAGATTTGAGTGTTTCTATGCTAAAATTGCACCTATGGCATAATCAGAAGCATCTGTATATATGTGAAAAGGTAGGTTCCAATCAAGGCCTTGTAAAATTGGGGTTGTGGTCAAAAGTTGCTTAAGCTGCAGGAAAGCTTTATCACACTCAGGTGTCCAATTGAATTCAGCTTCTTTGGTGAGCAATTTGTACAAGGGACTAGCTATTTTACCGAAGTCTTTTATAAAACACCTGTAATATCTAGCATGTCCCAGAAAAGATCTGATATCTTTTAATTTAGTGGGTATGGGTAATGTTTGAATTACCTCAATTTTTGCTGGGCCTACTTGTATACCTACAGTAGATATGAAATGACCGAGTACCACACCCTCTTGCATGAGCACGAAACACTTTTCACTATTTAGTGCCAAATTATGTTCTTGACATCTTATCAAAACTTTTTCAAGATTTATCATTGCTTCTTCAAAAGTAACTCCAAATGTTGTAAAGTCATCCATATAGATTTCCATACAATCATGTGATATATCAGCAAAAATACTAATTACAGTCCATTGAAACATTGCAAGAGCGTTACAAAGACCAAATGGTAAAATAGAGTATGCAAAAGCACCCCATGGATAGGTAAATGTAGTTTTTTCTTGGTCTTCAAGAGCAATACTAATTTGATTATAGCCACTGTATCCATCTAAAAAGGAGAAGTACTTCTCTCCAACTAGTGTATCCAAAACTTGATCTATGAAGGGTAAAGGAAAATTATCCTTTTTAGTAGCCTTATTCAACTCCCTATAATCTACACAAATTCTCCATTTTCCTCCTTTCTTAGGTACTATAACCAGCGGTGATACCCATTTACTATTAGATATAAGATAGATAAAGCCAACATCAAGTAGTTTCTGTAATTCTGTTTTGACTATTTCTCTGAGGCTTGGATTTATCCTCCTCTGAGGTTGACGAAGTGGTAGACAACCTTCATTAATGTATATCCTATGGGTACACAGTGTAGGGCTTAATCCTTTCATATCACCATAATCCCAAGCAAAATTCTTCTCATGCTTTTGAAGCAATTCTTTTAATTTTTCCATCTGTACAGATGTCAATTTGAGGTTAACATGCAGTTTATGGCCTGTACTCAGTTCAACAGGAATAGTGGATTCTACCTTAGCAATTTTAGAGATTGGGCTTCCTTCTAATTCATAGGGAAGTAGTGAACAAAGATTTTCAGGTTCCTTAAGTAAAATACAACTTGTATCACACTCCTCATATGTAATCAATTCTAATACAGAGCTTTCAGACACATCTTTTCCTACCACACAAGTGTTGGTAAGGATGCTCTGGATTACTAAATCTTATTCTTGCAACTTTAGAAAAGATTGCCTATGTAACATCATAAGTTGTACTATGGAATTTATCTATTCTTTTTCATCTCCTAAATCTAGCCAAAAAGATGTACTCAAATTTGGTAATGGTTGTGCAAGAGGATATAGATCAAATTGCTTAGTTGCTTGGCCATTTGATATGGTCATATTCCCTGATCTGCAATTTATGTTTGCATCAGTTGTGGCCAACCATGGTCTACCTAGAATGAAAGGATAGCCAGATAAATTTAGTTTAGGGGACAAAATCATGAAGTCTATAGGGTATTCTATGGAATCTAAGGTCACAACAATATTTTCTATCATTCCATCAAGAATGACAATGGAACTATTAGCAACCTATAGAATAGTTGGTGTGGGCCTTAATCCTTCTATTTGTAACTTCTTCATGGTTTCTTTGGTCATCACATTTATAGTAGCTCCCAAATCTATTAAGGCATTTTTAACAAATTGACCATTTATGTTGACACTTACTACTGGACTCCCTGGGTCAAAATATTTTGGTGAAATCACTCTTCCTAACATGATATCAGCTAAGTGTCCAACAACATGAACTCTAGTAGGATCCTTCTTCTTCCTTCCAGGTTTCTTTAGACAAGCTTCCCTTATAGCTTTTCCATAACAAGAATGTCCTTAATAGCTTGAAACAAAGGTATTTGGACATGCATATTCTTCAACTGATTAAAAATGTCAAAGGGTTGTTCCTTGCTTTGTTTAGGTTTATTTTGTATTAGTTGGTCTAGAAAAGGAGGCTCTACTGCTGGTTGAACTAGTATTGGTATGGTAACATTAGTTGGGTGAACAGGTTCATCAACCAAAGGTTCTGATGCTACAGGAGAGTCTGATACTTCAGTTATAAGAGGTGGCTTTGGTGTTGGTAAGGTTGTTCTAGATCTCAAATGTATATCTGCGACATCTAGGGCATAAGCAGGGTACTGCTAGGTATCAACACTATACATGGGCTGTTGTGGTTGGCTATTTGGATTTGGCTAAGGCTGTGTAGGTAGCTGTGTTTTCTTTTGAGGTTCACTATTTGTAGGTGGTGGCATTAAATCAAGTTGTTGAGCTAGAGGGGGTAATTGTGGAGCACCAGTATTTTGGTTAGGCCATTGTTGAGATCCCTTCCATTGGTTTGGAGATTGCCAATTCCCTTGGGGTGGTTGCCATTGGTTCTGCTGGTTCTGGGGCCATTGGTTATTCTGCTGGATAGGCCAAGGTTGTTGGAAATTTTGAGACCATTGAGACTATTGTGGGTTATTTTGCCTAGCATTATTCCAATTGGGTTGTTTTTGTGGAGGACCTTGGGTATTGCAGTTTTTCCATTGATTACCATATGAATTTGAATTTTGCAAGGGGTCTTGAGGCATACCTTGATGTTGAGCCCATGGTCAGCGTTGAGCAACAAAGAATACTTGCTCATCATCCCCATCTATCTTTACATATTCATTTGGAAGATTTTGGTTCTCCATGCTTGCAACCAATTTACAGTGGAAATCCTTCTTTTGCTTCTGGCAATGAGGACAGTACTCAGCTAGTTGTAACTCAGCCTCTACTTGCTTCTTCTTTGCAGTAATTGTATCCAATGTTGTAGTGACATCATTAATGATGTCTTGTTTGAAATCTAACAACAAATTGGATATTTCAAGTTTTGAAATGCCTTGACTAATTCCTTTTGTAACCGTAGAATAGGGTCCTTGACCTTTCTTCATAGTTGACCTTGAGTAGTTCTGACATATCTTTTTGAGGTCATCCCATTGAGCTTGATATACATCTCCACCAGCCATCAGGTCTAATGCTTCCAAACAGTCTTCATTCACTCCTCTTAGAAAGACTAGTTTTTGGAAATCTTCAAACAATGTGTGCTAAGGATTCTTTTGTAGTGTATATAAAAATCGAGAAACATAGTCTTCTAATGTCACTTCCTCCTTTTGTGGTATCCTAAAGATATCATCTCCTCTTGTGATAGATGTTTTGCAATATTCTTTATATCTTTCCAAAAACAAGGCTTGCATTTCATCCCAATTCGCAGTTGCATTGGCTCCTAAGCCCATGAACCATCGTAAAGCTGATTCTTTCAATGTGGTTGGAAATAATTTAAGCTTATGGGCATCAGTGTTGTAGTCAAAACTAAGACAAAGGATGTTGAACTCAAACAAGAAGGTATCAGGGTCTTCAGTTGCAAGGCCATAGAACTCTGGAAGAGCAGTGGGAGGTATATTCTTGAGATTGGCATTGGTTATGAGACTTGGAAGTGGAAATGGAAAAGTGGGTTGTGCCATGACTGGTGGGACTAGATTATGAGGTTGCTACTGAAAAGGAATGTTAAGCACTAGATGATTAACAACTGGTGGATTCAAGGTAGTGTTATCAAGAAGACTGGTCACTATTTCAGTGAAAGGTTGGAGACCAGATATATCTAGGGATTCAGCTCTTGATGATGATACTGTGGGGAAAATAGGACTTGCATCTTCAAAGGACAACTCAACTTCTTCTTCAACTTCTTCATTCAAATTAACAGATCCTTGTGGAAGAAATTTTCCATATTCATCTCATCGTCTTCCTCTTCGATGCATGCAACTAAAATTTTCACAATGGTAAAAAGAACTTAATCTAAAAACTATGACTCAAAAATGCTCCTAGCTTGACACCATCCCTAGCAATGATTCCAAAAATGAATTGTCTCATAATAAGTGTTCCATAGTCATGCGCTAGGCCTGGCTTAGGAATAATCTATTCAAGCTAAGGACTACTTTTCCCCTACCATGAGGTGCATTTAGATTGTCAACCCAAGGACGTATACTTGAAATGGTCGGCACAGTATGTGCACTAGGTACCTTGATGAGTCATTATGCTTGTGTTGCAGAAAAGTAAAAATGCAAAGGAAGGAAACTATGGAAAGGAAAACACTAAATCTATGAATGTTGAAAACACAATGACAAGATAACAGAGATTCCATCTTGTCTCGTCCACTGGTCTATTCTTGCAGATGCTGCAGGAACGTTTATGAAGTGTGATGCTACAGGAAGGAATTAACTATCTACGTCTTACTTAAAATATTGCTAATGCTAGTAAAATGAATCTATTCTATCCTAATCTAATCCACCTTCCAAGTGGGCCCCCTTGGTTGGCTTCTCTAATCTACCAACACAAGATAGAAGCTAAAGAGAACTAATTCATTTCATTAATCAATCATTACATGATTCAAAATTGTAAAACACAACTACAACAAACTGTGAATCAGTGTTCTCTCTTACTCGATAAAACTTATCAAAAACCAAAACTTCACACACAGGAGTCGATTCTGACATATATAGGGAATCTACTCTTTATTACATAACAGAAAAGTAACTGTCCTAAGTTAAGTCTATAGGAGAGAATATGTGAGAACAACTAAAAGCGGAAAGGAAGGATAATGGAATTGAGGAGGGAGCAATGAAGTCTCCACTTGTTACAACATAAATGCAGAGAAGGCAATGGCTCATAAAAGCTCCTCCTTATTCACTGCCACGTTTCCTAGAGTGGTTACAACTTCCTAGAAGTCGGCAACCAACTTCTGGATTCCTATGCTCATCCTTTAATCCTTATCATTAGGTTAGTTATGATATAAGACATATTTTCAAATAAACATCCATCAAACTAAATTCAAGCATAAGAACACACATTTGGATATTTATATGAAATACTGCATATTAGATATAATTTAGGCAAAAGATGACATAGTTTTTCTACCCCATAAATCATCAAAGGTTTATCAAACATAGGCTTATAAGTTCTAAAACAAGGATAAACGGAGTATCACAAAGTATCTTAAACATAACAAAATAAAGGCATTTTTTAGACTCATCAACATGGTCACACAAGCTATCCATATTGAGGAATTCATGGTCAAAAAGGGTGAACTAACCCTTCAAAAGGACACTAAACAAGGATCCACCTCTAGTAACTAAAAATCCAAGTATGTGAATAAAAACTAAGAGGTTATGCATGATGAAGTTGTTGACAACATTACACCGAAACCACAAAAATTGAGAGGTTATGCATGATGAAGTTGTTGACAACATTACTCCTAAACCTACTAAGGTAGCTTTCAATCTTACAAACAATCTCAAAGCATCAAAGAATCTTGAGAAATGTCCTACTAATAGTAAGATGTTTGGAAAAAAACTAAAGAACACATGTTGAGTCTCATGCCCAAAATGAGAATATACACCTCTTAGTGAACCTTTGGATATGGTCTACAAGACCTTGCTACAAAACAAGCTCATTTCTCCATTGGATAACTCTCATATTTATGATCCACAACTATGACTACCATGGTGGAACAAAACTACATTTTTCAAATATCACTAGAACAAAGGTCAAAAAAACAACAATTGCATCAACTTGCATCACAAAGTCCAAGACCTAATTGACAATACTGACATTGTTGTGGATGGACATAACAAGAACACAGATCACAAGGCTTTCAAGGAGCCATTCCCATCTTATGAAAAAGGAGAAAACTTTTTTAAAAAATCTCATAACAAGATCAACTATATGTACTCTAATGATGATGATAAGATAGTCCACATGGTTGAACCCATGGATGTTGCGTATTGTGAAGTTATCACCATCAAAGGAAAAAAAGACAAAACTAAAACTAAGACACCATTTTTCTTAAGGGGCCCTACTTCCAATATGCTTGACAATGAACCATGAAAATTTTGTGCCAACACTATTATGTGCTCCTATGCTAAGTTGGTACTCAAAGGCCCTATGCCTTCTACTCCTGATGTAGAACAACACAAAGACAAACCTCTTGTTGGCCTGTCAGACAAAGGAACAAAACTTGCAACAACATCTGTAGCTACTAGCTACAATATCATCAATCAATTACAATGAACTAATGCTCAAATCATGATCTTTGAGCTACTCAAAATCTTTCCTTCTCATAGGTAGATTCTTGAAAAAGCCCTCACTAAGGAAAATGTACATCAATATCTTGATCTAGAGAGGTCCCAATCTATGGTAGGTCATATGACCTCACCTTACTATATTTCTTTCTCTAAGGAGGACACAAATTCATTAAGTCATTTGCATAATCAACCTCTATACATTGAGGTCATGATATACAAAAAATGTGTGTATCATGTGCTCATTGATAATGGAGTTGGTTTAAATACTATCTCTACTTCTTTACTTAGACAATTGGACTATTCTAAAGAGTCCATTGATCTTGGTTGTAAGATAACTATCAAAGTCGAGAGAAAATCTTTAGGTCTTGTGGTGTTGCCTATTCGCATTGGTCCTATAGAAAGGGATGTCACTTGTCAAGTCCTCAACATTCCCTTGGCTTACAATATTTTGCTAGGAAGACCATGGATACATGAGATGCAAGTTGTGCCTTGCACTTACCATCGATGTGTAAAATTCCCATTTCATGGCTCTAAAGTCACCATACCTGCAAGTACTAGCTATACCTATAACATGCTGAAATCTACTAAAAAATTTGTGCCTACTAATAGGGAATCTAGCAGTCACTCAAGCTAAAAGAAACTAGAATGGGTGAATATCACATAGAACCAGTCCTATCTTTGACATCTCTTCTTGAGTCTCCTCATCATTATGGGAGACCATCTAAAGAAAAGAGGCCTTTTTGTGTTGACGCCTCAAACTAAGTATGATGGTACCTTTGTCAAAGCTATTGTACCTCTTGAGGAGGAAGCTAAAAACAAAACTATTGCTGCATTGATATACAAAGAGGAGACTCTAGTTGACCTCATAGAACAATCTTGTAAAATTACTCCTGAAAAGTATGGTCCTATTCTTAAACTCATGAAACCTTTTGGCTACAAGGGGACTGGTCCTATTGGATGCAACAAAAATTGTCTAATTGACCCTGTCAAAGTAATAGCTAGAAGGAATCAAGATACATCCAATCTAGGCTTCAAGAAGATTCCCTTCCATTTAGGGATTAACAAATTTATATCAAAACCTAAGAGTTCCTCTAAACATGAGTCACAAGTTGAGGTTGATGACCATGAAGACAATTTTAATAATGATGATCCTTATCCTTATCCAATTCCAAATGATCTAGCTAATTTTTCTGTAGAACTAGACAACTTTGTACCACATGTCAATACCATGGATGGTGATAGTGATTCTACTGATGATACTATTGATTCAAATCATACCCAATAAGAACAAGGAGAGTCAAGTCATTTTTTACACATTGAGTACTTTTATAAAAATCTAGATGATGGAGAGTTTGTTCCCATCACTATTGAGAAATTCTATAGTTTGTCTCCCTATAGTACAGATTCTTGAGAGTATGAATTTGACTCTCTCTCAGAAGTAACTACAGAAAAAGACATAGATCAAGTTCATTTCTATGATTTAAACCTCCTTGAAGTAGGTGAATTGTCTAGGTTTAGGTTGGATAAGTCCTATCCAACTAGTGCCCTCAAGTCTTTGATTAATGACATTAGTTCTCAAAGGCATTTAAACACACTTGTGGACAATACTACTCTAGGTCTCAAATTGCTTGTCCAAGCATTCAATGATTATACCATGAACACAATCAAACCCACCACATCTCTTTCACTCACCTACCTCGAGCTCATAGACTATAATTCCAATCCATCTAGTGAAGTCCTCATATTCTAGAATGACTATGCTATTTCTTGCTACTTAAACATTGTCGAACCAGTAATGTATTCCACCAACAAACAAAGCGTCAACATGACTGAAGCTGACATCAAATATCTTAGTCATACAATCAAAAAGAAAAGAAATAGAAGGTTTGATGTTGAAAACCACATTGTGGTAGTGTCTAAAATAGTAAAAATTAAAGATGTATCCAAGGGTGAAAACCTCTCCAAGTTGCGTACAGATGAGATATTTGATGCACTTCCCATTCATTTTTAGGAAAGATCACCAGTGTTGATAGAGAAGACACAGGTGATCAACTTGGGAACAGAGGAGTATCCTCACATGATACAACTTTCATAGTCACTATCTCAAGAATAAAAAGAGGAATTCATTACCCTCTTCCAAGAGAAAAAGATAAACTTTGCATGGACATATTCAGACATGCTAGGATTAGATCCTAATCTCATAATGCATCATTTTTCTATTGAACGAAAATTTAAATTAGTAAAACAAAAACTTAGAAAAATGCATCCTCATGTTGCATTATTGGTCAAATTTGAACTAGAAAAGCTTTTGAAAGCTGGTTTCATCCATGCTATTGATTACACTCAATGGAGATCAAAAAAATTTCTAGTCTCTAAGCATAAAAAATCTATTGGAGTCTATACAAATTTTTGAGATTTGACTTTAACATGTCTAAAGAATGATTTTTCATTAGCTAACATTGATATGATAGTGGACATGATAACAGGATATGAAATGTACTCACTCATGGATGAATTTTTTGGTTATAATCAAATCAAAATTGCACCAAAAGATCAAGAAAAGACTACTTTCACTTGTGCATGGGGAATTTTCTATTGGAATGTGATGCCATTTGGCTTGAAAAATGTTGGTGCTACATATTAGAGGGTAGTTACTACAATTTTTCATGGCATGATGCAAAAAACTATGGAAGACTACATGGATGACACTTTAGTTAAGAGCACAAAATGCAACACTCACCTTCAAGATTTGGGACCTATCCTAAATCACATGAAGAAATTCAGTTTGAGACTCAACCCAAAAAAATGTGCATTTGGTGTAACATCTAAAAAACTAGTTGGCTACATTGTGTCTACAAAAGGAATTGTGGTTGATCTAGAGAAAGTTAAAGCAATCTTGGACATGCCTCTGCCTTGTAATATTAATTAGATGAGGGGCTTGCAAGGAAGACTTTAGTCCATCCATAGATTCATCTTACAGTTGGTAGATAGGTCACAACCATTTACCAAGACTCTAAATAAAGGTGTGAAATATAACTAGAGACAAGATTGCAATTAAAGCTTAACATAGATAAAGAAATACCTACCTAATCCACCAATCTTGATGCCTCCTATATATGGGAAGCCTCTAATTTTGTACATTTTAGAAACAAAGACATCTATGGGTATCTTGCTAGCTCAAGAAGACAATGATATAAAGGAAAGAGTTATTTACTATCTAAGTCACAAACTGATCTCCTATGAAAATAATTATAGTATCATTGAGAAGGCTTTCTTGGAAGTTGTCTTTGCTTCCCAAAAGTTGAGACACTATGTGCTAGCTCATACTACATGACTGGTTGCTAAAATTGAACCACTGAAATACTTACTCAGAAAGGCATCTCTAACAAGAAGATTGGCTAAGTGGGTCATGATACTAAGTGAATTTGACATTCAATATAGTTGAATGGAAGGCTATCAAAGGACAAGAAATTGCTAATTAGTTAGCAAAGGCACCAATGCAGATTTTTCTTCTACTAAACATTGACTTTCCTAATGAATTAATTATCAAGCTTACATACCGAACTTGGGTGATGTTCTTTGATGGTTCTTCACATAATAGGGATCTAGTGTTGGGCCATTTTTTATAACACCATAGAAGTATTCACTACCTAAGGCATACAAGAATTTTTTTCCTTGTACAAACAACATTACTAAATATAAAGTTCTCATTAATGGCATGAAGATGGTAGTTGAATGGAGAGTAGATCAATTTAACATCTTTGGTGATTCATAGCTCATAATCAACTAGGTCAATGAAATACTAGACAAAGGATGAGAAATTGATCCCATACAAATGCATGGTGGATGACCTGAAGAAATACTTTGCTCATATCACTTTCCTATAGGTTCCTTGAGCAAACAACAAAGTAGTTGATGCCATGGCTACTCTTGTTTCCTTGTTATAGATGCTAGAGAAGACACAAGTTCTGGTGGAAACATTGCTCTACCCTACCTATAATGCCCTTGAATCTTGGATGATTTTTTCTATTGTAGGATATGATTCATCCTCCTACCACCATATATAAACTTACTTGTGTGACCAAACCATCTCGGACAATCTAACATGGAATGAAAAAAATCACCTTATCCATAATGCTTCACAGTATGTTATTATTGTTGATGACTTGTTTAGGAGAGGTCTTGGTAGAATACTCCTTAGGTGTGTAGAACCTGATGAGTCCAAACATGCATTAATCAACATCCATGAGGGCATTTGTAGATCTCACTCTAGCAACTTTACACTAGCTTGTAAACTTATTAGAGTTGGTTACTATTGGCCAAATATGGAGCAAGAGGCAATCAAATACTCCAAGTCCTACAAATAATGGTAGCTCCATGGGAATCTAATTCATGCTTCAGCTAGGGAGCTAATTCCATCTATCACACTGTGGTCATTCCAACAATGGACCTTTGATCTTGTGGGTCAGATTCACCCATTTTCTTCAAATGGACACAAGTTCATTATTACAGCTATAGACTACTTCACTAAGTTGGTAGAGGTAGTCCCTTTATAGAAAATGGAAAAATTGTAGCTTTGTTCATCATGAATTACATCATATGCAGGTATGGTGTACTTTCCTCTATTATTACTAAAAATGGACACAGATCTTAAGGAATTATGCAAAAGGTTCAGAATCATGCAACATTGGTCTTGTATCTATTAGCCCTAGGGTAATGGTCAAGCAGAGGCATCCAATAAGTTGATCCTTAAGATCTTGCATCATATAGTTAAAAAATATGGAATGGACTGGCACTTTCAAATTAATCTAACGTTATGGGCTTACAGAACAAGTATTAGAACTCCAATAGGTACAATGCCCTTTTCTTTAATATATGAAGTAGATGTTGTGCTTCCCATTGAGGTTGAGATCCCTACTTTGAGAATCTCCATGAAAAGCCTCATTACTGATGATGACTATAGAATATCTCAACTTCAAGAGCTAGAGTTATTAGATGAATGTCAACAAGTGGTATGTGATCATCTTTGAGCTTATTAGTAACGTAAGTCCAGAAGCTAGAATAAGAAAGTTAAGCCATGTGACTTTCAATTGGGTGATCTTGTTCTGAGAGAAAAACCTAAGAATCAACAACAATGGGTACAAAATGGGAAGTTCAAACCCAACTAGCTTGGTCCCTATATAGTTACTGTAGTGTTTGGGTCTACTACTTACTAACATTCTACAGCCAAGGGAGAGGTGCTCAAGGAGCCCATCAACACTCTCCACCTGAAGTGATTCTACAGATGATCTAATTTCTAAAACTCTCTATATATATTTAAATATCCTTAAAAAAATCTAAAAATTTGTTAAAAGTCCTAAAAAATAAAAATAAAATCAAAACATAGAAAAAACAAAAAATTTAAAAACAAAAAAAAAAGTGCCATTAATAAAAACTTGGTAAACAAGCATCATGGTAGCAAAAAAAAGGGGAGAATCTCTACCAAGAAGGTGAAAACCTGGTAAACACGTGCCTCTTATTTCAAATGCTATATCTCATAGTGCATCTTTTAGCTCATGTATAGTTGCTTTCCTACTTTAGTTTTCTTCTTTCACTCACGTATCCATGGATTGAATCTTGTCATAACTCGGGGGCAACACCCTATGGTGTCATAGGAACCTATTTCATGATAGTCACGAGTTGTTCTAACTACATCTACCTACTATCACTTGTGTCACTTTTTGAGATTCCTCTCATGGAAGATCTCTCACATTAGTCACTAGTTGTCCTAACCATGTCTGCCTACTATCACTTGTGTCACTTTGAGATTCCTCTCATGGTAGATCTCTCTCACATCAGTTACCAATTATCCTAACTATGTCTATCTATTGTCACCCAGTTTCCTACTAAGGCTCTTCTTATTGAAGATTCCTCTTTAACATCAGCCACTAGTTGTTTTATGTCTATCTACTATCGTCACCCTACTGAAGAGATTTCTTTCATATATGTTCTAAACATTAACACTTGAAATCAATCCTATAACACAAAAATTGAACTCAAACTAATGAACTTCCTTGGGATATGCTGAGCTTTTCTCAAAAAAGAGGAAAGAAAAAAAAGGTGTCATTAATGAAAACTTGGTAAACAAGCATCATGGTAGCAAAAAAAGGGGATAATCTCTACCAAGAAGGTGAAAACCTAGTAAACAAGTGCCTCTTGTTTCAAATGTTATATCTCACAGTGCATCTTCTAGCTCATGTTAAGGTTGCTTTCCTACTTTAGTTTTCTTCTTTTACTCATGTATCCATGGATTGAATCTTGTCATAACTCGGGGACAACACCCTATGGTGTCATAGGAATCTCTTTCATGATAGTCATGAGTTGTTCTAATTGTGTCTACCTACTATCACTCATGTCACTTTTTGAAATTCCTCTCATGGAAGATCTCTCATGTTAGTCACTAGTTGTCCTAACCATGTTTGCCTACTATCACTTGCATCACTTTGAGATTCCTCTCATGGTAGATCTCTGTCACATCAATCACCAATTATCCTAACTATGTCTATCTATTGTCGCCCAGTTTCCTACTAAGGCTCTTCTTATTGAAGATTCCTCTTTAAAATTAGTCACCAATTGTTCTATGTCTATCTGATATTTTCACCCTACTAAAGAGATTTCTTTCATAAATGTTCTAAACATTAAAACTTGACATCAATCTTATAACACAAAAATTAAACTCAAACTGATGAACTTGTTTTGGATATGCTAAGCTTTTCTCTATTTATTTTTCTTTTGATTTATCATGTCTCTTCAAGCCACTCAATGATGTCACTTTTTACTAGAGAAGTGAGGACTAGGGGCATGATCTTTTCTTTGATTTCTATTTGATGGTTTAGTTCCAATGATTTGAAGCATCCATATAAAAGGTGTGTCCACTATAAGAGCCTCTATCTCATATTGGATGGTCATGTGTACCTCAACTCATTTTATATGGACTCTTCACTAAGGTTGGTTATTATCCTTGCTTGTTGGAGTGAACTCGTTATGCTACAATAAATACTGATAGTCATCCTACAAAGTGAACATATGGGTTACTGTGAGTATACTTAGCACATTTCTATCTCAAGTTATGAATGCAAGGGTCATTGCGGACATAATACTTATTGATTACTTAGCATAAGAAGGGTCCCTCATGTTTCTAGTGTGCCTAAATGCAAGAAATGTTCTACTCATCCTAGCATTTATGCTATGATGCTTATGTGCATTTTCTACAATAAAAGGGACAAATGTTCTAGTCATTCTAGCTTCTTGTGCCTTGAATGCTTACATTTATTCTCAAAAAAAATAGAACATGTGTCATATTCATATTTCTATGATTGCAATGTAAGTGAGATTTGTATGGCATATGGGATTCAACTAAATGCTCAATGATGATAATAATCAAAGACAGGTAACTAGACCTAACGCTACATCTAGTCTAAGGTTGCATCTAGTGTAGGGTTGCATTACATATCCATATGGTTCGATCATTGATTTACTTGCATCTTTCGTGATGAGGAATTGTCAGCTTCTTCAAAGTATCATGTTTCTTCATGAATATACAAATGATCAATTAATCACTCTCTTGGCTAATTTGACTACTCTAAACCCATTTTTGGGATCAAATTCAAAATATAACACACTTAATCAACTCAAAGTCGCATTTTAAAATTTTGGGATCAACGTGATCAAATGCTTGTGTAGTCCTTTTTTTTAATACTCAATGAATCTTGGAATCTTTTCAAGTTACACTTTCTTCAACTTTTCCAACAATTTATGAAAAAAGTCAACTCTAATCAAATATAGTCAACTTTAGTCAAAATTGGTCTTTTGGACCTCAAAATCACTTCAAATCAACTCCAAATTTTCTTTTGATCATTCTAATCTCTTCTATATTCCACTAAATATCATATTTCTTTAGTATCTCTTCATATACTTCTCTACATCATATTTCTTATGTGTCATCTTTTGATTTTGCTCCTAAGGGGGCAAGATGATTACATCATTGAATCTTTCAAAATTGGCTTCAACTCAATCTGAATTATATGTTCTCATTACTCGGGGCATCTCATCACTCAAGGCATCTTCTTCCCTTCTATCTAGCATCTATGTCATCTATGTCATCTTTTTGTTAGCTAATCACATCTTATAGCAGTCCTTATTAGAGTTCGATGGGCAGGTATCAGGACAATCTAACCCTGACTCCTAAGGATCAAGCCTCATTCTAGGGATGATTCTATGACTAATGATTGGATCTTGTTATCTTTTATCAACTAGTATTTAGGTGCTCTATTTGGACTCTGGGGGATTAAGCTCCATTTTGGAGATAATTCCAAATTCTTGATGAGGTTTAAGCTTCATTATGGAGATAATCCTAAATTTTGTGGAGAATTAATCCTCATTCTAGGGATAATTCTAAGCTTTTTCTTGTGATCACTATTTAATGGATAGGCATTAAGATAGTCTAAACTCTGACTCCTGAGAATTGGGTCTCGTTCTAGGAACAATTTTATGAAATTTTACAATATTTGTGCTATCAATCTTAGTAACTAGGTGTTTTGTCTGGATCCACTAAAGTTAAGCTCCATTCTGGATATAATATTTAAAATCTTATCAATCTTGGTATCTAGGTGTTCTATCTAGATACCCTAAGGTTAAGCTCTATTCTAGAGATAATCTTTAAAAGCTTATCAATCTCAGTATCTAGGTGTTCTATCTGGATCTCCTAATGTTAAGCTCCATTGTGGAGATAATCTTTAAAAGCTTATCAATCATGGTATCTAGGTGTTCTATCTAGATTCCCTAAGGTTAAGTTTCATTCTAGAGATAACCTTTAAAAGTTTATCGATTGGTCTTTGTATTATCAATTTCAGAACCAATCTCATTTCTTGATCTTTGACTCATACTTCTAATTTCTTTGAATTGAATGTATTGCTTGCACATTCATTCAAAGAGGGGAAAATTTAATACCCCAAAATTGGCACATTGTCATGTTAACCAATTCTAATCTATTCAATCATCCCTAAGTCATATTTTACTAGGAAATTATAATTCTAATTATCACTACTTGACCTAAGTGTCAAATGTAGAAAACCCTAATTTGCATTAATCACACTCTTGATTTAATTCCTTAGTATCGACTTGAATTAGCTACATTAGACCTATTGATTAAATTTGATTTAATTGTAAGTGTTCATACTTTAATTAAATTAAATTACTTCTTTAGCTAATATGCAAGGGAATTAAATATATTTAATTTAATAATATCCTCACTTTAATTATTCAATTAATTAAAAATAAGCATTTATGAGATCATACCTTATTTTATTAAATTAAATATTCTTTTCAAATCCTCTCTTTAGTTCAGGAATGGGAATTCTGAGTGCTCTATCTCTTGAATTGGAATTGACCTAATCAACTTGTTCTCATAGTTAGGTGAAATTTAGTTAACTCTTCATCACACTCAGGATCTAAGTTAGTTAACTTCACCTACATAGGGAATCTTCCATGTTGATTAAATCTCATCTTCGATCTCAATCATTCATCCCAATTGATCTCAACCATTGATTGATTTTAGGAATTCTATTTAAGAGGCCTTCAATTCCTCGTTACAGAGATTGTATTGAATTAATGCTAGAATACTCACTCACTTTCTCATACTTTCATAAGCTCTCACATCTTCTTGCATTATTAATATCATATTAGATTAAAATGCACTCATATAGCATAATTTGATTTTCTCTATTATTAGATTAAAATGCATTTCATATAGAATAATTACACTTTCATATAGCTATGTATAACCTTCGTACTAGAGGTCTAGTTTCCCACTTCATGTTTTGAGAGAAAAAAAAAATCCTTCTAGTTAGGAGGCAATAGGTAGTACTATTGGGTTACTTAGATGAATAATCTCATATTCATTCTAGGATTATCTCTTAGGTAATGACCATGTTGAAGTGTATGTGAGGATCAGAGGCCCACATTTCACATATACACCTATAGGGTTCGTATTCCTAAACATTCTACTATTCTTATTATCATCAAAAAATTTAGGTTTCTTACATTCTATAGACTTATGTGCATTATCTACCTCTAAATTAAGTCTCACCTCTTTGGATGAATCATCTTGCTTAGGTTCTTCAACTTGCTCTATTGTTCTAGGTTCATCAAATTTCTCTATCAATTTAATTCTCTCAACTTCATTAGACCACTTGAGCTTTTCTTTAGGGATTTTTGTTATAGAATCTGGTTCTATCCTAACCTCATCTTTCTTTGTTGACTTCTCTCCAAGAAGATATCCAAGGCATATCTTGTCATAAGAAGGTATTTGATGAAATATTTTTTCATCAATTTTCTCAAAACTTGTGTAAAGTTTTTCTAACTATTGTTTTGCTTATGTCAACTCTCCTTTCACAATGATGAATTTTCCCAACTCTGCATGCTCTATCTAAATAGAATTTAATTTCACTCTTACTACAACTAGTCTTAAGACTCAACTTTAGTTCAACAATTTTCAACTCAAGTTTCAAGATCTCATTCTCTTTCTTGAGATTTTTTGTATCATCATTACAAATAGTCCATGAAAAAGGTTCTTTTCTAAATTTAAGATCATCAATTTCATCTTTTATTTTGCCAATGTAAACTTTTGCATCTTTATATCTATCTTTCA
Organism: Cupressus sempervirens; assembly: GCA_028749045.1. NCBI lineage: Eukaryota > Viridiplantae > Streptophyta > Pinopsida > Cupressales > Cupressaceae > Cupressus > Cupressus sempervirens. The sequence continues at coordinate 764,019,383 of CM053792.1, read as the reverse complement.
AATCATCTCTCTCTTCAGTAAGAAGATCAATTTATTCAAAGGCTTCTTTAAGAATCTTCTTCAACTATTCCATATTCATTGGGATCTTACTTAAGCTATTAAGCCTTTTCAAAGTAACTATGCTATGATACCAAGTGTTTCAAATAGATAATATTGAGAGGAGAGTGAATCAATATTCTACAAACTTTTTCCCACAACTAAATATTGTTATTTAATTTATAACTTGCATATGATAGTAAACCAACAATGTTGAACAATAAATATAACCATGCCCATAGAGAACTCATAACACCATTATTTTTTAACTATGGAAGCTTTGACCAATGGAAAACCCTAGTGGGGATGATATCCACTTGATGCAGGAGCATCCAGAGGTATATGGGTAATCCTGTGTCACCCAAAAAAAATGTACTTAGACTTAGTTTCTATTTCATGTGTTTTCATTTTTGGATACCCATTTGGGTCAAATAAAGGTTTCAACTCTCACAGCTCCACTATTAGTGTTCAGTGTTAGAGTTTTTAATCACCTTGGGATACATGTAAATGTCAAAAAAATAGGAGTGTGTAATTGAGCCATCATTTTGGTGAACTAGAATTTGTAAATTGGTCAGATGATTTTCATTATAATTTAGAGAATTCTAGAAAAAAAATCAGGTCAACAGGCCCCACAGTTTGAAAGTTATCGCAATTTTTCAATTTTTGGAGACATCCTAAGAATGCTTCAAAGTTAGGTTAGGGGAATTAAATGACCTCGAACAAGGCCAAAAAAGGGGGACAAGAAAAGCTGGTCCATAGGGCTATAGAGCACTTTGAGAGCTTTCTAAAAATGTAAACAGTTCGTCAATCGGAGCTACGGTTCAAAAGTTATGCCTCTCGAAAGTTTAGTTATCGTTTTTGGATTCTTCTAGTTTTGTGCCAACTTCTAACACAGCTTCTGGAGCCTTCTACTTGTTCAATGGATGCCAACTAGCACTTTCTAGAATGTATTCATAATCCTTAACCCTTTGGGGTCTATTTAATGACATTTCTAGCATTGTAAAAGGTAGTTCGGAGTGGAGTTTGGGAGGAGGTACTGAAAGGAGAAATTATCTCTAGATTTATGCTATTGTAAGCCCATAGGGCATGTTTTGAAGTCTATTTTCTCTATACTAAATGTATTAGCATATTTACATAGTTAATAAAATTTTCCCCTTTCCTGTTGTGTCCATTATGTTATTTAGCTTAACCCCATCACCACTAGATGATTCACTAAGCAATAGGATCCTATTAAGGATGTTGACCTTATTAGGATTTTATGAAGTACATATAGTTTCTCAAGTCCTTGTTAGAGGACTAGACCTTATTAGAAGTCTCAACCCTATTAGGAGTTGCTACAACCCTATTAGGAGTTGGTAGAACAATTAAAATCTATGCAAGAAGAGCACATTTCCCTAACATGCAATTATACAATTCAATTCCTTCACAAGATAGGTAGACATACAATAGTCACTGTGTTGTCATACTCACACTTGCTATGATCTTACATTATATTTTGCATTGCATAAGGCTCATGGATAGTTCTCACAATATTTTGCATGCCACATCTAATCACACAACTTCTCCATTATTTGTGCAAGATAAGATCTTTACTTATATCTTGCACAATCACAAAAGTTTGCACTATCAGCCTTCATGCCTTCACATGCTTGACATAATATAAAATAACTTATGGAATAATATCCACATAGTCAAATCAACATAATTTAGTAATTATTTTGTAACCAAAATAATTCTTAAAGTTATACAACTTTTTTTACTACTATGCTCTATTTATCACTGTTAAATACCTACACTATTAATCTTACTATAACTTGTGTCATATTGTCTATACAAATTTGCACACTAGAACACCTCATCATGATAGTGTCATGAAGCTTCCCTCAATTGCACATAAGCTAACTCTCAAAACATCATCTACACTCTTAAGATCTATTCTCTAAACTATTGTAAACTGTCTAATACTTAGATAATTTTCTGTCTTTAAATGCATAAATGAAATGTTGAATGTATGTTTCCATAAACGACAACCATCAAGACATCTAACTAACCATATTGACAACATTTACAACTTAACTAGTGAAGATTTGTGGGTGTCATCCCCACCCCATTTTTACCTTCTCATTGGAGGGTTTATGGGTAACCAAATATTTTGTATCACATATGTGTTAACTTTTATTTGCTTTCATACTATGGATGAAAATGTTTAGCTAGCTATTTCAGTTTACATGAAAATTGTGAGATGGATGTGTGGTGAATGATTTTATGGTTAAATTTTTGAAGGACTAATTCACCCCCCCTCCTCTTAGAGTTTACTTTTGCTATTGTTTTTCCAAGAATTGGTATCAAAGCCTTTTTCTTTGGAAAGGAAAGCCTTGTAGCTTTAAGGAAAGATCTTGAAGATGGAAGTCTACAAGTTGGGAAAGACTATTGAGAGTCAGAAGATTGAAATCCAACTTTCCCTACATTAGCTGAATGAAGCAAGAGATGAATTGAAGCACTCATTGAAGAGAAGGAAAGAGATAGCTATTCAAGAGAATGACACACATTACCAAGATATTGACACTACTAAATTGTTTGTAGATAGAAACTCAAGTGAATTGCTATGTGAGGTGATCAAGGAGAAAAAGAAATATAAAGAAGACAAAGTCACGATTGGAGATAACAAAAGGATACTAAACAAAATACTAGAAGAGAAGACATCTGAGGTGAATAGAATTGCTCACATACAGCTGAAAACAATGAATCAAATGATGATAGCTAATCATGAATTGAATGGAAAGGACATTGAGATAACAACTCTGAAGTTGCAAAATGAACAACTAAAAAATTATCTAAAAAGAGAAAAAGAATTTTTTGAAAGTTTCAATAGACCTAGTGAAGCCATCAAGCATTTTGAGCAATTTATGAGATCTCTTAGATCTAACAATGATACTACTGGATTGGGTTACACTAGTATTAAAGAAGGAGAATCATGTAAAAGTGGCAAACAAAGAAGGAACAAAGGTAAGAACTACAAACCTACTTGTCATAATTATAGAAATATAGGTCATACAATAAATGTTTATAGGAGAAACAATGCAAATTGTAACCCTAAGAAGAAATTCATTGGTAATTGTTACAAGTGCGGCAATCAAGGGCATTAGGCACATGAATGCAAGACCAAGAAATCAAGCACATAGATTTGAATTTTATTGTGACAACTATAAGAAGTATGGACATAGAGCATATGAGTGTAGATCAAAGCCTGACTAGTCATCAAACAAGCAAGCTAAGGTAAATCATACTAAAAAATCCTACTATTAGGATTAAAATACAAGGTATAGTTGTCACTATTGTCAAGAGTATGGACATGTTGCTGAAAATTGGATTAGAACACATTTCAGAAGTGACTATAGAAGATGGTTGAGTCAAACTACATGTTTTAGCCATTTGAAGACTAGTCACATTAGTAGAAATTGTCCAACAAGGTCTAAAGAACCAAGTAGTGAATTCAATAAAGGAAAAAGAAATGTTGATGTTGAAGAAGTCAAAATAGAGATGAACAAGACATGAAAGAAAAATGAAGATTGCATCACATCAAGTTAAGATGGGATTACTTCATCCAATAGATTAGGTGATCACACCATCTCCAACTAGAAAATCAAGAGGTATGTATGGGATTGATATTTTAAAGTTCAATTATACATTAGTTTCAAGGAATCAATTATGAAAAGATTATATATGCATGAAGTAAGATGCAAAGTATTGGTTAGAACTTAGAAGAAATCTATAAGTTTACATGTTACTGTCGAGCATGAAAAGTTTCACTATTGTTGTCGAGTGAAAATTTAGTTGTTTTTGAGCTATCAAAGGTGATAGTATTGGTTAAGCTCATTGTGGTTGCTAAGCATGGTAGGAATTACATGGAATCTGAGTGAGTCAAAAATTTCTATTAAAGGCAGGCTTACAATTGTGTAAGAACTTAGCATTTATTGTGAAGTTTCAAGGGCTATATGGTTGATTTTTGACTCATTTGCACTCATTTGAGACTAAATAGAGCATAAAGAGCACAAGGAAAATTGGAGAAATCAATTCCAAAATTTTCATACTAAATGCAATTGCTACTCCACACTAGACATCATATTTTTCAAGGTATTTAGCATGTTCTGAGCTACATTGTTTGAATTTATGCAAACCCTACTTACTTTTTATGGCATCTCTCTTCTGTTCTTGTGGTTAAGGAAGGAAAGGGAGTTTTAAATTTTCAATTAATTTTTAATGAGATAAAACAATCACATTTCTGAGAAATTCTTGACATTGCATACAAAGGAGACCCATCTGGTGTGTTATCTATGATGCCGCCATAAGTTTTGATGATATAAGATGTAAGGTGTTTCTACACTTGAAAATTAGGAAGTATAGAAGACATGGAAATCAAAGACTTGTATGGAAAATTATGTGAAAATGAAGTGCTGAAAGAGAAAAACAAAATTGTAGAGAGAAAAGGGTTAACTTGTGCCCTATATTTTCCTAACATATTCAAGATAGAGCAGATAAAGATAATTCTCAGTAGAATACATGACAACTCTATATGGTTAGAAGATGGCCCTATCAAGATCACAAAGATAATTATTCGAAGGGTAACAAGGTATCCTACCCTAGATAGAAAAAAGACTATGAGGAGTGATGCAAAAAGAGGCATTTGAAAAGAATACAAGGGTTGTGTGGAATAAGAGAGGGATGACCATAGACATAATCACTAATCCCCTAATTGCATTTGCAGTAAGGGTCATTGCACATTAGTTCTTTCAATATAGTAGATTGAATAGTGTACCATGTATAGCTATGGATTTGGACTATAAGATAGTAAAGAAGGGCCATTCTTATGACCATTCTAAGTTACAAATCGAACAGTTATGAGAAAACATGGGAGCCATAAGAAAGACAAAAACTGCACAATGAAAATTTGGTTCAATACTTGTTTGTATATTTTTCTATGTATAGAACACTTTTCCCTCATTTAGCAAAGTTTCTTTGAAGACCAATAGGTCTATTATAGTGCAGACTAGAGAATACATAGAGCAACTTGGAGATAATTTTGAAACTATAGTGACAAGTTATTTTGAAGACTTTAAGAAGTCAATAAAACAAAGATAGAGGATACCATTATCACTAGTAGAGAAACATTTCAATGATGTTTGTTTTCTAGTTGATGTTGATTTCACTTATGTTCAAGATGGTGTTCCAAGGGTTAGATGGTTCAATACTTTTTTGTATATTTTTCTATGTATAGAACACTTTTCCCTCATTTAGCAAAGTTTCTTTGAAGATCAGTAGGTCTATTATAGTGCAGATTGGAGAATACATAGAGAAACTTGGAGATAATTTTGAAACTATAGTGACAAGTTATTTTGAAGACTTTAAGAAGTCAGTAAAACAAAGATAGAGGATACAATTATCACTAGTAGAGAAACATTTCAATGATGCTTGTTTTCTAGTTGATGTTGATTTCACTTATGTTCAAGATGGTGTTCCAAGGGTTAGATGGTTCAGACCATTACCTTATGAAATTAATGTGGATGAGGCATCTGCAACCATCACTGCTTTACTAGCAAAGGAAGTAGATAAGAATGCTACTACATTTGGAAATTATGTTGAGTATAAAACCTCAATGGATTTGAAGATAGCTTCTATGATGAGGAAGAACAGAAAAATTGTGAAAAAGCTCAAGGAATAATTTGGTGAAGAGGTAGAAGGAGATGAAGAAGAGGAGGATAATGAAGATGATGAAGATGATACACCTACCCAAGAACCACTTGCTCTCACATAAGGTCAAGGTGAGGACCAAGGAGAAGAAGAAGCAAAATTTGATGAAGGTGTCAAGAGAGAAGAATCCAATGAAGCACCTATTGCTATAGAAAATAAGCCAACAATAAGAAAACCAAAGAAAGTTGTGGAACCTTCACAACAAAATCCTAAAGTTCCTATCACTAGGGCTAGCATAAGATCTACTACTAAGAAGACTTAGGAAGTTCAGAAGCCTAAAAGTGGGAGAGCTAGTATAACTACTAAGGAAGATGAACCTGAGAAAAGATAAAGGAGGAAATATATAGCTCCAGCTGAATTAGATGAGGACAGGATTGAGTTAGATGACAATAGCCAATTCAAAATGGTAAGTCACAGTCCCTCTTCTAATTTGGACAACTTGTGTAAGACTATCAAGAATGATGTCAATTGATTAGGGTTCACAAATGTTAAATTTGATAAACTTGGTAAAATAGAAATGAATAAGGTAGAAGAATCTATGTATGCCATGATGGAAGCTTTTAAGAAAACTCCAATTGAGATTTCCAACTCTTTACCCAAAAGTCTATCTAACAGAGTTAAGCAAAGGTGGCAATACATTCTCTCAACTAAAAGGAATATCGAAGAGACTACTCTAGCAAGAGTGATTTTGAACTTGGACAAGTTTACCATGAAAAAGGCCATTAATAAGTATAAGGGGATATTTTCTCCAAAATACAAAGCCTTTAAAATTTTACAAAATAATATTGAAGATCTTGTCCAAAAGACCACCTAGCTATGGAAAGTGATATATGGGGTAACAACAGATGATTAAAATAGACAAACACCTATGTAATTAGGAGAAGAAAAAATTGAGGTAACAATAGATGAATCTGTAAGGGAAGGACATGAGGAAGGCACTATAAAAGAAGCAGATATAGAGGCATTAGCTGAGGAAGAGAAATAGCAAGATCAAAATATACCATAGGTACATATTCCAAGTGCTAGTCCACCTCATGTAGATAAAGAGGAACAAAAAATAGAAATAGTAAAGATCAAGGATGTCTTTGACAACACCACTTAGAACATCGATCCCTTAATAGAAGAGGATATGAAGAAGATATTGGTCGATACCACTACCAAGGCAAAACTATGTAGCCATCCTATTTTGGTGAGTGTGGATGAGATTGAGAAGGAAAAATTGGCATCTATAGGGGAGAAAACTTAAGAATTATCTAGTGCCCCCCCTTAATCTATAGAAGTGAAAACTACCATGCCTATGGTAGTATATCAAAGGAAGGACACAATGTCATCACATATTAGCACATTGGTATAAAATGTTTTTTTACATGCAGTTTCAACATATGAGAAAGATGGGACACTAGTCCAAATAGGTCAAGAAGACAATCTTTCACCTATACCACAAGCACAAGGCTATGAAGAGGTCACTAAATAGGAGAAGGATAGGACTAAAGATTTAGTCTTGACTATGAAACTAGAGGAAGTGATAGCAATTCAAACACTAGTTACCCTACCAGATAATGCTACTCCTATTCCTAGTCAAGCACTTCATAGACCAAGTGTGGAAGCTACACCCTCACAATCATCAAGGCCTAGTTCTAGTACACCTAAGGTTGATGAGGTCACATCTTATGGTGATATCAATTTAGATGAGGTGATTCAACTATCAAAATTTGATTTAACATCAATCACCGTAGAGAAATTGAGCATATTGCGAGATGCTTTAGGCAGAATGAAAGACCAATAACTTCTCAAAAGGGAGCATAGGTAGCAACAGGCATTTCATGACATCAAGGACATATTTCTTGATGGATTTAGCCTACCTAAACCGGATGAAGCCAAGCCAATCATTGAGTAGTTGGAAAATATATTGGAGAAGATCAATGATGAAGACCTAGACACAAATGTCAAATTATTAGAATGGCCTGAAAAGAAATTTCATGCCAAGGTCACTGAACCAATATAAAGTGTCATTACACTTAGTCAAGTTGAGTTAGCAACCAAAATTAACGGTGTGAAGAAAGTGTTGGAGAACATTTTATCTCTATACACTAAGTTGTGTTATTTACCCCTATTCACACAAGAAGCATAGAGACACATTGACCACTTGGAAGGAGATTTGAATAAAACAAGTGCCATCCTACAACAATCTCCTGGTCAAATTCAATCTCATTTTAGAAATTTTTTGTCATCCCAAGGTCAGTTAGCAACATTGCAAGCTCAAGATGCCAACATTTAGGCTATAATGATTAATATCTAGTCCATGTTGACCCCTCACATGGAGATTTTACACAAAGAACTAGCCTATGCAGAAACATTGATGAAGAAATATCCCCATTTTTTGACTCATAGAGGCCTAGTTAACCTTGTTGCCAAGATAGCTATTCAAATCAAATCTCTAGAGGTAGTGTGTGACAACTAGGATGCAACACTAAACCTAATACTAAAATTCCATAAATCATTCTTGGACAAATAGACTATATATGTACCACCTATGACATAAGTGTCAAAAAGGGGGAAAAAGAGATAAAAGGGGAGAATACATAAGTTTTGGGGGAGACCAAACAAAGGGGGAGTTAGTACAAAGAAACAAAGCCAGCATAGTAGTATAGAAGATCTACTTACCAAGAGTATTTAGATTCAAAAAGGAACAATCAACTTAGGGGGGTTACTAAATTTTGAGGTATGACTAATAGTCACAAGTTTTGCAAAATTTTGAAATTTGTATGTAAGTTGTGTATTGAATAGAAAGTATCTGAGGTATGCTCATTGTTAGTTTATGGTGACTGATCAGGGAAGTACTATACATACTTCATAAATTCTTTGGGGAATTTTTTTTTGGGTTGTGGCTGACATTGTGGTTGATATATGGCTAACATGTTGTAACCCTAAAGTGGCATAAAATACTTGTATAAAAGGGCTTAGAGTTAGGGATTGTTTTATAGTTGTGATGTGAAAATTGGTTCTTGTGGCAGTATTGAGTTGTAAGGGATTATAGATTGTAATCAAGTTGTAATCACTAGATCATAATAACATTGGACTTGCTATTTGGTGGACATAGCCCAAGGATTAGGTGAACCACATTAAATCTAGGTGTCTTCTGTTCTTTTCTGTGTGATCTATTATTTTTTGATATTGTTTATATTTGCATGTAATTGTTATTTCTATCCATAGTTTAATCCTAACACTCATAATATAAGGATATTCATGCATGACCAAGTGTTGTTTCCACTCATGTCAAAGGGGGAGTTTGTTAATCTTAGATTGGTTTTGACATATGAGTGACAACACACTTAAGTCATTTATTAGATAGAAATTAGTTCATACCAAACAAATAATGTATATCAAGCATAAGTTTTTAGATATTATATATCAAGAAAGATATATAGTATGTGTCAAATAACTAGTAAGTTCTAAGTCACTCAAGTGCCAAACAGATAGTTGATGCCAAGTCATTCAGATGTCGAGTGATCAATGGATGCCAATTCATTCAGAGACTGAGTTACAACATTGAAGATATAGTGGATGTTGAGAATCAGAGACTTCAAGTGCTAAGTAAATAGTTTTGGACGTATTTGTTTGTAATGGAACAAACTTCTATGTAAATCATTTTTGAGTTGACTTAAGGATTGTTTTGCGATTCTAAATGATAAGAACAAATCTATATTGAAGATCCCTATGCAGTACATGAAACCAATCAGTGAAAGGGATGGATTAAGCATAAAAGTGGATGAATTACAATCATTGATTCATACCTAAACCTAAGTCACCTAGGTCTTCTTAAGGAAGGCAAACCTTAAATATTGTATGTGCAGAAAGAGAAGTTTGCATGCACAAACAAAGTATTCATGGTGACTAAGGAATTGAAATTTAAGTTATACATTGTAGAATTAGCTAAAGGAGAATAGAGGAAAAAATTTAAGGAATAGAAGTGACACATCAAATTAAAGAGGATCAAGGATACATGCAAAGAGGTGATATATTATCTAGCAACAAAGTGCTAATCAAAGGATCATTGCTGAGATGGTTTAATATTTGAATCAATTAAATCTCTTAATAGAGTAGTCCTAACAGGCTATTGTAAATCCTTTAACAAGGTTCTTACTTCATTGTAAGTTTAAAATCCTTTAATTAGACACACTTCTAACAAGGTGTAGAAATCCTTTAATAGAGTAAGATTTAACACTCTTGTAAGCCTTTAACAGGACAGACCTTTCACAAGGTAGATCATAGTATATGATCAAACATTATAACCTTCATTGGATACACTTTATAACTATAGTAGTGAAGATTTGTGGGTGTCATCCCCACCCTAGTTTTACATTCTCATTGGAGGGTTTCCAGGTAACCAAATATCTTGTGTCATAAATATGTTGAATGCTATTTCCTTTTATGCTATGGATGAATATGTTAAGATAGCTATTTCAGTTTAGATGCAAATTGTGAGATGGATGTGTGGTGAATGATTTTATGGTTTAAGTTTTGAAGGACTGATTCACCCTCTCCCCCCCCCTTCCCCCCTCTTAGTGTTTACTTTCCCTATTGTATTTCTAATAGATCAATTAAATCACATTCCCATTGATCAAATTTCTTGTCTAAACATTGGTATGTAGTTTGTATGGGTTGACTTGAAATTCATGACCTGATGTCGCAAGTCTATGCTAAGTTACTTCCATTGGGTGTGACTCATTTTCACCCCTTGTTTCATGATTCAAATGAACAATGAATACCAAATAAAAATGTCTTCATCGGTAATCAATTATAGATGAATTTGATCCACTTGCTACATATTTATTGGATATTTCTCTAAACTATTTTATATTGTAATATTTTAGTTTTTTTTCTTATTAATATTAAACAATAATAATATCAGAAAATACTAATAAACATACAAATCCCTTGTGTACTATCATAGTATAAAGTAAATCAAACGAGAGACTCTTCTATCTAAAATATAGATAAAATTGATAACATTAACAAAGATCATCTTAAATCAATAGAAACTCAAAAACCCCTAAAGGGCTCATTTTCACTATGGCAATTCTAAGATTTATCGAGCACTTCTTGTTCACTTGACCACGTGAGTTATTTTTTGGTTTTTTTTTGTTTCTTTATATTTTATTTAGTTAATTTAATAATTGTAATATATTTAATAATTTTTATATCTTTAAAGTATTAAAATATATTTTAGTATTTGAAATATTTTAAAATATATATTTATGTAATTTTCAATGAATATTACAAATCAATAGAAAACATTAGAAATAATGTTACAAAACCTTAGAAAAATTGTAAGATTTTTTTATAAATAATATGAGAATATATATATTTTTTATACAAAATATTAGACAAAATTTTAGAAAATAATGCAAATAATTACAAATAACATTAGAGAACCTTAGAAAAATGATAAAAATAATTAGAAATAATATTAGAAAATATTTGAAAAAGTGTTACAAAATAGTAAAAAAAATTTTAGGGCCCATTAGGACCCCCTTTTGATCCCTTATGACCCATTGGGCCCCCTTATGAGCCCTTAGAACCCCGTACGACCCATTGGGATTCATTATGTTTTAAAAATATTTTGAGATAAACATCATTTGTACAAGTTGATCATATCACATGATTTTCACTTTATATGTCAAAAATGTTTTACTATGATGCATTAGATGTTTTACTCTATATATGTGATACTTCACTTTACAATATAATAAGACCCAATATGACTAATAACTCCTAATAAGACCTCTCATGACCTAACTTGATGTAATAAGATCCCTTAAGACCTAACATGACTTGACATGATCATATAAATTTTAATAAGTTTTGATTAGATCTAATACACGTTTTAATATTTGAGAAGATACTCATTTAGAAAAAAAAAAAAAACTAGATGATAGCAAAAAGATTTTAAAAATGAAGATTGCATTAGAGGTGAGAGCGTTATCATGAATGTTGGTGATACTACATTGGGGGGGTATCCTAAGTATTTGGAGAGTATTGACATGTTGCATTCATGACTATGTTTGTCATTGATATCAACATAGCACAATTTCTATAAAGACTGGCTGAGTACCAGGTAGAGATCTTGATGGTACAAACAATAGTTTGGTTATATGGTGATGCGTAGTTATAGACATGTTCAGTAAAGTGTCTCGATTATGTGGTCAAGTGTGTAGAGTCTGGGTCAAAGATGTATAGAAGTTGTACCTTATTTATAGAGAGCAATTCAGAGACAGAGCATTGGGAAAGTAATTTTTGATGTTTGTTGGCTATCTAACATCTGAGATGTAATGAAGAGACACGTAGTCAAGTAGTGACAAAGGATAGATAGCTGATGACATCAATGAGTGTGAAATCCCTAGTATCACATGTGTGAATTTTTGCATAGACTGAGTTGACAGTGCTATTATAATTGTAATTAATTTATTATCTTATTATAATTAATTGGGAAATCCTCAAGGCTGACTCAAGGAATTATTATGAAGATATCGTATAAATGAAAGATGTTTTCCTTATTTGTAATAGGTAGCATGAAGTGTTGTGATCATTGTATGAAGTTCAAAGTGTAAAAAGAAGCGTAGTGCTTATTGAATGCATGTAAGTAGTGCAAGGGATTATTGGATGAGAGATTTCTAATTTGGTTACAAGATTAGAAGGAGCAAAGGTCAAGTTGACAGGATAGAAAAAGAGGAAGGAACAATATAGTACCATTCTATTACTCTACAAGGAATAATACAAAGATCATTTGGAAAGTGGGTTCATTGGTCTTTCCCTTGAAGCTATTTGGGTAGTGGGTCTAACTATCTTCCACAACTCCTAACATGGTTGGCACAACTCCTAATGTGGTTGGAATCTCCTAACAGGGACTCATATGTACTAAATGTATTCACAGATTCCTAAGAGGATCCATCCTCTAACAAAGAATTTTTATATTGATACATCATCTTGTGGGTATGATCCCCACCAAGGTTTTCCCTCTAATCAAGGGTTTCCCTAGTTAACATATATAGTGTTATTGTGTATTAGTGTCTTGTTGTGGTTTTATTTTATATTACTCATATGGTTAAGTTTGTTTAAGTTTGATAATTGTGATAATAGTTGGATAACTGATTCACCCCACTCCCCCAGTTATATCAGTGTACTATATATTCTAACAATTGGTATCAGAGTATAAAGTCGTTGAAGGATAAGCTTAACAACTTTGGAAGATCAATGGCAAATATTTTGATAAAGGATAGTCTTGGATTTGATAGGGCCAATTATGACACTTGGAAGGAGAAGATTAAGACTCATCTTTTGTGCATAGGTCTGGGATATTGGATCTTGACAAAGGGTAAGAAGACAATTGTTGAAGAAGAAAAATTTGAGGGATGGAGTGAAGAAGAGAGAGATCTATTCATGTGTAACATGAGAGAAAGAGAAGCTCTACTAATAGTTCTTCCAGATAATGAATACAGTCAAGTAAAGTCACTTGTAACATCTTATAAAATTTGGAAAGCATTAGAATCTACTTTTGAAGGTGATGATCATGCAAAGAGAATGAGATTACATAAATAGATATGTGAATTTCAACGTGCTAGAATGATGGAAGATGAAATTTTGTAAGAAGTTATATTGGCATAATATTAGAGATTATTGTAGGAATTTATTCTTATGGTGGAACCAAGGAAGATGATGAACTTATATGGAAGACTTTGAAAATTTTGGCACCACCATTCAAGTAGTTAGCTCACTTGACTCAGCTAGCAATGCCCTGCACTAAGGATTTCACAATAGAAATATTGCTTGGAAGATTAGAATTAGCATAAGTAGATTTGAGACAATCTAGAGATCTAGCAAGATTCAAAACAAATTCTAGTGCCATGAATATTCAACCTAATCTAACAAGGAGAGAAAGCACAGGTGGATATTTTGATGGTAGGAGCAAATCTGATGTAGATAAGAAGACTGAGGAAGGAATATCCCTTATTTAAGAAGAGAAAAAGATGGTAAGAAAATATTTAATTTTGGATGTGTAATGAATTTGGTCATTATGCATCTAAATTTCCTAAAAGAGAGAAAAATTATAAAGGAAAGTTTAATCCTAGAAAAGATAGAGATATAAACTATTTATATGAAAATAAAGGTGAAGAATCTGATAAGAAATGTCAAAGTGAAAGTGATGATGAATTGGGATTTGTGGCTATCAAGGAAGATGATCTTGATAGAGAAATTAGCAAAGAAAGAGCTCTAGTTTCTAAAATGAAAAATAAATTAGATTGGATAATTGATAGTAGTTGTTCACATCACATGACTAGTGATATGAATAAGTTTGTTAAGATTGTTTTTCAACTATTGAACAAAAAATGCTCAATACCAATAAAATAATACTCACATAATCTAAGGGTTAGCTACTTCCTATCAACAATTATGTGTGTAAACCATTTGGAACCAACTTCAACAAAACCAAGACTGGCTATCTACTCTTTAGGCTCTACAGAACCAAGGTGGGTATACCTAAGGGATGATTCAGAATGAATGTTGTTGTATGAGAAAATTATTAGTTTCATTTTGATTCTCATCTTCTATCCTTGAAATTTACATAGCTTATTCATTTCTTGAAACTTTTAGATGATATACACCCCTTACAAATAGATTTCATCACAATTCTTCTTAGATTTGCAAGTACTTCCAACAATAGCAGCCAACTAAAGCTAAGATGTTTCATGCAAAAAAGTGTTGACCACCTTTGAAACTCTTCAAAATAGTAAAATAAAATTGATTTTGATTTTAGAATTGATGCTTATTCATGAACTATCTATCTACAGACTAGATTAATTAGATCAGTGCCTATTCCATTAGGATTTAGAATCTACTCCAATTTATAGATCTGATTTGTTGCATTACAAAAATTATTATCAAGAATTCTTATTGGAATTCATTCGTATAGAAATCCTTTCTACTAACATAGAAATTCCATCAAATTCACTAAAGCCTTTAATTAATTCATTGAATTAATAGTGTTGGCACTCAAAATTGTAGTCCAAATTTTGAGCACTTTTGAGAAAACTGAACCCTATAAATGCTTTTTGATGAGATTGTACCTAGCTGTACCTTTGAGGCCCCTAAGGTGTTTAATGTTTCTAACACCCTAAATTCAACCTGTCTAAGAGTTCCATGATGATAAATTGAGATTCTGAGCCATTTCGTGAAGTCTCGTTTTAAGCAATCTCCAAATTTGCATTTTCACTTGTGTCAAATAGCAATAGGGGGCTATGTTTGCATGTGAATATCTCGCAACTAGATATGTTTCATGACATGCCACTTTAAGAGTAGCTAGTGTTCATACCTATGAACCTATGTTTCAAATTTTGAGTTGTTTCAAGTCCGTTTGACTAGGTTTTGAATCCCTCAAAGAAGGTAGCTCACTGTTTTCCTACTTATGCACTTTGTTCAAAATTGTGGGAGGCCCTATTTAATGAGTTATAATTTTGACCCAATTAATCATAATGTGGAACTTCCTTTTGCATTGCATTCTGTACATTAGAGACTTGTTATGTTTCAAGTTTTAGCTCATGACAAATCCGTTTGATCAATTTTCAAATGCGATTCCAAACAAAATTTCTATCTTTTTACTAGTGTTAGCATTTGCAGATTTGTTAGTAGCCTTGTTCATGATGTCATAACTTGAAATTCATGATAGTTGAAATTGAATGGATTGTACCACTATGTTTTCCCCTAAAAATACTTCAAGTGTACCAATTTTGAAATCTTGATGAATCCATTTGCACACTTTTCCAGGTCAATTCCATTTGCAAAAAATTGATTTCTGACATTGTTTTCAATCTGCAAAATTTGAGTAGGCCACTTTGACCGCTCTCCAAATGCACCCTATTATTTTTCATGAGCTCAAATTGCAAATCCATACTCTCCCCATGATAGTAAACCAAAGCCCCAGTTTTCATTTTACCAAGTGCCCATTTCCCCAGTTTTCAAAGCCAGATCTGAATGCAATTTAATGTTTTTAGACATGTTTTCTTGCAAGAAGTTCTAAAAGCTCAACTTTGATAGCGAATATCTTTTGACCCTGAATTTTTCATGAGACAAGATTCAACAAGGTAAGAGTATGTAGAATAAAGAGTCGGTGTGTCAGTTTTTAGAGCCCAATCAGGTGTTCTGGTTAGTTTTTAAGGCCAGTCAATAGACCTCCTAGCACAAAAAATGACAAGTTCTAGAAAGTGATAGAATGAGTTTTTAACGATCAGTCAATAATAAAATTTGATTATAGTCAGTTCATGATGATTAGTGGGTTAGTTTGACAATTCAATCAATCGAAAACAAATTTATTTTTTTTGCCTAACCCGCTTTGGGGTCTGACTAAATTACAATCAGATTGATACGAAAACTGAGTTTTTTTTATGTTCTATGGGGAAATTTAAAATGATAATATTTTTTAAAATTAGAATGGTTATGCACCAATCATTATTTAAGAAGTAGAAATCTAGCCTTCAATTGGATTGTTGACTTCAGAATTAAAGGAAAAGAACACACTAGAAATTGTAGAAGAATATGGTTGGAGTGTATAATAACAACGACTATCCATAATGGTGTGACTGTATAAAGAATTGAGGTCCCCATTGCTGTAGATTGAGAGGTTGGACCCCAAAGTTTTTGACCATCGTAAGGAAAGGAACTGGAAAAAATTAGACGAATTTAGTGCAAGGATTATCTTGAATGTATTCTTATTATCCTTGATTTTCAAGTCTATCTCCTAGTAGTAGATAGGGGCTTAGCTTTCAGAAAGTTTGGCTTGGAAGGGGGATTGTGAATCGAAAGTCTCCTGAATTTTGCAAGAAACTCTATTCAACACAGCTTTTAATTATGGTATTCTAAGAGACTACAAATTTATGAATTTTTCTTAGAGACCATTAAAATTCATTGTCGATGCATCCCCATTTGGATGAAAATCTGTGAAGCATGGTGCACCCACAATTTTTGACAAAAGGAGATTCACGCTTGTCAAAGATCCACGTAAGCACATTTAAGGAAGGGGCAAGAAGGAGCAGTTATAAGGCAACCCACAACAGAGGAAATACAGCTGGGGAGTCGTTTAAGGGTAGTCTCACACAGAGAAGCCACAGGGGTAGTGTGAGTTCAAAAAACAAAAACATCAATGAAAAAGTTCGATGCAAACTTGCAAAATAGAAGGCCCACATTGGAGAATTCAAAAAAGCCACTGGAGGGAAGAAGATAAATCCACACACATTTTGAAGGAATAGAGGTCTGCGCTAATAATGGAGCCTCCACATGTGAGAAGACAATAGGGAAGCCAAGTCACCAAAGCAAAGAGATGGAGGTAATGATACATCAACTAGTGACCTTGGTGCAAAATACAACCAAATTATATCAGGAATTACATGCCTTGGATAGATTTGAATAGAACTATTGACGCAAGCTACAAAAGGATGAGTTTTTAAATTCCTCTCAAATAGGGAAGAAGCCCCATGCGAATGAGCATTAGTCACACACAAAGGAGCTCCCTCAGCATTAGAAAAGGAAAACCCATGGAGTGAAGGCCAGAATCCATAGTCAAGGGGAACACCAGTGGCATGAAAGCACAGAATAGGCATAGGAACATTATAAAAAACAAAGTCCCACATTCGCTATGGGTTGAACATCTTAAGTCTTTAAATACCTTTTCACACAAAAGGTGAAATGTATTAAGAAAGAGCCTTTTTGAAAGGCAAGGGCCTGTGTGACAAGGTGGGCCCCACTTGCGTCAAACACAGATGTCAGTTGGGTGATGACATCATAAATTTTGACCAAATGTAGACATGAAGTGTAGACGTGGAATAGTGATAGAAAAGTTTAAAAATCTAGATAATTGCTATGTCGCTAGCCAAAAAATCCAAGAAATTCTAGCTAGCGACATAGCGACTAGCCAGAAAACTTCAAAATCTGGCAAGGAGTTGATAAGTCAGTGTGGATCCCACCTGAAGGTGTATTAGTGAATCAAAAATTAACAAGTGGCAACCGAGAAGTGATGTGGTGATGGAGGCTAAGATGGCGCCACATGGACGATCCAACGATCATTGCTATCTTGCCAAGCAAAGATGCTCACAGGATAACCATAGCAAGATAACAATGCTAAGGTGGCAATGACACATAGGATCAAGTGGCAGTGACATGGTGGTGAGCAGACGTAGAGGTGGTGATGATGTGGCACCATGCGAGTGAGTATATGGCAGAGGCCAACCTATCAGGAGCTACCATATGGCAGCCCAGGTGGCACCCAGTGGGCCCAGTGAGGAAGAGGATTTTAAATGAAATATTAATTTTTAATATCTTATTTATATTAAGGGCTCCCATGCACTTTTTTATGCATAAGTAGGTATTTTCTAAACTCAAACTTTAGAGAATTTTTAAATTTTTGTAAATTAGGTTGCAGACCTGAGTTTCATACCAGAGAGGGACATTTTTTCAAACTGACTTTGGAGGGGTTTTCACTAGGCAAATATAGCAATGTTATATATCAATAGAACTGAGAAGAGATGAATTTTTCGATTTTGAAGTTAGTTTTTTCATAGGTCTTCATCGGTTCATGTTATAGGTCAATTTGTGTTTCCCAGGGTATTGGTGACAAAACAGGCAAATTTGATCATTAATCATCAAAGTTTGTTAGAGAGCATATTTAAAGATTTTTGAAGCCTGAATGTGGAGAAAATAGTCTAGAAAAGGTTACGTTGGATTTTTGAAATTACTTTTCACCCAATTTTACTTTTACCGTGATTTCAACTTTGACATCAGAAATCAGTTATGATGGTGAATAAAATTTCTAAGATATTTGATGCATTTGAAAGCCAGAATCATGGGGATTTGATAGGCAGTTATAGAGAGAAGGTAGAGAGAGGCTTTTTCAGTTTCTTAGGAAGGAATTTAGAGGGGACACTTGTTAGTTGCAGATTCAATCTAAGAATTGCTTCTTTTCTATATCTTTCTTCCTTCTTCTTTTTTGTAAGGTTGTTGGTAGTTTTCTCTGGGTAATACTAGCAGGGTTCCAGTGTTTTATTGTGAAACCATTTTCTTTAGCATATTCTTTCTTGTATGAACAACATTAGGAAGGTTAATATAGATAGTTCAAATCTATTAGGTATTTCCATGTTTTTATTTTCATGCATATGATTGTATTAATTTAAAGGAAATAAATGCAAAGAGTAGCAGATGGTTGAGTTTCATCTTAAATCTTGTCTCATATCTCAATGAGCTTTAATGTTTTACGATCTTTGAACAAAGAGCCTAGATTGTAGTTGCAGTCCCTTAAGGTTGTATGTTATCTTATTATTGCTTGTAACTCAAGGGGTTATGTAAATGCTTCAGTGAATCAACAAGGTTGCAGGTTTATTGAGAAGGATATCATGTAAGAATGAGGTTTGGATTGAGTACTGATGTTTATTTACAAATTAAATAGATAGTTCAAATATCTGAAGATACAAATAGGTATCAAATATCCATATGTGTATTTTTTATTCATAGATTTGCCCAATGGTTAAGGCATTGATCAATTTATAGGATCATTAAGTCTTACTGGTGCATATCTAAGGTTTTGTTGAATTCAACATTATAATTGTTTTTCCCTCACTCAACTTATGAGATTCATAGATTTTCATTTAGCTACTATAGATCTATGTCATTTCATGAGTTATCAGGAGATATAAGGGTTTTTATTTGCAGTAAATAGGTTCATATTTATGTTTTAAATGCGTTGGTACCATATCTTAGAACCTCAAGGTTAGCTCACCTAGGTCTTGCAGAGCTTGAAGTGAAGAAGGATTTATGCTTTATAGTTGGCCCAAGACTGCAATCAAGTGTATTTTTCATAGAAAGTTTCTAGCCTTAGATGCATTTGTCTGGTTTCTTGGTTATTTGTAAAATTGTTAAATCGGGAGCCAACAAAATGGCAACTCTATTGGGGACTGTATTGAATCAGAATGACAGACAAACCTTGAGAATTCAAAGAGGGATTCAATACAACAAGAAGATGTGCTTGGAAAAGTTTCAAGAGTAAGCTCTCTAATCTATTTTTCCAGTTTTCTTACTTAAATTTCATGCAGCCCAATAAGTTTGTATCCATTTGTAGTAGTATTTTTCAAGGTTGAATACAGATTGTGTTGCTAAGAGTGTTCATCTTCAGTCATGTCAACCGGTTTTTATTTTCAAAATGCTATTGTAATTTTGAGTCAAAATTGGTGAAAGATGTTTTCTCTCTTTTAAGTGTTTAAAGATTTGCAAAGTTCTACAAGTTGACAATCTAGTTCAAATCTGTCATGCATGAATCATGTTTTAAATCCTTCTCACAATTGTGAGTGGCAACTCTCTAAAGGATCTCTGTACCAGTGTAGATCGGTCATATATAAATTGCTTTCAAGAGTTTTCAGTTGAAATAGGTAGATCTGAAAGTTATGTGAATTTTCAAGCAAGAACAGAGAGTATATGAATTTTTTACAGATAAGTTTTATAGTGTTGATTGATTTGCTGTCATAAGAATTTGAAATGATAAGAAATGAATCACAGCTGTAATTCCATTTAGTTCTCCTCAAGGAGATGGTGACCCTACAAAGGATTCGATCAGTGGTGTGAGGAATTGAGATCAGCACTAGGCCAATCAGCAGATCAATGGTTTCATGTAGCAACACTTGAGGTATTTCATTTTCATGATGTTTTTCTTGTCATGAAAGAAAATAAGTTTTACATATGTGTCCTCCGTCAAGTGAAGTTTCAGCACTAGGAGGAGGAGAATAGTTTAAAAGGTTTTATACACTTCATTGGATTAGTTTCAGCTTGTTGTATAAAGTTGTGAAGTGTATTTGAAATGTTTATTTGGTAGAAGGGTATAGATCTGCTACAATTAATGAATACTAAAAGTAATCTTGGTGATTGAGCTTTAAGTTTAAAGGATTTCAAGATTCGTTTCACCTAAGATGTAGCCGGTTAGTGAAATTCCTAGATCGATTTCTACCAAGCAGTAAATTCCATTATGTTTCAATGGTATTCATGGTTTCCCGAATGTCATTTCTAGTGATGCTAGAAAAAGTTTGCCTAAGTTTAAAGGGAACCATCTTGTTTTAGCTAGTCATCATGTTGAGTTATTTACTGATTTGATGGGTGGCTATTAGATTGCTCATGAAGATGTGCACATGAAGCTATTTGTTCAAACCTTGGAAGGAGATGCTAGAGACTAGTTTTCTTTTTTACCAGCATGATCTATTTCATCTTGGAGTGAGTTACATTGTACCTTCATGGAGCAATTTGGAGAACGGGTAAGAATATTTGATTCTTATGACAAGTTCTTGAAGATTCATATTTAGAGTGATGAACTTGTCCCTCAATTAAACATCAAATTTGCAAGAGTTTTGAATGAAATCCCTAAGAGTTATAGACCCGATGATCAAATGTGTTTATCTATTTACTTTGATGGATTTGACAAGAAAATAAATTATCTATTAAGGGATAAAGAACCACAAACATTATATCAGGCTTTTGTGACCGCTAGGGATATTGAAAATAATTTGAAGTACAGATTGACTAGAGGTCATTTTGCTATGAATGATTGCAGTATAATGGTCATGAAAGAAAATTTGAACATGGTGTTGATATTGTAATTCCAAATAAAAATATCAACACCCTTGCTGTAATGAATAATTAGATTGAAAGTTCAAATTAGAATATGTGTGTAGAGAAGAATGAGTCAATTACAAATAGAGACACATATGTTTATGATGCTATAGCAGTAAGATATATTTCAGATTTTGATAAGGTTCAGCATTATGTTGATTTTATGAATCAAGGTTTAGTTATAGTAGTAAGTTCTTTTCATGATAATTATATGTATAATGATGTAACTAATGCTTCAAAAATTGAGGTTGTTGCACCTAGGTCTCAGTCTCGTGCAAGTAAGGAGGTTGAGAGTTATCTCTCTAATTATGAGTTTGATATTGTTGATCTGACATGTCATGGAGAGATAACACAGGATGAAGAATGTAAGCTACACTCATCTCAGTCATAGTTAGAATAACTAAGCTCACATGTTGATAATATTTCAGTAGTAGAGGGTAAGATGGATTTTCTTGATTAGTAGGATAGGCAAGAAATGAATTATCTTATTCAAAGATTGCATCATGTTGAGAACATTATTAAATCTAAATTTGAAAGACAGTCATATCAATGTGAGTATGATGAAGCTGAAAGTCATCTTTCAAGTGATAATGAAGTTGTTGATCCATTGTACTATGAAGAAGCATCATATGAAGGAGATGATGAGAGTGGTTACTCAAATCACAGTGAGGAAAATGACACTATATGTTCACCTTCACATGAGTCTGATGCTGATTGGGAAGAAGAAAGCAATGATGGTAGTGAGCATTCATCCGAAGGTGAAGGTGTGACTTTTTTTCTTGAATCTGAAAAGGAAAGTGTATCTTAGTTTTTGCATCATACAAATTAGTTAGCTAATGAAGAATTTAAGAGTGATTTTTCCTCAAGGTATGAAGATAAAGAAATGTTGAGTCCGGTTAATGTTAATGATTTTAAAGACTTCAGTAAAGGGTTGTCAAGTGATTTTACATTAGACAGTCAAATTCTAGCATGTAGTAAGGGGTTTAGGAATGAATCAAGGTTTGTTCATAATGGTTATCCTAAACAAGATAATGAAGAGAATGTTATTATTGACACTATATGTCTAGTAGAAGAAATAACAAGTGAGTCTTCATATAATTCTGAATTTTCTTCATACACTGAAAGTGTCCATGAAGACAAGATGGGTAATGGTTTTAAAGTATATACTAACACTTTATATGATGAAAATCCTAAGGATGATCAACCCATCTTTTGTCCAAATGTTCTAAAAGGATCACTGCATGGAGTCATTAACCCATTGTTTGAAGAGGACATGGAGGTTTTAGGTTTAGCAGGATTAGATGCAAATGGTGATACATTGTCATACTATTGTAACATATCAAAATATTGTTCTTCCATTTCTGATACTAAATTTTCTAATGATGTTGCATTGTATGAGTTTGAAGATGAAGTGTTCAATGGAGTTGTCTTTGAAGAGAAACCGACACTTCATGGTAAGTTCTGTGATGATTCAAATGAGGTAAAAGCCAATCAACACTTCAATTATGAAAATACATCAGAAGGTTATGAAAGGTTTTCAGATTGTGATGATGTTATGTGTGAATACAAATCTGATTGCTCATTTGACATTCAACTAGAAACACTTGAGGAAATGAAAAGTCAAGGTGAGTTGAAAATTCATGATATATTTAACTCTTTCCATGAATTTGAATGTGAGACTTTGTGTTTCTAGTAGACAACATGCATGAATTAGTTAGTAAAGATCATTTTTAGTTTGATGTTGATAGTCATGAGCATGTTGATGTTCTTTTTCATAGTGAGCAAGAGGTTAAATTTATGCCAAGTTTTTACATGCACTATGGAAGTGAGGGTGATGATTTTGTTTTGCCAAGTGATTTGTTTTATGATGTGTATCTAAATGGTGAAACTGATATGAGTGACAACTTCAGTTTAACTTATGAGGAAAGGAATGAAAATCAAGTATATGATAGAGGTAAACAATTTTGCTGAAGTTTGGTGGCCCGAGGTCATCATATGTACATAGTAGTTGTAGTTGCTTCCTGTTTTCAATAGAGTTGTTCGAGAGAGTTTTTGTAGTCAAGTATGTGGTCTACTTTACCTAGAGATCTGAATCATTTTCATTCCCACAAGGAACATGCATCCCTAGATAGAGCCACTATTGGCACTAAAAATTGTAGTCAAAATTTTAAGCACTTTTCAGAAAATTGAGCCCTATAAATCCTTTTTGATGAGATTGTACCCAGTTGTACCTTTGAGGCCCCTAAGGTGTTTAATGTTTCTAACACCCTACATTCAGCTTGTCTAAGTATTCCATGATGATAAATTGAGATTTTGAGCCATTTTGTGAAATCTTATTTTAAGCAATCTCTAAATCTGCATTTTCACCTATGTCAAATAGCGATAGGAGGCCATGTTTGCATGTGAATATCTTGCACCCAGATATGTTTCATGAAATGCCACTTTGAGAGTAGCTCTTGTCCATACCTATTAACCTATGTTTCAGATTTTGAGTCATTTTGAGTCCATTTGACTAGGTTTTGAATCCCTCAAAGTTGGTAGCTCACTATTTTCCTGCTTATGCACTTTGTTCAAAATTCTAGGAGGCCCTGTTTGACAAGTTATAATTTTGATCCAGTTGAAAAAAATGTAAAACTTTCTTTTGCATTGCATTCTAGATGTCAGAGACTTGTTATGTTTCAAGTTTTAGTTCATGACGAATCCATTTGATCAGTTTTCAAACGCGATTCCAAATGCAATTTCTATCTTTTTACTAGTGTCAGCATTTGCAGACTTGTCAGTACCCCTATTCGTGATGTCATAACTTGAAATCCATGATAGGTGAAATCAAATGGATTGTACCACTATGTTGTCCCCTAAAAATACTTCAACTGTGCCAGTTTTTAAATCTTGACAAATCCATTTGCACACTTTTCTAGGTCAATTCCATTTGCAAAAAATCAATTTCTGACATTGTTTTCAATCTACAAAATTTGAGTAGGCCACTTTGACCACTCTCCAAATGCGCCCTGTTATTCATCATGAGCCCAAATTGTAGATCTATACTCTCCCCGTGATAGTAAACCAATGCTCCAGTTTTTGTTTTCCCAAGTGCCCGTTTCCCCAGTTTTTAAAGCTAGATCTGAATGCAATTTAATGTTTTCTAACATGTTTTCTTGAGGGAAGTTCTGAAAGGTCAAATTTGATAGCGAATATCTTTTGACCCTAAATTTTTCATGAGATGAGATTCAACAGGGTAAGAGTATGTAGAACAAAGAGTCGGTGTGCCTATTTTCAGAGCCCGATTAGGTGTTTTGGTCAATTTTTAAGGCCATTCAATGGACCTCCTGGCACAAAAAATGAAAAGTTGCAGAAAGTGATAAAGTGAGTTTTTAACGATCAGTCAGTAATCAAATTTGATTATAGTCAGTTCAAGATGATCAATGGGTTCGTTTGACAATTCAATCAATTGAAAATGAAATTTATTTTAGCCAAACCCACTTTGGGGCCTAACTAAATTACAATCAGATTGATACAAACACTGAGTTTTTTTTATGTTCTATGGGGAAATTTAAAATGATGATGATTTTTTAAAATTAGAATGATTATGCACCAATCATTATTTAAGAAGCAGAAATCCAACCTTCAATTGGATTGTTGACTTTAGAATTAAAGGAAAAGAAAACACCAGAAATTGTAGAAGAATATGGTTGGAGCATATAACAACAATGACTGTCCATAATGATGTGACTGTATAAAGAATTGAGGTCCCCATTGTTGTAGCTTGAGAGGTTGGAGCCCAGAGTTTTTGACTATCATAAGGAAAGGAACTAGAAAAAACTAGACGAATTTAGAGCAAGGATTATCCTGAATGTATTCTTATTATCCTTGATTTTCAAGTCTGTCTCCTAGCAGTAGAGAGCGGCTTAGCTTTCAGAAAGTTTGGCTTGGAAGGGGGATTGTTAATCAAAAGTCTCTAGAATTTTGCAAGAAACTCTATTCAGCATAGCTTTTAATTGTGGTATTCCAAGAGACTACAAATTTATGAAGTTTACTTAGAGACCATTAAAATTCATTATCGATGCATCCCCATTTGGATGAAAATCTGTAAAGCAAGGTGCAACCATAGTATTTGACAAAAGGAGATTCACACTTGTCAAAGAAAATCCACATAGGCACATTTAAGGAAGTGGCAAGAAGGAGTAGTTATAAGGTAGCCCACGGTAGAGGAAATACATCTGGGGATCCATTTAAGGGCAGTCTCATGCAGAGAAGCTGCAGGGGCATTGTGAGTTCAAAAAACAAAAACATCCATGAAAAAGTTTGATGCAAACTTGCAAAATAGAAGGCCTACATTAGAGAATTTGAAAAAGCCATTGGAGGGAAGCAGATAAACCCATGAATAGTTTGAAGGAACAAAGGTCTGTGCTAACAATGGAGCCTCCACACGTGAGAAGATAATAGGGAAGTCGAGTCACCAAAGCAAAGAGATGGAGGTTGTGATACATCAACTGGTGACCTTGGTGCAAAATACAGCCAAATTGTATCAGGAATTACATACCTTGGATAGATTTGAACAAAACTATCAACACAAGCTACAAAAGGATGAGTTTTTAAATTCATCTCAAATAGGGGAGAAGCCCCATGTGAATGAGCATTAGCCACACGCAAAGGAGCTCCCTCTGCATTAGAAAAGGAAAACCCATAGAGTAAAGGTAGGAATCCATAGTCAAGGGGAACACCAGTGGCATGAAAGCACAGAGTAGGCACAAGAACATTATAAAAACAAAAGTCCCACATTTGTTGTAGGTTGAACATCTTAATTCATTAAATAATTTTTCACACAAAAGGTAAAATATATTAAGAAAGAGCCTTTTTGAAAGGCAATGGTGTGTGTGACAAGGTGGGCCCCCTGTGTGTCAGACGTAAATGCCAACTTGGTGATGACATCATAAATTTTGACCAAATGCAAACGTGAAGTGCAGATGTGGAATCACACCATAAAAGTTAAAAAATCCAACTATTCACTATGTTGCTAGTCAAAAAATCCAAGAAATTTTGGCTAGCGACATAGTGACTAGCCGAAAAACTTCAAAATATAGTGAGGGGTTGATAAGTCAGCATGGGTCTCACCTACAAGTTTATTAGTGAATCAAAAATTGACAAGTGGCAACTAGGAAGTGATGTGGTGATGGAGGTTGAGATGGCACCACATGGACAATCCAATGATCATCACTATCTCGCCAACTGAAGATGGTCACGAGATAACCATAGCAAGATAACAACACTGAGGTGGTGATGACACGTAGGATCAAGTGGCAGTAACATGGTGGTGAGCAGATGCAGAGGTGGTGATAATGTGGCACCACGTGGGTGAGTATATGATAGAGGTCGGCCTATCAGGAGTTGCCACATGGAAGCCCGGGTAGCACCCAGTGGGCCCAGTAAGGAAGAGGATTTTAAATGAAATATTAATTTTTAATATTTTATTTATATTAAGGGCTCCCGTGCATTTTTTTATGCATAAGTGGGTATTTTCTAAAGTCAAACTTTAGATTATTTTTAAATTTTTGCAAATTAAGTTGCAGACCTAAGTTTCATACCAGAGAGGGACATTTTTTCAAACTGACTTTGGAGGGGTTTTTGGTAGGCAAATATAGTAATGTTATATATTGCCAAAATTGGGAAGAGATGAATTTTCTAATTTTGAAGTTAGTTTTTGCACAGGTCTTCACTGGTTCGTGTTATAGGTCAATTTGTGTTTCTTAGGGTATTGGTGATAAAACAGGCAAATTTTATCATTGATCATCAAAGTTTGTTAGAGGGTGGATTTGAAGACTTTTGAAGCTTTAATGTGGAGAAAACAGTCTGGAGAAGGTTACATTAGCTTTTTGAAATTACTTCTCAACTAATTTTACTTTTATTGTGATTTCAACTTTGACATCAAAAATCAGTTATGATGGTGAATCAAATTTATGAGATATTTGATGCATTTGAAAGCTAGAATCATGCGGATTTGATAGGCGATTACAGAGAGAAAGTAAATAGAGGCTTTTTTAGTTTCTTAGGAAGGAATTCAAAAGGGACCCTTGTCAGTTGTAGATTCAATCCAAGAATTTCTTCTTTTCTATATCTTTCTTCCTTCTTCTTTTTTGCAAGGTTGTTGGCAATTTTCACTAGGTAACCATTTACTTCAGCATATCCTCTCTTGTATGAACAGCATTAGGAAGGTTAATACAGATAGTTTAGATTTGTTAGGTATTTCCATGTTTTCATTTTCATGCATATGACTGTATTAATTTCAAGGAAATAAATGCAAAGAGTAGCAAATGGTTGAGTTTCATCTTAAATCTTGTTTCGTATCTTAGTGAGCTTCAATTTTTTACGATCTTTGAAAAAAGACCCTAGATTGTAGTTGCAGTCCCTTAAGGCTGTATGTTGTCTTATTGTTGCTTGTAACTCAAGGGGTTATGTAAATGCTTTAGTGAATCAATAGGGTTGTTGGTTTATTGAGAAGGATATCATGTAAGAATGAGGTTTGGATTAAGCACTGATGTTTATTTACAAAGTAAATAGATATATCGGATATCTAAAGATACAAATAGGTATCAAATATCCATATGTGTTTTTTTGATTCATAGATTTGCCCAATGGTTATGGCACTGATTAGTTTACAGGATCATTAAGTCTTACTGGTGCATATCTGAAGTTTTGTTGAATTCAACATTATTAATCAAAAGCCTTTTCCCTTCCATGTTGAAGAGCTATAATTTTTTTTCCCTCACTCAACTTATGAGATTCATAGATTTTCATTTAGCTACTGTAGATCTGTGTCATTTCACAAGTCATTAGTAGATATAAGGGTTTTCATCTATAGTAAATATGTTAAGATTTATGTTTTAAATGCACTGGTACCATATCTCAGAACCTCAAGGTTAACCTAACTAGGTCTTGCAAATCCTGAAGTGAAGAAGGAGTTATGCCTTATAGTTGGCCCAAGATTGCAGTCAGGTGTATCTATCATAGGAAGTTGCTAGCCCTAGATGCATTTGTCTGGTTTCTTGGTTATTTGCAAAACTATTAAATTAGGAGCCAACAAATAGCAGTAATGAATTGACATACAACCTAAGTGAATTGCATTCAATTGGACAAGCTTTACTCACACAATATCAAAATAACCAATTAACAACAAAGGAGACAAAATTTAGCAAGAATAGATATGGGAATGGTTAAAAGCTTGTATTAATTTTCCTTAAAAATTGTATACAGTTGCAGTAAAACTCTAAATGACTCTAGAAAGACACAAGGATCATATGCTATCAATGTATTCTTAGAGAAATTTAGAGAGAAGATACATCATGAATTTTGCTACCATAATGACCAAAACATACTTAGTGTACAACTAAAATTGTATTAGAAATTAGACCCTTTCTATCGCCTTGGGATCTCACTTATAAAGTGTGAGATGCAACAAGCTTTAGGCATAGAGAACTAATAGGTGTCCTTTTACAAAAGGTATTTACACTTTACAAATAGTCACAAAAGGAAAAAAAACTTTGTGTAATAGAAAATTAATGTATCAAGTAACTCTTGGGAAGGCCTCTCTTCTATTACATCTTTGAATGCTACAATTCCCATGGTTGGTCTTCATTCACTTTGAATCCTCGACATATGTATCTATCAAACATGCCAATGATGTGTCGAGCTCTAATTCCTACAACTTTACATCCACTCTAGCATTTCCACTCATATCATCATGTACTACCAAGGTGACAGTTACATTTGGTTTCATTTCTACCACATCATCCAATTGATCCATTTTATCTTCCACATGGGATGACTACCCTTCTTTGTCTTCTTCTTTCCCAGGTGTTAATGGAAGTGAATCAATGATCTGTAGTTCATCTTCATGTGTTCCATCATCATCACTTTTTTATTCTTCTAATTGTTCATCAAAAGTAATATATGCCATCCACTTGTCATAAAGTGTGTCATCTAGCCAATCAAATTGTAGAACAACTTGTTGATTCTTCATAACATATTTTCATGCTAGGTACTACATTGCTACCGATGAGGCACAAAGATTTTTTGATCATGACATAGTGACCTCCAGTGTTCTCAGAACTTCTAGTGCACATGTGTCTCCAACTGGATGTCGTTGTGTCACAAAGGTTGTGTGATTCACATGTAATGAAGCATATGTCTTGCACCCACCTTTTGGAACTGTTATCGCATTATTATTTTTTTGTCAAGGTGCTATGTCGCTAATGGTGGAAATATTTCATTTCCTAATCACAACATAGCAACCTCCTTAAGGCTTTAGAAATTATGGTGCCAAGAAAATTCTTCAGTTCCACCATCATTACTGCAATCAATGCATCTAATAAAGAAATAAAATCAAATGACCAATATTTATAATAGAAATTTTGGCACCTATCCATTGCATAATCTCCCATCTTTCTCGAATTCCCATAGGGTACTATGTCACTACCAGTGAGATCCACTACTTTTCCAGTTGCGACATAGTGACCTCATGGATACATATGAAATCTGGCACTGGGAAAACTTGTTAATCAATCACGATTGCCATAATTACTACTTCTGACATAGCAATAAAAGCACACATCCACAATGCCACTTGGGAGCTTTTATGGTCACCAAAATTTTCAAAAGCTATCATCTTCTATGTTTCCCATTAAGGTGCTATGTCGCTAATGGTAGGATGTAAACTTTTTCAAATCATGACATATGACTCATCGGGAAAAATTGGATTTCATTTACGCCTTTTGCACTTTATTACTCTTAGTTCCTTTTCAGTTCTAACAACTTTGACATGAAACATGTGACTAAAACCTTCTAAAAGAATGCACTTTTTGGTCACTAAGCCTCTATTTCACAACACCGCCATTCAATTTTGTGGTAGTCGCTATGTTCTTGTGGTTAAAACACTTGCATCTTTCTATAGAGATGATGTGACTACCATAGATCTTATAAGGATCAAACAGTTGAAACAAGAAAGGAAAAAGGCACTTGGGGCACAAAAAATTTATACAGGTCAAGGAATATTCAAATTTTGAAAAAGATTCACACCCAAATAAATTCAAAAAGAAACAAGACTTAGGGCTTGGATAGGGTTTTTTAAGGGTTGTTAAAAATTCCAAAGTCATAGGACCAAACCCTAGCAAGCAAGCAATACATTCAATTCTAATTTTTTCTTTAAACCAAGATTAGAAGAAATTTTCTTTGTAAAAAATTAAACTAATAGTGGCTCTATTTGGGGATGATGGATAACCTGTATCCATACAAGGATCTAGAATTTCTGGTCGGAACATACCACAAAACTAACCTAACTAAGAGAGCAACAACAAGAAGGAAAAGACCATGTACAGGAAACTACACAAAGACCAAAGAATTAACAAATGTACAGAAAAACCCTAAGCTATTGTTCATGGAAGAAACAAGTATTTTTCAAGAAAAATACCTCTTCAATAATTGTCCATGAACTAGCAGTTCAATAATGTTGCCTGACAAATCTTTGAGAATATAAGAGTCTTCTCCCCATGTATTTTCAATCAAATAGGGACCTAACTGTATATGAGCAATGTTAGTATGCTAATAGAAACCAAATTTAAATAAAGCTTCTACAAACTAAAAAAAATTCATAAACTTCAAGATAGACTAAGATGAACTCTCAATTGAGAATATGAGCCATTAATGGGCTCTCTCAATGAGAAGCTCTCTTGTTGAGTAGCTTTGTCTAAATAGATAGGATGTATGCTCAACCTTATGCTTCAAAAAGGGCTTCAAATGGAGTTGGAATTTGGGTGTGAGTGTATGGTTTTGATGTAAAATGGCTTCTCAAAATGGCATTATGACTTTACTTCATGGATTGTGTTATTTTGCAAAGGGGAAGGATCCAATTTATAGGCAAGAGGCTTGAGGGATTGAGGGCTAAGATGCAAGGATGGGAAAAAGCTCATGGAGGGCTCAGATTGCATGAGAGGAGAGCACATGGATTGTGCTTCCTTACAGCCAATCAAGGAGTGACACATGTCACATGGTGAGAGGATGGAGGAAAGGGGAAGGATGAGTCAACAAAGGAGGCTCAAGGGATAAAATCTTCATAAAGACCCTCATAATGGCTTGTAAGAGCAATAAAAGGGCTTGGAAGAGTCATTTATGGCCTAGTGGGCTTCATAAAGTTTTGGTTGAGATATTTTGAGGGTGATGAGAGCAATTTCGACTTGGACTTGATTAGGAAGGTTTTAAGTTTGCTTAGGCTTGTGCAAATGATTAAAGAATGGATTAGGATGGTTTAGGATTAGCTTAGGGATAGGCAAGTGGATGGCATTTAATGAGGGTGGGTGAAGGAGGAGATATTTATTAACTTTGGCTTGGGTTAGTAAGTTTTAACCCATGTTTAGGGAATGTGACAAGATTAGGAGGGGATTAGGATTAGGTTTAAAGACATCTTCTAGAAGAGTCTAGACTTTGGATGAGGATAAAAATTTTCTAGAATAGTCTAGAATTTCCTAGGATAAGGATGAAGACTTTCTAGAAGAGTCTAGAACTTCTTAGGGTGAGGATAAATTAGATTTTTAGGAAATAAATAAAGTTTTATTTATTTCAAGGGGTTGGGTTGAGGAGATATCTATTAAAACTTTTTAAATAAAAATGAGGATTAATATTTAATCTTAATTAAATATTTTGAGTTGGGATTAGGGGTAGGAAATGATGGAATTAGCCTTTAATTAAAATTAAAGAAGGATTAGAAGATTTTGGAAGAGGTTAGTGGTCTTAAGGAAATTGGCCAAGTTTTGGGCAAAAAATAAATTTTTTATTTATTTTGAGTTTTTTGGTGAATTTATTAATTAAATAATTAATAAATAAGGAAATAACGTTTAAATAAGATTTAAACATTTTTGGGGGGGATTCCTTAATTAAATATTTTTAATTAATATAAAAGGATTTAATGACATAAAAATTAATTAATTAATTAATAAATGATGATGTCATCAAGACTTTTTCAGAAAATAAAAATACTTTATTTTCTAAAGGTTTTTAGGTGTCTACATTTTTCCCCTCTTTGATGTGATGCCGCAAGTGGCATGGCATCAAAGATAAGAAAATAAGATGCCCAAGGCTAGAGCAGAAGAGGAGAGAATGGACTGTGAGATGCCCCCTCAAGAAGGTAGCGGGGAGAGAAAGCGAGGCTCGATGGCTTCTTGAAAAGGAAAAGAATCTCGGATGAGCAAGGAAACTAAGATTGGCAAGGAGAAGGGGCTGAATTATCTCAAACTCTCACTATGGGAGAATGATAAAGGAGAATCAGATGCAGAAGAGGAAGCAAGCTTAAGACTTTAGGGAAGGTGGAGGATGAAGGAGCAGAGCGCTATAAAAAGGAATCCAGGATAGGGAGATGGATGAGGGGATTATAAAGCTAATGCAACAGGATTTCAAAGAGTCAGATTGGTGGAAGATGGGTTTCGGAGATCCCTAGGACTAGGATTGTGGATCTTGAAAGATGAGGCTTGGTGGATTGATTTGGATTGGTGGATCCCTAAGACTAGGATTGTGGATCCCTAAAGCTAAGAGTGATGAGTGATTCAAAGAGATACTGATGCATAAGCTGGGGTAGGAGAGATGGATGCTGGATATGGATGGGGGATAATGGAGATGAAGGAAAACCATTGAAGCTTTTTGAGCGGGGGGATACTTCAAAGAGAAGTACCACCATGTAGTTGAGCACTAGATTTGCTATAGGACTATTGGTTAATTGCCAAGGTTACCAAGAACATCAAGGCTTGTTCACCAACTGTCCAGAGGACTGAAAAACTGACTCAAAACAAACACGCAAGGGTTGCCCGAGCATCACACATGAATCCCAGAGGAAGCAGTGCGGAACCAACACTGGGTAACCCACAAGCAGAAAAGAAAAACAAATGAAAGACTTGATCAAGACCTTACGCTCTAATTGCCCCATTCACAACATACCATGATATGGAAGATCGTGGCAACCTTGAGGAGGGAACAAGGAGATTGCTTGGAAAAGATACTTCAAGACCCAAAAGGGGAGATTCCAAATTAAAAGAAAGTGAAAATCCAAAAGAGAGTCATTTTCCAACGAGATGGGTAGGACGAGGTACTAACAGACCAAGATTAGACTTGAGGAAAGCTATATCCTACAAGGAGCTATCGGGGAGCACCTAAGTTGGTGGATCGGGATGAGTGGTGCGTCTGGCAAGCTGAACTAAGAAGGATAACACTTTGGTGACAGGAGATCTAGCTAAAGGATGCATTGGAATAGCTAACCAAGATGTACGGTGTGTACAAGATGCTGATCAAGGATGAACTGACACGAAAGCTAGATAGATACAATGGTACTAAGTTAAAGAGGATGTACAGGTTGACCAACCAAGATATGTTACAAATGTACAATTTTGTTCATGTTTTGGTTTTTGTGAGATGGAAATGTTTGTGAAGGATGGGATGTCTATAATAGTTGATAGGTGGATAGGTAGATGGTTTGCGAAAAGCTTAAGGAAAATGGAATTCTTTGGGTGCATGTGATAGGATACAAGCTAGGATACAAGATTATCTACAAGCTGGAGTATGGTACAAGCTTTGGACAAGATTCGGATATACAAGGTATGGTACAAGATTTACAAGGTATAATACAAGATTTGGTACAAGATTTTACAAGCTGTACAGGAGGTATTTACAAGCTTCATCAAATTTTGGATATTTGGTTGGAACACCAAGGGAACAAGCAAGTGTGTCTAATGGGATGGTGGGTGAATGGATGAGGGATAGGATAGTGATAGATAATGGATTAGTCTTTAGTACACAAGGTGCCTGAATTACCAGGCTTTCACCAAGGTACCTATCCAAGGCGCTTGAATTGCCAAGTTTTCACCATTGGACGCTTATTTCTCTTTACTATTTTTTTTTTTGTATTTTTCAAAAGCTAGGTATACCAAGGATCTTCAAGCATAGAACTTCTTGAGATGAATGATGTTAATAGGATCATTCAAGAGTTCTCCTTCCGGTGTAGATAGCTGATAGGCTCCAGAGCCAAAGGAAGTAGTGACAACATAAGGACCAAGCCATGTAGGTTCAAACTTGCCTTTCTCTTCTCGATCTGCTTGGACTTTCATGTTTTCTTTAAGGACCATGTCACCTGGCTAAAAGTGTCGTGGAAGCACCTTCTTGTTGAAATTCCTTTTGAGATGAGTTTGATAGACTGTGAGATGATCATAGGCTTGTTGTCGCTTCTCATCTAAGAGATCTAGCTGGGTGAGCCGAGCTACTCTATATTCTTCATCTGATATTTGCCCTTGCAAAGATATGTGCAAGGAGGGAAGTTCAACCTCTATAGGTAGTACCGCTTCGACACCATAGACTAGGGAGTATGGAGTTGTGCCTGTGGATGTACGAAAGGAAGTTCGATAGGCCCATAGGGCTGGATTTATTTGTAGGTGCCAATCACGGCTGAAATCATTGACAACTTTCTTTAGGATTTTGAGGAGGGTTTTGTTAGTTGCCTCTGCCTGGACGTTACCTTGTGGGAAATATGGGCTAGAAAAGTGGTGATGGATGCGGAGGGAAGTGCATAATTCTTCCATGTTGAGATTTTCAAAGTTACCTCTGTGGTCGGTGAAGATGGTGGATGGGATGCCGAAGCGGCAAACAATGTGGTACAAGATGAACTTGGAGACCTAAACTCCTGTAGCTGAGACTAGGGGGCCTACTTCCACCCATTTAGTGAAATAGTCTATAGCTGTTATTATCCATTTATGTCCATCATATGAGAGGGGTGTGATAGTTCCAACTAGATCAAGGCCCCAACAAGCGAAAGGCCAAGGTGGTGCAATAGGATGTAGATCCTGTGCTGGAGCGTGCACAAGATTTGCATGCTGCTGACATGGGAGACACTTTCTGACAAAGTCACAGGAATCTTCTTCAATGGTAGGCCAATAGTAGCTTGCTCTAAGGATTTGTCACGCTAGGACAATACCACTTGTGTGGGCACCGCAAAGTCCAGAGTGTACTTCCTTTAACACCATCGCGGCCTCATTTCGGTCTAAACATCGAGAGAGAGTATCATGATAACCCCAACGATATAGGGTATTGGCTATGATAACATAGCGGGATGATTTTCGGATGAGGTTCTGGCATTGGGTATGTGTGAGGTGAGGGGATATGATACCATCATTAAGGTAAGCATGAATCTCATGGTACCAAGGGGATTGGGGACCAACCAAGATACAAACACGGTTTGAATCCTCATTCACGTAGGCAGGTGTGAGGAGCTGCTCCACTAAAAACTCATACGGTGTAGCTGCTTGGGGAATTTCCAAGAGTGAGCCGATAGTAGCCATAGCATCGGCTGCTTTGTTCTGTATTCGAGGTACTTGTGTAAACTGAAGCCTTGTAAAATGTTGGGTTAGCTGATCAACTAGCTCTTTGTAGGGTAATAGCTTTTCATCTTTGGTTTGATATTCATTTAGGGCTTGCTTGATGATGAGTTGAGAATCACCAAAGATTTGTAGATCAGCAATGTTCCATTCTACAGCTATCTTTAATCCTGTTATGAGGGCCTCATATTCAACTATATTGTTGGTGCTAGGGAATTGTAGCTTGAAGGCTTTTGGAATGTAATCTCCTTGAGGTGTGACCAACAATATTCCTGCCCCTGATCCATGAGATGTGTATGAGCCATCAAAATAAAGTTTCCATGGGGGTTGTTCTTCAATTAGATAGATATGCTCATCTAGAAATTTTGTGATCAATGGATAAGCATCTATTAGAGGTGCATCAGCTAGGTGATCTACTATATCTTACCCTTTGATTGCCTTTCTATCCACATATTGGATGTCAAATTCACTAAGGAGCATAACCCATTTGGCCAAATGGCCTGTAAGTGCTGTTCTGGAGAGCATATACTTGAGAGGGTCAATCTTGGAGACTAGTTGGATGGTATGACTTAGCATGTAGTGGCGAAGCTTTTGAGTTGAGAAAACAACTACCAAAAAATATTTTTCCATAGGAGTGTAATTGAGTTCTTAACCAACTAGGGTTCTACTGATGTAGTAGATGGCTCTTTCTCTGTTGTAGTCATCAAGTTGTGCTAGAAGTGCCCCTAGAGCAGTAGGTGTTGTTGATATGTACAAAATCAGGGGATGACCAGGAACTGGTAGAACCAAGATAGGGGGATTGATGAGATACTGCTTGAGATGGTCAAAGCTGCACTAACATAAAGGATCCCACTTGAAGTTCTCATCCTTCTTCAGTAAATGTGAAAATGGTGTACACTTATCTGCAAGCTGGGAGATGAAGCGCCGAACAGATTGGAGCTTTCCTTGAAGAGAGCGAAGCTGTCGCAGTGTTTGGGGAGGAGGCATGTCTAAGATAGCCTTGACCTTCTTCGGGTCGATCTCTATACCTCGTTTAGAAACTATGAAGCCTAGAAGCTTGCCAGATGTGACCCCAAAGACACATTTCTTGGGATTCAGCATGAGATGATATTTGGTTAACCTATCAAAGACTTTCTCCAGGTCAGCAAGATGATCCATGAAGGTATGAGACTTGACCAAGATATCATCCACATAATCCTCCAAAATGCTATGGATGAGATCATGAAAAATGGCTATCATAGCTCTTTGATAGGTAGCCCCAGCATTCTTTAGGCCAAAAGCCATCATGTTGTAGCAAAAGGTTCCCCAAGGGGTAGTGAATGTTGTCTTATATTGATCCTCTTCTGCAATCTTGATTTGATTATACCCAGAAAATCCATCCATGAGGGACAAAATTTCATGTCCAACTGTAAGATCTACAATCATATCTATGTTGGGCAAGGGAAAATCATCCTTTGGACAAGCTTTGTTAAGATCTCTGAAATCAGTGTAGATTCTGATGTCACCAGAAGGCTTAGTGATGGGGACCATGTTGGAGATCCACTCTGAATAGTCGATAGGTCAAATAACCTTAGCAGCTAACATTCTTTCTAATTCAACTTTGACCAATAATGCCACCTTGGGGTGCATTTTTCTAAGCTTTTGTCTGACGGGCTTGATCTTTGGATCGACTGCAAGATGATGAACTACAAGCTTTGGATCAAGCCCTGGCATGTCCTGATATGACCATGCAAATCAACCAATTTTTTCCCTTAAGACTTCAAAGAGGAGATCAGCTTGGTCTTGTGATAGGGATGCGGCAATGTGAACAAGTCTGGGGATCTCTGAAGAACCAATGTTGACTTCTCGAGTATCCTCAATTAGAATAGAAGACACCTCTGGTCGATTATCTTGAGGAGGTAATGCTAAATCCTCATGTTCTTCTTGTGGCTCTGGATTTTCTTGATGAGGGGTTCTCTTCATTGCCTTAGCTAGTCTCAAATTCACCTTAGTTCCAGTTTTGGGTGTATCGGAACTAGGTTGGGGATTTTCTCCAAAATACCCCTTGGGATCTAGCTTATAGATATAGGCAGAATCTGGCTTTGTTTTCTTGTGAGGAGTTTCAGCTCCCATGAATCTTAGAAGTGCATCCTCTGATGTGAACTCATCGATGTGTATGACACTTGGTTGGTCCCAATCTATGAGTTGTGGATGGGGGAGTGGTAGGTCAATGAGGTGGATGGATAGTTCTTGGAGAACAGAGTCTCCGAGGGAGATTTGGTCTAGGATATCATCGTAGGCTCTCTTTTCAACTTCCTCAGGAATGTCTTCGATTTTGACAAGGTTGCAGTGAATGTTCGAAAAAGCATGACCATTCTCACTGGTGCCCCCAGTTGTGGGTATTCCAAATCCAAGACCTAACTTCGATTCCCACTTGTGTGCATCGATGGAGCACTACATGCCTCTTTCTTCTGGTCCTAGACCACCACCTTGATAGTTCCATTTGTTAGTGATGAGCTTATGTTCTTGGGGATACTTTTGGCTGAAGTGATCAAGGCATGCTTGATTTCTTTGAGGTGCATCCTTATGTAACCATTTGTTGATATCTGGAGTGAGCTTCTCATGAAGAGGGATTTTCGAGGATACAAAAGTTGTTGGGCCAAACTGTTTGTATCGAGGAGGTGAAATCTCCTTAGCTTTGTGATATGTTGGTCGTCCATGGGCATGTGGATCAAGTGGGAGTGCCCCGACAGCAAATGCATTCAACAGACTATACTCTCCACAACCTTTGTTATTGATCTTCATGGTAGACAGGGTAGAGGCGAGGATGGTTTCTGGGTCATTATAAGTGTGGGATGAGCTGGCGATGGATGTGCCGATATCAATTCCAGGGCAATGGTTTGTATATGAAGATTCAACCGCATTGTAGTAAGCAAAAGATTCTGGATCGGCATGGATGGTTACCTCAGTGCCTTGATGCAAAAATTTGATGCACTGATGGCAAGTGGATGGAATAGCTTTCATGGCATGAATCCATGGGTGATCGAGGAGGATGTTAAATGGTAGGTTTAGATCAATAACATGGCAGAGTGTCTCTTGGATGACTGGCCCAACCTTGATTGGCAGAAAAATAGTTCCTTCTGTGGTTCTTTCCAAGTTGTCATAAGCTTTGATGGTGATAACTTCACTGATGATATCTACCTCAGTATACCCAGCTTGTTTTATGAATTTTAGGGTTCAAATATTCAAGGCTGATCCATTATCTATCATTACTCTTTTCACAGCAAAGTTGGATACCATGATGGCTATGCGAAGTGGAAGGGTGTGATCTAGCTCGACCACGGGTATGTCGGTGGGTTTGAATGGTAGGGCACATGAGGATGAGAGGTGTCTGACAAGATTACAAAAATTAGTAGCATTAATATCAGAAGGGACACGAGATTCTATGAGAGCACTGTCAAGGATGTTCTTGTACATAGGACTAGTGCGAAGAAGGTCTAAAATGGATATTTGGGCTGGCATGTTCCCAAGGTGTTCCAAGATATTGTACTGGCTTTTTGATGGAGTTGATGGTGTTGGTGTAACGGGTGGGCCTGTGATGTTAAATCATGCTCTTCGAGTGGTGACTGCACACTCATTTTTTGTTCCTTGGATATTGATAACATTGACGGAAGGCTCTTTCTTGGATATACAACCTATAAGGCTACCATAGTCTATATAGGATGAAGTGTGGTCATTGTTCTTCCCATGCTGTTGGTTTGGCTGACGGTTGTTGGTGTTGTTGTTGTTGGTTTGGATAGGTGCTTTTCTAGGATTTTGGTTGTGGTGTGGAGGAAAAGCATTTTGATAGATCTGTAAGCCTGCATTGGGAGAGGTTTGGGCACCAACAGTGATTTCCTTCTGATCAATGAGGTCCTACACATAGTCTTTCAGTTTCATGCATCTGAGGGTAGTGTGACCTTTTACCCTATGAAATTTGCAATACTCATTATCTTTGTACCATGCAGCTTTGGATTGGCTTGGGTCAATTTGCTGGGTAGAAGGAAATTTGATGAGGTTTCCCTTGACTAATTTCTCAAAAATGACATCCAATGGCTCACCAAGGGGTGTATAGTTTCTAGGTGTAGGTTGGAATCTGGGCTTTTGTCCTGCAGCTACATTGATGGCATTAGCTTGATTGCTAGACCCTTGAAAGTTGGGTCTTGGATTGGTGTTTTGATAGCTTTGGTGATTATGTTGTTGGTAATTGATAGCTTGTTGATTGTTTGGTTGATATGGTGGGTTGGACAGGTTTTGAGAAGGACCAACAATATTCACATGTCTGGTGTCAGTGACACCATCTATTGCAACGTGCTTGTTTTTGTTCCAATACCTAGACTTGTCATTGGAATGTGATTGATTTTGGTTGGCTTCCTTGTAAATCTTGACCACACCATCTCTAATGAGTCCTTGCTCAAGGATCATTCCTTTCTCTTTGATATCTTTGTAGGTCTGCAAACAGTTCATGGTCATGTGGTGAGCCAAGCTAGGATGGGCATTATCAATAAACATTTTCACCACATGGCGCTCTGGCAAGGTGCAGGATATGCGGGTGGTAAGGGTTTGCCATCTTTGTAGATATTCAGCAAGGCTTTCTCCACCTTTTTGCTTAGTGTGGACAAGGTCAACTATTGATAGCTCTGTTTCAACAAGATGGGCATATTGGGCTACGAATGCCTCAGATAATTTAACAAATTTTTTAATTGTGCCATAGGGGATTCTATAAAACCATTCAAGAGCTGGTCTAGCCAAGCTTTTGGGAAAAAGGTGCAAGAGGAAGACATCATTGTATGCCACGTCCTGGCAGTGCATGTAAAATTCTTTGATATGTGTGACAGGGTCTCCTTTTCCTCTGAATTTGTCAAATTTGGGTACTTCAAAGTGTTTGGGAAATGGTGTCATGGTAATGGCTCTGTCAAATGGGTAAAGACACACATTCTCAAACTTGAATGTCTTTGGATCATTCCCTTCTTGGATGGCTTTCAGAGCTGTCTTCATTTGCTCCCATTCTGAATTGATAGGTGATGGCTGGGGTGCCCCTAATGTAGGAGTGCCTTGAGGTAGGTATGTGCTGGATGGGGCAATTGAATATGGATGGCTGTGAGGGATTTGCTGATAGGGATTGTACATTGTTTGGGCAGTTGCATGGTGGATGACAGGTTGCTGAGGGGGAGGTGGCGCATATTGTTGCATGTGCTGTGAGGCTTGCTGTTGATATGGGATTTGAGGTTGGGATTGAGGAACATAAGCTGGCTGTGGGATAAATGGATTGCTTTGTGGAGGTAAGGTATAAGGTGGTTGTGAGGCTTGGGGAAAGGATCGGGGGGCTTGTGGAGTTTGACCAATATATGTGGGTTGTGCCCCCATTTGGGATGGTATCTGTAAATAATTGGTGGTTGGCTGAGGTGGTGGATTACCTCCTAGAAGTGGCATTGAAAAGTAGTTGGTAATTGGAGGTAATGGATTATTTGGTGGTGGAGGTGGTGGGAATTGAAAGCTTGGGAATGGAACTGATGGGGTTTGATAGCTTTTTGGTTGGATTTGGAAGCTTGGTAGAGTGGTGGCAGGGGCTGGGGTCACTTGGGAGCTTGGTAGAAAATTGGTAGTAGCTTGTGGGATTTGATAGCTTTGTGGAGTGAGGGTAGTAGCTTGTAGATTTGTGGCTAATGGTATTGAGCTCCCAAGACCTAATGGAAATGATGGGATTGTGCTTTGGGCTGTAGTGAACAAGCTGGGGGTGATGAAAGGTTGATTACTTGGCCCCATGGGTGGCATCCCTGTTGTATATTGCTGAGGTTGGCCAAAGATGCTAGCACTGATTTGGGAGATGGGTGGATTTGGAAGGCTGGGTTGGGGAGCAGCAGCAGCAATAGTGAAGGGGGTGAACGGTGAGCTATTTTGGGTAAAGGGGGTTTGGAGCGGAGAGGTATGAACCAAGGATGGAGTGGTGGTGGCTGGGTTGGCTTGCGGCATGGAGATTTCAACTTGGGTGGATGATGGTATGTTTGGGTCTGTTGGATCATATGGATTGGCTGGAGGCTCTTCTTTTGGCATATATTGAGGATAATTTGGATCATAAGAGCATATGAGTGGTGGTAGCTGCCCAAACAATGGGTGAGATGGATCTGATAATGGAGGGGGTCTTCCAAAGTCAAAGGTTCCTACATTTTCCCTTCGAAAATTAGCCATGATTGTCTCTTTGTTCTTGTCTATAATGGCATTTACCAATACTTCATTTCCTGGTTGGTTCATGAAAGCTTCAATGTCAGTAGGTGATGGCATAGCTTTCTTTGGGCTGAAGGATAGCTGAGTGCTCAAGGGGGGTGAGGCTGTTCGATCCAAATGATAGGGCTCCATTGTTTCTTTCTTCTTGGCTAAGCGAGTGACGGGTGGCATGAAAATGCTCTTAGGGATGGGATGCAACAAATGTTGGTGGATGCAAAAAAAGGGGGAAGGCTTTTCTATATAAATGATTTCCTAGGTTAAGGCAAATCTATATGACAAAACCTAAGGAGGATTGGGTTGGAGATTCTAACTTCAAAGATATGTTGCCAAAGCACGAAAGGTCTGCTTTCCTATGTGCAAGCTTGGTGGTGATTGTGTCAACTTAAGGATAGAATGATGATCCTTTAGGAAGAACACGAGATTGACCACTTGTGGATCCCAACCTTTAGCTCAAGGTGATGAGGGATAACAAGTGACAAAGCTAGATTACCCTAGACAAAGCTCTGTCAAAGGGATAATCTTGGTGAGATTGATGGATTTGGAAGATTTTAGGAGTGGCAAACTTTTGGCAAAAGTGACAACAATTTTGAAGGCTTGGATGTGAGGTTTTGATTGCTGGCTAGATGGTTTGGTTCTAAATGAGATGAATGGGCTAATAATGCTTAAGGGGATAACCTAAAATGGCTAACTTTTCTACAAAGATGACTCTAAAGTGAAGCTTATCCAAGAAGATGTGTAGAAACAAGGGGGTCTAATCATAGAAATCATGCCTAGTTGGTAAGGCATAAGCAGGATTAACTCCTGGATTTTGGCTAAATTTGATGGTGCACTCTAACCAGGCCTCTTGAAGTGCTTCGTCGATAGTTTTTTCCTCTGCTTTGTGGAGTTTGGCAATTCGTGGGCTTGGTGTTATTTCTTTTCTCTTGGCTAAAAGTTCTTGGTATGCTAGAGATGGTTTGAGTTTAACTTTGTGGAACTTCTATTTGGGTTTGGGTTGCTCTGACATCAATTCCTGAATCTGCTTGGCTTTTAGAGATCTTGGTTGTTTTGCTTCAACTCATTCAACTTCTAGAATAGGCAGTGACTACGCTAAGTATGCCCTAAGCTATGATTGACCAAGTTTTGTAAACATTCATTCAACAAATAAAAGATCAAGCAATAGATAGAAACAATCAGATAGAAGTTTTTGATTCTCAGAAAGTGATACTTGCGCCAAGGAGTGTGTATGTTCTACAAATGTTTTGATCAGTCACCTCAAACACATTAACATCCTAGATGGTTGTCTACAAGGTTGACAGTTGGTTTAGCTAAGGAGTCCTCGATATACCCAGGGTATGTGAGGCCCAAATCCATAGATGAGACCAAAAAGATGTCACACAGCCAAGAGGAGCGGTAACCCACTTCTCCTCTTTCACTTCTCAAGGGTATAAAGTTCCTTGAGGCTTAGCCCGAGTGACAAAATCTTGATCCCAAGAGAGGTGTCTTTCGATTCACCTCCTGATTCTTATACTCCGCCAGAACGCTGGAGTTGAGGTCGTCCAAGGGGTGATGAAATCCCCAAGCAGGCCTCCTAAAAAGAAACAAGGTTTTGGATCCTAATCTTATGCACCCAAGATGGCCTCGAAAGACGACAAGGGGAGAGAAGACTTGGATGACCTTGGGCTAAAAAACATGCTTGTTCTTTTACCAACTGACTCTTATGTGTGCTAATCTAGACTTTGCAAGCACTCATGTTTAAGAGACAATGTTCAATTCCACCTTGAAGCGCCAACAAAAGTAAATCGATCGAAGAATACAAACAATAAGAAGAGTTAGGGTCAACAAAAGCAAACTCGCGCACCGGAAGGCCCTCAACGTCAAGTATCAATTAATTTTATTTAAGACATTCAAGATTGAGTGTGAGTTTGTTTTAAGCCCAAAACAAAAGTGTGTGAGATTTGATTTCAAGCGCGTGCCCGGAGGCTCTCCACGTTAGTTGTTCAATTTTAGTGCCCAAACTTGAAGTGTGATCGATTTAATCTAGAGTTTTGATC
Source organism: Cupressus sempervirens (assembly GCA_028749045.1). Classification (NCBI taxonomy): domain Eukaryota; kingdom Viridiplantae; phylum Streptophyta; class Pinopsida; order Cupressales; family Cupressaceae; genus Cupressus; species Cupressus sempervirens. The sequence continues at coordinate 763,975,234 of CM053792.1, read as the reverse complement.
ATTTAAGAATTTTGATAAAGTTAAAGCAAACGTTCAAAGACCAAGTGAGTGAGTTAGATTGTGGAACATTTAACACCTTTTTCAAGTAGACCCATCCCCATAAATGGCGCTAAGATTGCAACCAATGGTTAATATTTGATGGGTGATTAGAAAAGAGGTGATTCCAAGGAACTACTCAAATTGATTTTTGCAAATTTGTATTTTAACTTAACAAAGTTTCTTAAATGTCCAAAAATCAAACTTTACCTAGATTGCATGTGGAAAAGAGATTTGTTTTGTTCAATTTTTAGAAGCTCCAAATGAAATATTTGATATTGCAATGGTTAATTGATCCTTGGCATTCAAGATTGGATTTGTTGTTTTAATCATGCATTCAAGGAAAATTTGATTTTAATCCATGACATTCAAGAGTGTGTTTAGCAACATGCATTCAAAGACAAGTGATTAAACATTCAAGTTTTTTTCCTTTGAGCATTCAAGATTGAGATTTTGTGTGTTGTTTTAAGAACTTTGATATGCTTTGTTTTAACCTTAGATCATTCAAGATTGTTTTTGACTCAAAAGTGAAAATGACTCTTTGGACTTTGGTTTTCATTCAAGATTTTGTGTTCTAGTTTGCATATTTTAAGCCCAAAAATGATATTCCTAGATTGTTTTGATGCATGAAAAACCTAAGAAACATTCAAGATTTTGCAACAAGACATTTGTTTGGAACAAATAACAAAGCTTTTAGGATAATTTTTGGCAACCATTTAGGACTCTTAGTTTTTATAAGATTTTTAAAAGAACTTTAAAATATTTGCAAATGAGGTTCATTTTATCCTTGATTGATGCTTTGAGTTTGATTTAGATTTTAGTGTGCACTTAGTGTTGATTTTGAATATTTTGAAATGGAAACTTGAAGTTCTTTTTAAATTCCCAAAAATTAAGTGTTCCTAACTTTACATGAATGAATCTAAAACCTTGATGTTTCAAGGATGCAAATGATTAGATTGGTTTAGTTTTACTTGTTAAAAGATTTTTTCTTTTTTGCAAATTTTTAATTTTTCAATGGATTTAAGTATGATTTGGGGGTTCACTTTAAGCACTAAAAAGAAGTGTGTATAATTTTGCTTCCTTAAAAAAAAAATAGCCAAGATCTCCCACAAGAAGAAGAAGAAGAAGTAGATGGAATAAGAAGAATATAGACAAGAAGAGGAAGAAGAATTCTAAGTTCTTTGTCCACCTATAAGCTTGAAAAATCTGCAAACACTATGAGATAGATTATGAGTTCCTTTGTCTTCTTCATGCTCATGTGGACCTACAAAACCAATTTATACAATCCTACCAATCACAAAAACAAGCAAAATTAGCCAAAATCAGCAAATAACATACAAAACTTGACTAAAAAAGCCAATGAAGATGACCCATGCGAGGTCCCACCGGGCGTGCCAAAATGTATATGAGCAATGTTAGTATGCTAATAGAAACCAAATTTAAATAAAGCTTCTACAAACTAAACAAAATTCATAAACTTCAAGATAGACTAAGATGAGCTCTCAATTGAGAATATGAGCCATTAATGGGCTCTCTCAATGAGAAGCTCTCTTGTTGAGTAGCTTTGTCTAAATAGATAGGATGTATGCTCAACCTTATGCTTCAAAAAGGGCTTCAAATGGAGTTGGAATTTGGGTGTGAGTGTATGGTTTTGATGTAAAATGGCTTCTCAAAATGGCATTATGACTTTACTTCATGGATTGTGTTATTTTTCAAAGGGGAAGGATCCAATTTATAGGCAAGAGGCTTGAGGGATTGAGGGCTAAGATGCAAGGATGGAAAAAAGCTCATGGAGGGCTCAGATTGCATGAGAGGAGAGCACATGGATTGTGCTTCCTTACAGCCAATCAAGGAGTGACACATGTCACATGGTGAGAGGATGGAGAAAAGGGGAAGGATGAGTCAACAAAGGAGGCTCAAGGGATAAAATCTTCATAAAGACCCTCATAATGGCTTGTAAGAGCAATAAAAGGGCTTGGAAGAGTCATTTATGGCCTAGTGGGCTTTATAAAGTTTTATGGTTGAGATATTTTGAGGGTGATGAGAGAACTTTCGACTTGGACTTGATTAGGAAGGTTTTAAGCTTGCTTAGGCTTGTGCAAATGATTAGAGGATGGATTAGGATGGTTTAAGATTAGCTTAGGGATAGGCAAGTGGATGGCATTTAATGAGGGTGGGTGAAGAAGGAGATATTTATTAACTTTGGCTTGGGTTAGTAAGTTTTAACCCATGTTTAGGGAATGTGACAAGATTAGGAGGGGATTAGGATTAGGTTTAAAGACATCTTCTAGAAGAGTCTAGACTTTGGATAAGGATAAAAATTTTCTAAAATAGTCTAGAATTTTCTAGGATGAGGATGAAGACTTTCTAGAAGAGTCTAGAACTTCTTAGGGTGAGGATAAATTAGATTTTTAGGAAATAAATAAAGTTTTATTTATTTCAAGGGTTTGGGTTGAGGAGATATCTATTAAAACTTTTTAAATAATCATGAGGATTAATATTTAATCTTAATTAAATATTTTGAGTTGGGATTAGGGGTAGGAAATGATGGGATTAGCCTTTAATTAAAATTAAAGAAGGATTAGAAGATTTTGGAAGAGGTTAGTGGTCTTAAGGAAATTGGCCAAGTTTTGGGCAAAAAATAAATTTTTTATTTATTTTGGATTTTTTGGTCAATTTATTAATTAAATAATTAATAAATAAAGAAATAATGTTTAAATAAGATTTAAACATTTTTGGGAGGGATCCCTTAATTAAATATTTTTAATTAAGATAAAGGGATTTAATGGCATAAAAATTAATTAATTAATTAATTAATTAATTAATTAATAAATGATGATTTCATCAAGACTTTTTCAGAAAATAAAAATACTTTATTTTCTAAAGGTTTTTAGGTGTCTACACTAACCATATCGGATCAAACTTACCATGTTCTCCTTTATCCTTAATTCTAGCATTCCACATAAGGACTAAATCTCCATCTTCAATTTTTTTGCTTACTATCCTTTTTTCATATAATGTTTTAACCTGTAATTGCAACTTTTGGTTCCTATGAGATGCTTCTCTCTTGGTTTCTACTAGTCCAACTAACTCATCCAATCTTTCTTGCATATCATCAATGACATCCTCATCATACATTTGAATGTAGTTATACAAGCTCATTAGCTTATTCTGAGGCATCCTTGCTTGAATTCCATATACCATATCAAATGGGGCTACACCAATGGCTTTCTTCCCAATCACTCTATTAGCCCATATTGCTAACTACAACTTAGAATCCCATGATTTCTTGTTATCATCCAAAGTCCTCTTAATGACCTTTAACAAGATTTTATTTATGGATTCAACTTTTCCATTTCCTTGTGGATGATAAGGAGAAGATGTTGATCATTTAATTCCATATTTGTCACAAAATTTAATGAATTCCTTAGACCTAAAACACATTGCATTATCTATTACAATTCTCTGAGGGCAACCAAACCTGGAAATAATATTATTTAACAAGAAATTGTTGATAATTTTACTAGTTACATTCCTTGTAGGGACTACCTCCACCCACTTTGTGAAATAATTAGTAGCAACTAAAATCTAGGAATAGCCATTGCTAGATTTAGGAGAGATCTCACCTATAAAATCCATACCCCATTGCTAAAATGGTGCTTGAACCTTAACTAGCTTTAATGGAGTATAACCTGAGAATTTTAGCTTTCTAGAAAACCTTTGACAAGCATCACATTTCCTAACCATGATCTGAGCATCCTTAAAAAAGGATGGCCACTAGAATCTAGCTCTCATTACCTTGTGTGTAGTATTCATGGCCATATAATGTCATCCACAAACTCCAGCATGCATTTCATTGAAGATTTCTTTTGCCTTTTCTTGATCAACACATTTCAGTAACACTCCCTCAAAATTTCTCCACCATAAAATATTCTTGACAATTATGTACCTAATGGCTTGTAACTTAGTACTTCTCTTCTCATTTTTAGTCAAATGGGAAGGAGCTTCCATGTGTTGTAGATAATAGATAATATTAGCATACCACTCACAGTGATCCATGTCACACAACTCAGATCTTAAGTCATCTAGCACTATATTTATCTAATTAGCATCCAAATTAGATTGAGCCATGAGTTTAGCTAGTCCTTGACCTCTTACAAATTTTGTTATTTGTATTTCAATGTTAAATTCTTGAATCCTGTTAATCCACCTACATCTTCTACCTAATACTTCTTCTTGAGAGAAAATGTCCTTTATAGCTACATTGGGTACAAATGCAATAACAATAGCACGTACCAAATAACATCTAAAAGCCTTAACAACTTTCACCAAAGCATATGTTTGTTTCTCATTTATCTCATATTTTAGTTTAGTAGGTTGTAATGATTTTTTGTAAAATGCAATTGGCTGTTCATATCCTTCTTCATTCTTCTACAACAAGACTATAGCTACAGTATGGAAAGATGCAAAAGAGAATATGTGCATTGGTTTTGTGTAATCTAGAGTCCTAAGGATGGGAGCATTCTTTATAGAAGTTTTAATATCTTGAAATTCTTGTGAAGGTTCACCATCCCAATTAATAGTAGCTCTTTTCTTGAGCATTTTGGAAATGGGTTTGCTAATCTCAACAAAGTTTGTAACAAATCTCCTTAAAAAGTTAACTTTCCAAAAGAAAGATTATATTCATTTCACACTCTTTAGCTTAGGGACCTTATCAATGGTTGCCACTCTTTCAGGATCTATCTTTACTCCATCCTTTGATACTATATGTCCCAATAATTTTACTTTAGTTACCCCAAATGTACACTTCTTAGGGTTTAATGATACTCCATATTCCAATGCTTTGATAAAAATCTTCTCCAAATGCCTACAATGGTCTTCAACCTTCTTGAAATAAGTTGCAAGGTCATCTTGATATACAACCATGAACTTATTGATATACTCATGGAAAGCTATGTCCATAGCCCTTTGAAAAGTGGCACCATCATTAATCAATCCAAATGGCATTCTCACATACACATAAGTTCCCTAGGGGGTTGTAAATGTTGTCTTAAACTACTCTTCTTCTTTTATTAGAACTTGATTGTACCCTGAGAACCCATCCATCATGGACACAAGCTCAAATCTATTTACTTGCCACAACATAGCTTCCATGTTTGGCAACCCATAATTATCTTTTAAGAAAGTAATGTTCAAATTTCTAAAATCCACACAAAATTTGATATCTCCATTCTTTTCCCTGACAAGTACTAGACTTGAGACCCAAGTGGAATGTCTAATTGGTTTAATTATCCCTCCATCCCTTAACTTCATTAGTTCCTATTGCATTTTAGGGGCCAGATGTAATGTCCCGTTTAGGACATTTTGTAGATTCCCCTAATTTGTATATATTTTTGTTATATTTTCATTTGATGTCTTTTCCATTGTTTGATATTCAATATATATATATATGTGTGTATTTTTCATAAAGTCACAACCTTTCGTTGATAATAATTATATTATATTAAGAATAATATCATTAATATATATATTATTTATATAAGTCTAATAACATATATTATATATATAGTGATATTGTTATTAATCATGTTAGTGTTATAAATATTATTAATCTTATATATCATAGTATTAGTATATACATATATATAATTTATATTCAATAGTATATTATTTTAAATATGTATATATATGCATGATAATATATAATAATTTATATTTTTAATTTATATACTTTATTAATCATTTTAATATTATAAAATTTATATACTTGACCTATTTATTATTTAATTATATATGTCCAAAATGGGGATATCACAGTCCTCCCCTCTCAAATTTTCTTTCCCTCAAGCAAAATATTTCATACACAAGTTTGTCACAAACACAAAACATACTTACGTTTAGAAGACCAAAAGGATTTATGAAATATACATGAATGAAAACACAAAGCATACACAATGTGGATAGATGAAAATATGAAGTAGACACAATGCAGACAGATGAAGACACAGAGCAAACAGGATGCAAACACGGAATACACACATTATGCATTTCCTTAATTGTGAACCTGCAACCAAAAAAATCATTAGTACACATTATATATAAATCAATCTCATGACAAGGTGTTTATAGTCTCAATTTACTAACTTGTCAATCAAAACTATCTATTCATTATAATAGTAATCCATCAATTTTTGAGCACAAGAGGAGAAACTATAATGATGTGCCCTATTACCCAATCATGGGCCTCACCGTTATCCATCATTATGGTTATCTCTCTCTGATCAACAATCCCAAGATGGTGCCTTTGTATGATGTACCTTAAGATATTCGCTCCATCGTAGGCCTTACTCGATACCCATAGGCTTTATCTGGTACCTCGAGTGGTGTCACCCAGCCCATTCCATCGTAGGCCTTATCTCATCGTTAGAGAATTGTGATCTTAAGGTGATTCTATCAACTATTTTTCAATAAGAAGTCTTTTAAAGCATAATCTTTGAAATATCAGATATTTAATCTTATCATTCAATTATAAGAAGAGAAACCATAATGGGGTGCCCTATTACCCAGATTAGTGAGCCTCATCGTTCTCCCTCATTATCGTTATCTCTCTCCAACCATCATCTCCAAGATAGTGCCTTTGTATGATGTACCCTAGGGTATTCGCTCCATCGTAGGCCTTACCTAGTACTTGTAGGCTTCACCTAGTACCTCTGAGTGGTGTCACCTAGCCCATTCCATTGTAGGCCTTACCTTATCTTGGAAGATGATGACCTTAGATAATTTAATCATTTTTACTTAACAACATTGTAATTTATTAAACCTTTGGTTTATATTAAAGCATGGATGAGAAATCTACTTATCCTTTGATTAGCCATTTCAAATTTAATTTTCCTTATATATTTCATGTATAAACAAATCTCATAATATATCAAAGTCTTACCTTTAATTTAGGGTTTCCCTAAAGCTCTTTCTAATACCATTCTTTATAATTCCAAATTTGTTTATCATATACTTCTGAATGTTTAATTATAAGAAATAATTGTTCTTCCAATCATGCCAATGTTAACTTCATTTGAATTGTGAATCAAGAAATATAAATTTTATTAATCTAATCACAAATATATATCTTCTAATTGTATATCATAAACAACTATATAAGATATCTTTTCATTTTTTTGATAAAAGTGGAATAGCATAATACTTTATAATAATTAAAATATGATCATACCTTAACTTACCTCTCCATATTCCATGAAGTCACTTTATATTAAATCCACGTCATTAAAACCTGCTTAATGAGGATGAATACTTCTTTTTACTCTCTCATCTTCCATCATTCCCTTCTAAACTTATTATATATCACTTCCATCAGAGGGTTGTGATTCTTAAGATATGGCCAAAATGGATTACACCCTTTGTCTTTTGATCATCAATTATTATAAATGTAGTCATTTCACTTTGGCTACTTCTTCCAATGGTATTCTACCCCAGCTGAATGAGGTGGTTGATAAGATTTCCACTGATGCATGTATCAGCTATGTTAGAGCTGATATTGTTACGGTTGTGTTATTGGAATAGAAGTAATAATTACCTCCTTCAATCCTCAAAGAGTCGAGCAGCTGGGATTTATTGGTGCACATAATTTGGGAGTCCAACTTTTCGATGCTATTATACAGATTTGAGATAGACCAAACTCTTGTACTCGATTTGGCTTCACACAATAATTTGGGGGCAGCACTGATGGGCTTACAAAAAAACTAACTAGGAAATCAACAAAACCTTTACTTGCCTCAACATATGTGAAATGCACATTCATGGCTTCATAGCTCTTGTTTACCATTAAAGAGAAATACAGAAACACAACTATAGAAACTCAACAATGAGATACTACGAGGGCATAGAGACATGTCTAGAAATGAATCATTCATATCCTGTGTTGATTATTACTTATTGTCATCTAGAATACTCCCTACAAATTTGTATCTGTGTCTATGCACTGAATATATATGCTTTTTTTTTTAATAATAATTATTTCCCTTGATCATCAATCCATGTTGGATATTATAGTGATGTTGTCCATCATTATCACTGCATATTCACATGTTTCCCCCCTTCTTTAAATGCAATTTTAGTTATTGACTTCTTAGATTATCATAGCCGATATGTTGATTATTGATATTGTATTTGATCAATCTTAAATGATCACTCCAAGAAAACATATCAGGTGGTTCCCAATAATTTGGATTAATGTATGTCCTTTCATGATGGTTTGTATGAGATATTGTTATGTTTCTAACTAGTAGATTATAAATTTATTGGTTCAACTCTCCCCTCAACTCTTCTTGCGCACAGGTACAGATCGATCCTTGTAAAGAACATTGGCCCTTTGAAAAAGTAGCTACATGCAATAAACCTTGAAGGAAATGATTACTTTCCACTAATTCATATTTTGATTTTGGCTCTATTCGGTGTCAACTGACTTGTCTTGATACAAGCCTTGAATTTCTTCACTTTTGCCAAGGCTAGACCTACGCACATGACTCTACCATAACACACTACACCATGCATTTCTTTGAGAGCCCTAACTTGATCGATCTCATTTGCAAACCTTACAAACATCTTGACCAACCTATAATTCTATCAATAACCACTTCCATTTCTTCAATAGATTCATACTTCATAGAAAATATCTATTTCAAAATGCTAGATGTAATTATAGGTGACAAACCTCCAACGAAATTAAACATCATATGTTGATCTCATGTCTTTGTCACCTAAAGCTTCCCAATTGAACCTAAAAGGTTTTTCTATCCTATCAAATTGGCTCACAATAATGTGAGTTTTGAGAAATTTGGCAGCTATAGCATGGCTTCTAAACTCCACAAACCCATATCCTTTAGATTTTCCCTTCCTGTTTCGCATAACCTTAATAGATACAAAATCTCTATTGAGTGGATAACAATGCCTAATATACTTCTCATTCATCCACTCTTTTAAATCTTGTTGTTTAGTGTGGAGCCTGATCAGTCTCCAAGTGGAAGATTGTTAGATTATGGTGACTGATCAGGAAAGTACTGTACATACTTCATAAATAGTGGGGTTTGGACCATGGCCGACATATTATGGCTGACATATGGCCAACATGTTGTAACCCTAAAATGAATAAAATACTTGTATAAAATGGTTTAGGGTTAGGTATTTTCATTATGTTGTGATGCAAAATTGCTTCTTGCGGTGGTATTGAGCTGTAAGCGATTACGGACTGTAATTAGTTGTAATCACTGGATTGTAATAAGATCGAACTTGCTGCTTGGTGGATGTAGCCCAAGGATTGGGTGAACCACGTTAAATCTTGGTGCCTTGTGTTCATTTCTGTGTGATCTATTATTTTTTGTTATTGATTATATTTGCATATAGTTTTTATTTCTATCTGTGATTTATCCTAACAAGTGGTATCGGAGTGAGGTTGTCTTTCAGTTATCCTCTGTAGGAAAGTCTCACAGTTGAGTGGGAGTCTCACGGTTGAGTGAGAGCAATGGCAGATGAGGGTAAACTAAGGGTTGATAGGTTTAATGGGCAGAACTTCCAGTTATGGAAGATGCAAATGGAAGACTATCTATATCAGAAGGATTTATGGAAGCTGTTGGAAGGCAAAGCCAAGAATCAGGGAACTATGTCAGAGGCTGAATGGGATCTTTTGGACAGAAAGGCACTTGGAAGCATTCGGTTATGCCTGGCACCATCGGTGGCATTTAATATTACAAAAGCAAAGACGAAAAAAGATTTGATGAAAACCCTAGCAACACTATATGAAAAGCCCTCCGCTTCAAACAAGGTATTTCTCATGAAGCGTTTAGTTAATATGAAAATGGCAGAAGGTGGATCTATTGTAGATCATTTAAATGAGTTTAATACTATTACTAGTCAATTATCTTCTGTTGGTATCAATTTTGATGAAGAAATTAGGGCTTTCTTGATTTTGTGTTCTTTTCCTTAAAGTTGGAATGGCTTGGTAATGGCTATGGGTAATTTTTTTCCTAGATCTAGTACCCTAAAATATAATGATGTGATTGGTGTTATTTTAAGTGAGAAAACTCGTAGAAAATCCTTAAGTGGATCTACATCAGGAAGTGCTTTGAATGCACAAAGTAGGGGTAGAACAACTGAGAGAGGAAATAACTCTGGAAATCATGGGAAATCTACAAGAAAGTCAAAGGGGAAGAGGTCTCAATCGAGAGGATCGAAAGACTGTTGGTACTGTGGCAAACCAGGTCATAAAAAGAAAGATTGCTGGAATCGAAAGAAAAATGAAGGAGATAAATCAGATGGAGACAAGGAGGCAAATGTGGTAAGTAACAAATTTGAAGAGGATGCTTTGCTTCTATCTTTAGAAAGTGTTGATGATTCATGGGTTTTAGATTTTGGTGCTTCATTTCATGCTACACCTCATAGAGGTTATTTCATTGATTATGTCCAAGGGGATTTTGGGCTTGTTTATTTGGGGGATAATGAACCCTGTCAAATTGTTGGAAAGATAAAAATTAAGATTAAGTTGCAGAATGGGAATCATTGGCTACTACATGAGGTAAGACATGTTCCAAAACTAAGTAGGAATTTAATTTTCGCAGGGCAACTCGGTGATGAGGGTTGTGTAGTTACTTTTAATGATAAAAATTGGAAGGTTTCAAAAGGTTCCCTTGTAGTAGCAAAAGGTGTGAAAGTAGGCACCTTATATCTTTGTACATGTCATATTGTTCCTTCTACTTTGATTTTTTTAGAGAAAAATGAATGTTCAGGAACAATTGTTGCAGTTGAGCAGGGAGAACAAATAGCTACTGTAGATTCTGATACAGCATTGTGGCACAATAGACTTGGGCACATGAGTGAGAAAGGTATGAAAGTACTTCATTCAAAGAAAGTTTTACCAGGTCTAAAATGTGTGAATATGTATTTCTATGAAAGTTGTGTGTATGGAAAACAAAAGAGAGTGAGTTTTGTAAAGACTAGGAAGGAAAACAAAAAGGAGAAATTAGAGCTTGTGCATACAGATGTATGGGGACCCACTCGGGTATCTTCCCTTAGTGGCTCTCATTATTATGTTACATTTATTAATGACACAACTAGAAAAGTATGGATTTATTTCCTTAGACAAAAATCTGATGTATTTCAAACTTTTAAGAAATAGAAATTCTTGGTTGAAAATGAGATTGGTAAGAAATTAAAATGTCTTAGATCTGATAATGGTGGTGAGTATTGCAGTCATGAATTTGAAGATTATTGATCCACTAATGGTATTCATAGACAAAATATTGTTCCAAGGACTCCACAGGAAAATGGAGTGGCTGAATGCATGAATAGGACTATAATGAAGCGTGCAAGGAGCATGAGGTTGCATGCTCGGTTGCCCTTACACATGTGGGCGGAGGCTATCAATACTGCAGTATATTTGATTAATAGAGGTCCCTCTACTCCTTTGGGCTATGGTATTCTAGAGGAAGCATGGATTGGTAAGAAGGTGAGTTATTCTTTTCTCAAGACCTTCGGTTGTGAAGCTTTTGCTCATATAGACTCTGAAAATAGAACCAAGCTAGAAGCTAAATCAAAGAAATGTGTCTTTGTTGGATATGGCATTAATGAATTTGGTTATAGGCTTTGGGATTTTGAAAATCATAAAATTATAAGAAGTCAGGATGTCATATTCAATGAAAAAGTGTTGTACAAAGATCTGTTGCAGCAACATGAGAAGAAAGAAGATGATTATGTAGTGCTAGATGATACTCCAAAAGTTGATGTTCCAGCCATTCCTCATGATGTGCAACAACCGCAACAACAAATACCACACACACCAGTGAATGTTAGACGGTCAATGAGGCAAATTAGACCTCCACAAAGGTTTTCTCCCTCTTTGTATTCTATTTTACTTACTGATGCTGGTGAACCTAAAAGTTATGATGAAGTTGTGCAGGTGGATACTAAGATTTAGTGGGAGTCTGCAATGAAAGATGAAATGGACTCTTTGGTGAAAAATAAGACATGGGATTTGTCCAAGTTGCCTGCAGGTAAAAAGGATTTACAGAATAAGTGGGTTTATAGGTTGAAAGATAAGGAAGGAGGTAAGAAAATATTTAAGGCCAGGTTAGTTGTAAAAGGATTTGCACAGAAAAAGGGAATTGATTTTGATGAGATATTTTCTCCTGTTGTTAAAATGACTTCTATTCGTATTGTTTTAAGTCTTGTGTCTACTGAAGATTTGCATTTAGAGCAGTTGGATGTTAAAATAGCCTTTCTTCATGGTGATTTGGATGATGAAATATATATGGCTCAGCCATAGGGTTTTGAGGTCAAAGGTAAGGAGAACTTAGTGTGCAAATTGAAGAAAAGTTTATATGGCTTGAAGCAAGCACCTCGGCAATGGTATCTAAAATTTGACAGTTTTATGCATGAGCATGGATATAACAGGTGTCATTCAGATTACTGTGTTTATTTTAAGAGGTTGGATGATGATAGCTACGTTATTTTATGTTTATATGTTGATGATATGCTTGTAGCTAGGTCTAACATGGATCATATTAAGGGGCTCAAACACCAGTTAGCACATGCATTTGCTATGAAGGATTTGGGAGCAGCAAAACAAATCCTTGGTATGAAGATTTGCAGAGATAGGAAGAACAGAACCTTGATGCTATCTTAGGCTGATTATGTTGAGAAGGTGTTGCAACGTTTCTCTATGGAGAATGCTAAAATTGTCAGCACACCTTTACCTGGTTGTTTGAAATTGACTAAGGAGATGTGTCCGAAGACACAGGAAGAGGAGGATAAGATGTCCAAGGTACCCTATGCTTTAGTTGTAGGAAGCTTGATGTATGCTATGGTATGCACTAGGCCAGATATTGCACATGCAGTGGGAGTGGTTAGCAAGTATATGAGTCATCTAGGATTTGAGCATTGGAATGTTGTCAAGTGGATTCTCAGATATTTGAGAGGAATATCCAATAATTGTTTACACTTTGGGGGCTCTACTACTGATTTATAGGGCTATGTTGACTCGGATTTGGCTGAGGATATTGATACCAGGCAGAGTACTATAGGTTATGTCTTTACTGTTGATGGGGCAACCATGAGCTGGGTTTCTAGATTACAGAAGATTAATGCTCTACCCACTACAGAGGCAGAGTATGTTGCTGCTACAAAGGCAGCCAAGGAGATGATATGGCTTCAGTTCTTCTAGGAAGAATTGGGACATCCTCAGAAGGATAATTATTTGTTCACCTATAGTCAGAGTGCCATTCATCTTGCAAAGAATTCAGCTCTGCATTCTAAGACCAAACACATACCGTTGTGGTACCATTTCATTTGGTCAGTTTTGGAGGATGGACAATTAAAGCTAGAGAAAATATATACCAATGACAATCCAGCAGATATGTTGACAAAGGTTGTAACACGAGAGAAGCTTAACTCCTCTTTAGCTTCGGTTGGTCTTTTAGACTGAACATGAATAAAAGAATAGCAGAGTCTAGGGTGGTTTGATCCAATGGGAGCCCCATGTGGTAGTGGTATTGGTACAGGACCAGTCTCCAAGTGGGAGATTGTTGTTTAGTGTGGAGCCTGATCAGTCCCCAAGTGGGAGATTGTTAGATTATGGTGACTAATTAGGAAAGTGTTATACATACTTCATAAATAGTGGGGTTCGAGCCATGGTCGACATGGTAGTCGACATATTATGGCTGACATATGGCCAACATGTTGTAACCCTAAAATGAATAAAATACTTGTATAAAAGGGTTTAGGGTTAGGTATTTTCATTATGTTGTGATGCGAAATTGCTTCTTGTGTTGGTATTGAGCTGTAAGGGATTACGGATTGTAATAAGTTGTAATCACTAGATTGTAATAAGATTGGACTTGTTGCTTGGTGGATGTAGCCCAAGGATTGGGTGAACCATGTTAAATCTTGGTGCCTTATGTTCATTTCTGTGTGATCTATTATTTTTTGTTCTTGATTATATTTTCATATAGTTTTTATTTTTGTCCGTGGTTTATCCTAACAAATCTCTGATCCAGAGAGTTCTGTTTTGAGATGAAACTACTCAAACGGATTGTGCAACCTCTACTTCCATTGTTTGCCTCACACTTCTGATCTAAAGACCACTTCTGAAATTTTTTTATTAATTTTCTCTTCAATTCATTTTATTATTCCCCGATTCTCCACAAAGATCATGTTGACTAACTCAACATTGCCTTCACTAGTTAAGGCAAGACTATTCAGACCCTCATTCTCATACGCAATCTTTACGTTTATCTGATATGTGGATCTCTACTCTATCTTTAACCCGTAGGATGGTAGGATCATGCTCTGATACCACTTGTAATGTCCTATTTAGGACATTCTGTAGATTCCCCTAGTTTCTATATATTTTTGTTATATTTTCAGCTAATTTCTTTTCCATTGTTTGATATTCAATATATATATATATGTGTGTGTGTGTGTGTGTGTGTGTGTGTGTGTGTGTGTGTGTGTGTGTGTGTGTGTGTGTATTTTTCATAGAGTCGTGACCTTTCATTGATAATAATTATATTATATTAAGAATGATATAATTATATTATATATATATATATTAATAATATCATTAATATATATATTATTTATATAAGTCCAATAACATATATTATATATGTAGTGATTTCGTTATTAATCATGTTAGTGTTATAAATATTATTAATCTTATATATATATATATATATAATTTATATTCAATAGTATATTATTTTAAATATGTATATATATGTAAGATAATATATAATAATTTATATTTTTAATTTATATACTTTATTAATCATTTTAATATTATAAACTTTATTTACTAGACCTATTTATTATTTAGTTATATATGTCCAAAATGGGGATATCACACTAGAGTGGGATTGACTGGTCTCTATTTCTGCCTAAAAGGTTTAACATTATCCTTTAATGGTATAACATGTTGGAAAAGATCTTCTCTATAAGCCTTTAAATCATCATATAACCATGCAAAAACATGTTTATATTTCCTCAGTAGGTCAATCAAAGGCTTTCTAATTTTAGCTGACAAATTTTGACCAATATAAACTTTCTTAGGAGCCTCAGTAGTACCCAAATATAACTCTTCTAACTCTTGAGGTTTACAATCTTTAGCTGTAGGCTTCACCCTATCTTAGTTATTAAACATGTTCTCTAAGAAAACCAAACCTTTAGGTACTTTATTAGTCTTTAATTGTATAACCTCTTGACCAAAGATTGTTTCCTTCCCATCTATGGTTTCAAACAAATCACTATAATCTAGCTCTTGACCATGGTATTTATCTTCATTCAGTAAGAAGTTCACAATGTCTTTGTCATCTTTAAATACTTGCCAATGTTCAATATTGTTAGGTATTGATTGCCTATTTTGAACCTCAATATGTCAAATTCTCACGAATGATATATCTTTTGGTTGAATTGCTACATTTGCTAATAGGTTAGCCATCTTATTTTGACTTCTGTCTCTCCATGAAATACCAAATGCATCAAAGAATTCTATTTGATCCCAAATAACATTTCTATACTATTTCAACCTTTTATTCTTAGAAGCATATGTTTCCCTTATCTATGAAATAACCAATTCTGAATCACCTATAGCTTGTAATTTTTTGATTCCATGGTGGGTAGCAACTTTTAGTCCTAACAACAGGGCTTCATATTCAACTGTATTGTTACTGCATGAAAAATTAAGGGTGAAGGAGTATCTAAAAGTGTTCTTCTTAGGAGAAACAAAAACTACCCTTGCCCCTGCACCTTCTTTAGAGTTGGCCCCATCAAAGAACATGGTCCATAATATTGGTGAGTCCACACAATGCTTAACTTCATATTCAATCACAGTAGGCAACTTCTCAACTTCTTGGTTAATTAACTCAACTCTGAATGTATTCACACCAGTGTTTAAGAAATAAGTAGCATCTTTATCAATTTCTTCCCCCAAAATATGACCAACCCTTAGCTCTCTATCTACTTCAATAACCTTGTCTCCTATGTGAAAAGTTGCATAGGTTAGGTCACATTCTAGGCTACCTCCCATAGCAACACTCCATTTTCTAGAGAGCAACATTCCATAATGTGGAGGAATATCAACTACAAGGATTGACATGGTCAACTCTACCTTAGGTTATGTAGCTAGCTTAAATGGTAAAGCATTTATGGTACCTATATATGGGACTTCTCTAGCATCCATACCTCTACATCTGTCTTGCTTAGTATCTACTTTCAACCCTAGGGCTTCCATTACTTTGAAAGACATGATTGTATTAGAAGCTTCTAAATCTATCATGCAATTTTTTAGGGTTTTTCCTTTTATAATCAAGTTAAGAAAGAATGGGTCAATATCTTCTATATATACTACTGATGAATCATTTAGGAACATCTGGGCAATTTGAGACATAATACCACTATCTTCTACTACCAATGTGGCTTTCTGAATGGAATTTTGTTCTACATTGTTTCTATTATTTCCTATCCCTCCCAACCATGACAAGGCTTTGCTTCTATGCTCTTCAATTCTAAATAGTTCAGATAAAGGTACTTTAATAGTAATTTGTGATAGCATGGATATCATGTCAATAGAATCAGATATAGTGGGTTTCACAATCATACCTGGAGTTGGAACTTTCTAAGTAGCAAGGACCATTATTTACTTGACAGTATCAAATCCTAATCTCTTTTCTTGCACAATTGCTTTTGCTATCTCATTTGTTTGAAATTGAACTTTCTTCTTGGGTTCCCACTTCTTGGTTTTGATGTCTTCAATCTTAACTGTCTCTGCATTTGCCTTCTTTTCTTCATCCTTCATCTTATTTGTAACATCTTTTATAAATATACCAGAAGGCTTCCTAATATCATTGTTAACTATTTAGTTTCTCAAATTGTAAGTACTATGTACTTGGGAAATCATCTCTACATTGATCCTATCAATTTTCTCTTTAGAAGGCATTCTTAACTTTACATGACCAACTTCAGAGGATGTAGCACATACTTGATCTTCATCATACCTTCATTTTCTGAGAACACTTGTTGATGATGTAGTTGATGGCAATTCTCTTATTTTCAAGATCACTTTCAGTCTCTTCCAAATTAGAATCCACACAATCACTACACATGTTCACCATGTTACAACTTACATCATCATGGATTTTTTCTTCTTCTTCCTTCTTATTTTGTGCACTATGATATGAAGCAAATGATTGGGCAACTGCACAATACTCTAAAGAGTGAGGTAATTGACAAATGATGCACCATGGTACATCATCACTCATATTAACAGAACTCCTTTGCAGAGGATTTGGTGTACCCTTATCTTTTACATTCTGGGTTTGGCTAGGGATTGGCTTACCATCCTTCCATTGGGTGGTATAAGGGTAATTCTGCATTCTGGGTTGTCTATTGAAGTTTCTATTGTTCACTAGGGCTTTCTCACCAAAATTTGACTTATATCTATTGAAATTAGTTGGGTTCATCTTTTTGACAATTCCAATACCTAACCTATTGTGGCTTCTTCAGTTTTCTTTCTTGCAGTAATTTTATCAACTTCTTTCTTATTGTTATTTTTTGGATTGAACAACTTTGGATCATCTCTCCTACATAGCTTGCCAGATGCTTTCCTATTATTTTCAATATTCACTACAATCTTATAAGTATCCCTCAAAGTTTTAGGATCTTTATACCTCAACTAGTAAGTCATCTTACTATCAAAAGCATTAAAATAGGTTGTAAGAAAAGCATCCTCATTCAACCTCATAACCTGGAACAATTTGTACATACCTTTTTGGAATCTCACATTGAAGTCAAATGTAGACTCATTAGGGTTCTTCTTGATGTTATTGAATTCATTTAGCACGAACCCAACATTAGTATTATCTACATATTGTTCTTTGAACAATTTCTCCAAATCACTCCATGAACTAATGTTGTCATCGGGTAACCATCTAAACCAATCCCTTGCATCCTTAGTTAGTGAATGAAAAAACAACTTCATCACCACATCCTCATGTTTAACTTCATAGTCATTTAGCATACTTATGAAAACTCTTAAGTGCTCTTCACTAGTAATAGCATTATTTCTAGAGAATTTGACAACTTTATCTCTTAAATCAAAAGATATAGGATGTGGAGCACCAAGGATACTTGTAAATAACATTTTTTTGTATTTTTCCATGTAGATGGGTTTCTTTTGAAAACCAACAACATTTGAGGTGCCTGCTACATTGGCTTGGTTAAGGAAAACACTTTGATATTGTTGAGGTTGGACAACATGGTCTTGAGTACTAATGGAGGATGATGAGGCAGGGGCAAATTGGGATATTCCCTAAGTTGAAATTATTAGACCACAAGCTAGTATATAAGTTGCAACTAGGATAGACAAATTTGGCCATGAAGCCAATGCAAAATTAGACTTAATAAATTGGATTTTGCTCCTAGTTTCTGCAGCTTGGGCTTCATTCTCAACCTTATCAAGTTCTTTTGTAAGATCTTCTTTCTCTTTCCTAGCCTTTTCTAGATCTATATCTAAATTTGACACTAGGGGGTTTACAAATTTACTGGTTGCTGCTTGAGGCTCATTTATCTAGATTCCTATAGCTTTTCCTTTTCCTTTATATGTCTGCTTGACAATGGGTTCTACCTAGTTACTCTAGATAGGCTTATAAGGTTGAACCTGGGAAATAATAGGTTCTTTTTTTTGGCTTAGGGTTTTTTCTTGCTCCTAAACTTTGGCTCTGAAGGTATCTACATCTCCAAAAACATCAGCATGAAGGACTGAAGTTCTTTCTTCTAACTTCTTGTTGTGTTCTTTTAAGGCAACCATCGTTCTAAGCAGATTATCTCTTTCAAAAAGGGCCTCTAGGGTGGCTTTCTCTCTTTCCTTTTCTAAACGAGCATGTTTAGCTTCTTCCTCAGCAACCCATTTCTTCAAAACTCCTACCTCTGACCGTACTTCTTTAGGATCTACAAAAGTGGCTTTTGAATCAATAGGATCATCCAGGTCTATGAGATTTTTTCCCACGAATGGTACAACTTTGGGATTAAAAGGATCTCCAAATGAACTTCTAAATCCTAGCCTATGATTCATCTCAAATATCAAATCTAGCCTAAGGGATGCATTCCCTACTGGTGACATATCTTTGTCTTGATATGTTCTTTCATCTAGTAATGGGGTACTGAATATTCCTCCTAAAAGCCTTATGGTTTTTGATTTAGAGCTGAGTGAAGGGGACTCTCTCCCTACCACTGGTTGGTATTAAGAATTGATTGATGCACCACCTCTTGGTTTCCAGGTGGGATTCAGTTCTGTCTTTTTCTTATTCAAGATCTTCCTACCACCTTGAGGTAAATCAATATACATTGTTACATCAAGATTGGCTCTTGTGTAAGCTCTTCTGTTTTTTCTCTTGTTAGTCATATTTGTTATTTATCAAATAAGAAATAGCTTCAAAACCTTGACTGAGTTGCCACCCTATTCTAGGGAAAATTACAACAATGAAAAGTACTCCCAACTTTAAGGAAAGGACACGAGATAATATAGAAATATCTGAAATATAGATTAGCCAATAACTAAGATCATAAGACTACAACTCTTGCTTTCTAGATAAGACACTTGGAAGGGTTGTATACACTGGTGTGCATCTGTGGCATTTGATTTTCTTTTTCCTTTTTAAAATTCTTAAGGTTTGTCACTAAAACATGTCCACTATAACTACAAGTTGTACCAAATGATCTAACCAACATGTACACAACAAGACCAAAGAAACTACAGTACTTATTACACATGTGTTGGACAATTCCCCGATAGAGTCACCATTTTGTTGGTGACTTAGATGGGAAAAACCACAGTGAAAATAGGACTGAAATATTCAATTAACACCATATATTCTTGTCCTTTTAACAAAATGTATTGTCGTCTTCACTCCCTAGTAGAGTCACCATTTTGTTGGTGTTTTATAACTATTGAACAAAAAGGCTCAATACTAATATAATAATACTCACATAATCTAAGGGTTAGCTACTTCCTATCACCAATTATGTGTGTAAACCATTTGGAACCAACTTCAACAAAACTAAGACTGGATTTCTACTCTTTAAGCTCTATAGAACCAAGGTGGGTATACCTAAGGGATGATTCAAAAAGAATGTTGTTGTATGAGAAAATTATTAGTTTCATTCTTATTATCATCTTCTATCCCTGACATATATATAGCTTATTCATTTCTTGACACTTTCAGATGATATACACCCCTTACAAATAGATTTGGTCATAATTCTTCTCAGATTTTCAAGTACTTCTAGCAATAGCAACCAACTAAAGCTAAGATGTTTCATGCAAACAAGTGTTGACCATCTTTGAAACTCTTCAAAATAGTAAAATAAAATTGATTTTGAGTTAATACTTGATGCTTATTCATGATCTACCTATCTACAGACTGGATTAATTAGATCAGTGCCTATTCCATTGGGATTTAGAGTCTACTCCAATTTATAGATCTGATTTGTTGTATTACAAAAAATATTATCAGCAATTCTTACTAGAATTCATTCTTATAGACATCCTTTTTACTACCATAGCAATTCCATCAAATTCACTAAAGCCTTTACTTAATTCATTGAATTAATAGCAATAATAAATTGGCATACAACCTAAGTGAATTGCATTCAATTGCACAAGCTTTACTCACACAATATCATAATAACTAGGTAATAACAAAGGAGACAAAATTTAGCAAGAACAGATATGGGAATGGTTCAAAGCTTGTATTATTTTTTCTTGAAAATTGTATACAATTGTAGTAAAACTCTAAATGACTCTAGAAAGACACAAGGATCATATGCTATCAATGTATTCTCAGAGAAATCTACAGAGAAGCTACATCATGAAGTTTGCTACCATAGCTCGACCAAAACATACTTAATGTAAAACTAAAATTGTATTAGAAATTAGACCCTTTCTCTAGCCTTTGGATCTCACTTATAAAGTGTGAGATGCAACAAGCTTTAGGCATAGAGAACTAATAGGTGTCCTTTTACAAAAGGTATTTACACTTTATAAACAATCACTAAATGACAAAAACTTTGTGTAACAAAAAAGTAATGTATCAAGTAACTCTTGGGTAGGCTCCTTTTTTGTTACATCTTTGAATGCTACAATTCTCATGGTTAGCCTTTATTCACTCTGAATCCTCTACATATGTAGCTATCAAACTTGCCAATGATGGGTCAAGCTCTGATTCCTATAGCTTTACCTCCACTTTGGCATTTCCACTCATATCATCATGTACTACCAAGGTGAGAGTTATATTTGGTTTCATTTCTGCCACATCATCCAATTGATCCAATGTATCTTCCACATGAGATGACTACCCTTATTTGTCTTCTTCTTTCCTAGGTGCTGATGGAAGTGAGTCGATGATCTATTGTTCATCTTCATGTGTTTCATCATCATCACTTTCAGCTTCTTATAACTATTCATCAGAAGTAATATCTACCATCCTCTTGTCATAAAGTGTGTCATCTAGCCAATCAAATTGTAGAATATCTTGTTGATTCTTGATAACATATTCAGCTTCATTGTTGATGTCAACAAAATCTTGTTTCAAAGAATCAAAGAATATTTGGGCTTTCACCATTTCTTCTATTGTGGTAGCCCACCATGCATGTCTTGTTTCATTTATGATTTTATTCATTCTTAGGCAAAAAAAATCATCTAATTCTTTAGCCCATTCATCTTTGTTCTTTAGTTTATTCTTTCTATCTAGGGCACGAGGGAATAAATCAAATTTCTAGTTGTTATATCTATTTGAGTAGCCAACTATTCTTCTTCGCAAATGCACTCTTTTATTATCAAACTCTGGAAGATCATTAGTAATATCATATGTTTTTCTCAATCTGACCATGTGAAGACCTTATGATAGAGTAGCACAAAAATGTCATTTCTTTCCTCCTCTTTACCCACTTATTCACAATAGGCTTCAAGGCTTCATCATTGGCTTTCATTTCATCCCATATGTTTATTGTTCTTGCTAGTTGATCATAGAATAATGGCAAGTCAATTTTATATCCCTGATACATAATAGCTTTTCTTAATTTATCTTCATACTATACATTTAGCTCTACATGTAATGCCCACAGTTCGCTCTTTTCTTCTTCAAAGTCTTTAGTTGTGTAATACTATGGCCTTTGTGGGGTATCTGGCATTTCTATGAGAGGAGTGGATTTAAAAGGTTCCACTAGAAGTTGGGGATATGTTATTCTTGGCGTAGAAGGCCTCCCCATTACTTTATTTTCAAGTTCAATTCTTTTTTGAACTTCTTTATTATAAGCCTCCAAAACACTCTCATACTTACTTTGCAAATCAAACATTGTCTTTTCTTCCTTTTATATAGTGGCAAGAACAAACTAAGATGTTCCCACACCCATATGAGTTTCTTGAACATGGGAGGTATCAGCTACTCTTCTCACAATGATATTTCCCATTAAACCATAATCATCTGGTTGTGATGAAACAACCCTATATCCTTTCCTTAGTGACCATATGACCAAAGTAGCTTGATTCTCACTGAAAGAAGTACCTATGAATTCTTTCTTATTTTGGTCTTGTAAATCCAATTTATTTGAAACTAAATTAAAAATCAAAGAAAAAACTATATACCAATTGGGTAATAATAAAATATTTGATTCTTTTACCATCTGTCTCCCCTCTTTAGGAGTTGTACTTTGGAATTCTTAAATCATCTTTTCTTTTATCTGATTCTACAATGTTGCCTCCTCTAGCTTTGGATACTCTGTTCTTAGCTTAATACATCTTTCTTCGAATTTTTCTATGTTGGTTCTCCATGTGAACTGGTGGAAGGCTCTAGATTTGACAAAATAATCATCTAACAAAAATTGTTGACTAGCTTGTTCTATTACAGGGTCTGATTCCTTTCCCTTAAAATCTAGTACTATCAACTTAAAGCTTGGCATAGGAGGCTTCTAGGGGTTTCCTTCATCTATTTCAACTTGAGTATTGAAAAATCCTTCTTGGGACCCCATTTGTTCAATTTGCTCCCCAGTAAGTTATTCCTCTTCAATCCTCAGTGGGGTTTATGAAGGTGAATACACCTCCATGTGAGGATCTTGTTCCCTTATTATTTTCCACCTCTTAGGGGAGGGCTCAAGAGGTCTCTCTTCCTAGATAGCACTAATGGATTCAATTACTTGTTTGCCTTTGTCCACAGTGGTCTTCTTATTTTGAATGATAGTGTATCCTAGCCTTTTTTGGACAGTCAATTGACCTACCCCTAGATTGGGAGTGAATCCTAGTCTCCTTGGCCTTATCTAGGAAAGAATTAATAAGAATTTTCCTCTTATCATTCATGGTTTCCATTGTTTCAAGAAAAGTAAGCATGAGCTTATTTATTCTATCTGCCTCTGTAATGGCATTACCTAGAGGACTGTAATTTGCATCAAAACAATGAATGAAATCCAAAACTCTTAAGAATACTCTCCATTTTTCTTTCTTAGTTTCCTACTCTTGGAAGGAGTATTCATTTCTTACTATGTCCACAGGAAAATAAAATTCATGATCAATTTTGCCAAGCTTAACTCTGTGTCTAAAGGCCAAGTTACAAAATCCCTCACTGTCACAATAACGAGAGTGAGAAACAACCATCTTATACTGATCTAATATTTTGTGTAGAGAAAGCCAACCCCCTTTGGTGATTACAAATTGATGGACCACTATGCAAGTGGGGAATATTGACCCTCTCTGTCTTTTCAACAAATAGGTTTCCTCTAATCCTCCTAGCTACCACAAAAATTCAGCCACTCCTCCCTTTAAAGATAGTTGGTAAGGTAACACATGCAGGGTACCTCTGAAACCATAAATCCTAATAATAGTTGAAACTGAATATGGGATAATAGTTGGTACCTCTGAAACCATAAATCCCAATTGTGTGAAACTTTCAAATTGGTACGATTGTTCAGGGGGCTAATAAGACTTTCCAATGCCTTGGGTACTATGGGATTGTCACTTAATAATAAGCATCTCAACTTTGAGGCAAAATACCTATCAAACTTGACAAAACTAGCCTTTTCTGCTTACCAGGTCATATCTGCACTCCATAATTGGACTGACAGTGCTTCCTCATCCTGTTCTTTGTTTAATTTCATCTCTTTATCAAAATATTTCACTCCCTTAAACAAAAACATGTGCATCAACAAAGAATAATGGCCAAAAGTTTTCTCTACCTTGCCTTTTGCAATCCCAACCAAGCCATTATGAATTTCTTCTGCTAAATAAGAGGCAAAATAAAAAATTATGTCCACACCAAAAGAGGAAATCTGAGCAATCATGTGCATAAAACTCACGGGCATAAACTCCTCTTCATCTTCACCAAAAACTCTGCAGAGAGTCCTATATGCCTCCACAACCCTGGTATTGAAGTATGCCCTTTTGAAAGGTTCCCTAGAGGATGTTATGCCCTTTTGAAAGGTTCCCTAGAGGATGTTGTTATTGTTGGCAATGTTCCAATTTTGCCTATATGTGCCCTTAGTGCACCTTGCTTGACTACATCCTTCTTTGACATGTATTCCTTCTTTAATTCTTTCAAGTCAATGGGCACATGATAGTCAGTGACAGGCCCTAAACCAAAAGCCTGCCAAATTTCCTCTGGGTTGATTGTGATCAGAATTTCACCATCAATTCTTCTCACTACTCTAATTACTTGGTCATAATTTTTTGCCATAGCCTCGAGGAGGTCATAATCCATAAAAATACTTGGAACAACTAACTTTCCTAAATCAAAATTCCAAATATTGGCATGTGGGGCAAAAAGATTTCTTTCTAAAAACCATTTCTTGAATAAAACAAGACCAGTTTGAGAAGTGTTGGCATCCCAGACCCAATTCCCCTTATCTTATAACCCATCTGAGATTTTGAGCCTAGGGTTTAATTAAGTTAAATTTTTAACTTGCACAATTTTAGGGGTGGACTCAGGGAGCAATTCAAGAAAATCATCATGAATGTTTCTAACCAAATAATCCTCTTGCCTAGAGAACACCTTCTTTGGAGGCATATTGACTATTGTTTATAGAATCTAAGATTGCTTACAAAGGTTACAGTATGCAAACACTTACTTGATATTCTTGCTTGATTTGATCTTGCAACATCTCACGAACAATGGGGAAACTACACATTCTATTCAAGCTTGATACAAATTCTCAGTAATTTCTTTTGCTCAAAAAACTTGAAATCTTGTTCGTGTGAGATGAAAATAGTGAGATCTTTTGCAATATACTCTATTTTTTTCTTGCATGCGAAGCTTTCAATCCTCATAAATGAATTGTAAGGGAAACAGAGTGGCACCACCTTCTACATTTGAATTTAGACCATCGATCTCAAAAAATCCTACGATCTAGGATTGAAAATAGGAATGACTCATCTTCCACTTGACATACTGGTAGTCAAACCAATGAAAATTCTCCATGTGTACTTTTCCTTTACTACTAGCATTTCAAAATGGACCCACTGATTCTTGAGAACATGTGTCATTAAGTTGCTACCTTGCTATACATAAACAGTGAGCATGTTACGTATGTGATATAGCGACTGCCATTGATTTTATCTTGATTGAGTAGAGGACATTTGATGCATCACTTAGTACAAATACGGTGGGCCCCATTTCCATTTTCTTTACTCGCTATGTCACTATCCTTAACGTTCAAGCAAGTCACCATAGCGATAAAGTGACAATCGTAGATCTGAGCTTAATCTGAGAGCGAGAAAACTGCATGACATACAGATAACTATGGTGGGTCCCGTAGTCGCCATGTCACATTGGGTAAATGGTGCACATCTTTTCATAGCAACGTAGCAATGATTGTTGATCTAATCTTGATCCAACGATCACCATCCTTCATCTAATTTTTGACTGGGACATGGATCTAGGTTACCACTGACGTGGGAATGTTTTGTCCAGCTAGCACATAAATTAATATTTTGATCCTAGTTGTAGCACCACATGGTTTGGGGTCCCACCAGCATGGTGCAAAGATTTTTCAATCGTGACATAGCGACCTCTGTTATTCTCAGAACTTCTGGTGCATACGTGTCTCTAGCTAGATACCAATGTGTCCCAAAGGTTGCGTGATTCACATCTGACAAAGCATATGTCTGATTATTGTTTTCTATCAAGGCACTATGTCACTAATGGTGGAAATATTTCATTTCCCAATTGCAACATAGCAACCTCCTTAAGGCTTTAGAAATTTTGGTGCTGAGAAAATTCTTCAATTCCACCATCATTACCACAATCAATGCATCTGACAAAGAAATAAAATCACATGACTAATATTTATGACAGGAATTTTGGTGCCCATCCATTGCATAATCTCCTATCTTTACCAAATTCTCGCAGGGTGCTATGTCACTACCAACAAGATCTATTACTTTTTTGGTCATGACATAGCAACCTCACAGATACATATGAAATCTGGCACTGGGAAAACTTTCTAATCAATTGTGATTTCAATAATTAGTACGTCTGACACAGCAATAAAAGTGCACATCCACAATGCCACTTGGGGAGCTTTTATGGTCACCAGAATTTTCAAAAGTCATCATCTTCTATGTTTCCCATTAAGGTGTTATGTCGCTAACTGTAGGATGTAAACTTTTTCTAATCATGACATAGTGACTCATTGCAAAAAAATTGGATTCCATTGACACCTTTTGCACTTTGTTACTCTTAGTTCCTTTTTAGTTCTGACAACTCTGACATGAAACATGTGATTGAAACCTTCTGAAACAATGTACTTTCTAGTCCCCATGCCTCTATTTCATGACACCAGCAATCAATAATGTGACAGTCACTATGTCGTTGTGGTTAAAACACTTGTATCTTTTCATAGCAATGATGCAACTGTCGTAGATCTTATAAGGATCAGACAGTGTGAAAAAAGAAAGGAAAAAGGCACTTGGGGCATGAAAAATTTATACAGGTCAAGGAATATTCAAATTTTGAAAAAGCTTCACACCTGAATAAATTCAAAAAGAAACAAGACTTAGGGCTTGGCTAGGGTTTTTTAAGGGGTGTTAAAAATTGCAAAGTCATAGGACCAAACCCTAGCAAGCAACCAATACATTCAACTCTGATTCTTTTCTTTAAACCAAGATTAGAAGAAATTTTCTTTGTAAAAAATCAAACCAACAAAGTTCAAGAATCATGATGGAGGTATTGTTAGAGTTGGTAACAATGCATCCTATCATATAATAGGATTTGGATCCATTACTCTTGATGGTAAAACTAACATTGATGATGTTTATTTTGTTGATGGATTGAAGCATAACATTTTGAGTATTGGACGTTTGGTGGACAAGGATTATCAATTGTAGTTCATTGAGAAGACCTGCATTATCAAAGCCATAGATGGTAAGATGATTGGAACTAGCACTAGATTCAAAGGTAATGTATTTCAGTTGAATCTTATTGAAATGATATGTTGGGTAGCTAAAGTGGATAATAGTTAGTTGTGGCATAGAAAATTCTATCACATAAAATTTGATAATATTGTGAAGGTTAGTAGCACTTTTGTAGTTAGAGATTTTGCTAATATTACTAAGCCTACTAATGTTGTATTTAAGGTGTTAGTGCTCAAAATTGCCTTCCTAATTTTGAGTACATTTGAGAAATTGAGCCTTATAAACGCTTGTAAGTGAGATTGTACTTGGTTGTACCTTTGAGGCCCCTAAGGTGTTTAATGTTTCTAACACCTTGCATTCAGCCTATCCAAATGTTCCTTGAAGTTAAATTGAGATTCTGAGTCATTTGGCGAAGTCCTGTTTGGAGCTAGTGTCAATTTTGCTTTTTCACGTGTCAAACAGCGATAGGAGGCCTTGTTTGCAAGTGAATATCTCGCACCCAAAAATGTTTTGTGATTCACCACTTTGGGAGTGTCTAGTGTCCATATCCAAGAACCTATGTTTCAAATTTTGAGTCATTTCGAGTCTGTTTGACTATGTTTTGAATCCCTCGAAGTTGGTCTTTTAAATTTGTCATGTTGATGCACATTGCACACAATTCTGGGAAGCCCTGTTTGACAAGTTATAACTTTTGACCAGTTGATTGAAATGCTAAAATTCCTAATGCATTGTATTGCACACGTCAAAAAATTGTTATGTTTTAAGTTTCAACTTATGATGAATCTATTTGATCAGTTTTCAAATGCGATTCCAAACACAATTTCTATCTTTTACTGGTATCAGCACATGCAGATTTTTTTGGAACCCCTATTCATGATGTTATAACTTGAGATCCGTGATTGTCTAGATCGGAAAAATTGTACCATCATGTTGTCCACTGAAAATACTCCAAGTGTGTCAATTTTCAAGTCTTGATGAATCCATTTGCACACTTTTCCAGGTTAATTCCATTCGCAAAAATCACTTTTCTATCACTGTTTCTAGTTTATAAAATCTAAGTAGCCCACTTTTATTGATTTCCATATACGTCTTGTTATTTTTCATGAGCCCAAATCGTAGATCCATAATATCCTCATAACAGAGAACCAATGCCCCAGTTTTCATCTCCCCAAGTGTCTGTCTGCCCCGTTTTCAAAGCCAAATCCGAACCCAGTTTATTGTTTTCTAACGTGTTTACTTGCAGGTAATTCTGGGAGGTCAATTTTGATGGTCAATATCTTTTGACCCTGAATTTTTCAAGAGACAAGATCTGATGGGGTAAGAGTGTGTGGAACAAAGAATCAGTGTGCTAGTTTTCAGAGCCCGATCAGATGATTTGGTCATTTTTTAAGGCCAGTTAAAGGGCCTCCTGGCACTAAGTTGACAAATTGCAAAATGATGTCAAATGAGTTTTAAAAGTCAACTTAATGACAGATTATGTCCAATTGGAGTCAAATGTTCAATTAATCAGTTTGACAGTTCAAGTGTTTGAAAACGAAAACTTTTTAGCCGGACCCACTTTGGGGCCCGACTAATTTCACCATATTTACAACACTTGAGAGGATTAATGATGTTTTAAAAGGACTGATTATGATGGCATTAATTTTATAAGGTTTTGATATATGCATATTATCATGCGACATCAAAGGGATGTATGGCGAAATATACCTGATGATAAATTATTAAAATTCAAATGCAATAGTTGCCAATGGTGGGAGCACTATAGTCAATTAGCCTTGGATATTGACATTGGAATCATTAAAAATGGTTAGATTTGATTAATAAAAAATGCATTGATAAATTTTGTTCTCAAAGTTGGTGGATGAAATGGAATCCAGAAATGTAATGGATTCATGTCTAGGTAATTCCACCAATGGTCTTGAAGATAATTTTCAATATAGCAATCATTTAAGTGAAATTCAGTCAAACAAAACTATTAATTTCCATACTGCAGATAAGCAAAATGATACCACAGGCATTGGGTCAGTTGACAAGGAGAATCATGGTGGTATCAAGTTATCTTTTGAAAAAGAGCACATGGTGGATATGATGTGAAAAATACAAAACATAAAAGGTGGCGTGAGGAGTTTGAATATTCTTGTGCATGAAGAGAGAGCTTACTAAGGCATTTGGGGAACTGTTAAGGAAATTATGATCACTAGGAAGAGCACCAATATCACCTCAATTATTCAAATCAAAGCTTGCTTGTTTCACACCTCAGTTTAATGGCTACAATCAACATGATTCACAAGACTTGCTAGAATTTCTCTTAGATGGGCTCCATGAAGATTTAAATTGTGTAAAACACAAGCCTTATATTGAGTCAGAATATGTAGATGGGACACCAGATGAAGAAGCGGCTGAAGAACACTGGGCTGATCATCTAGCACAAAATGACTTCATAGTTGTAGATTTGTGTCAAGGTCAATTCAAGTCGACACTAGTTTGTCCAGTATGCAGCAAAATGAACGTGACATTCACCCCTTTTATGCACTTATCATTACCTTTTCCTTTAACCACAACAAGAAACTACAGGAGGTATAAAGATGCGACTTGCGGAAAAGGTTCCATCCACATTGTGAAGTGCACAACATTAGCAAAAGGAACTTGCAGACAAAGAAGAGGCGCCAGTTTAAACAAGGGAGTCCAAGTTGAATTAGAGAAGACCCTGCGCAAGTGTTAGAACAAGTTCACGCTTTTTAAAGGCAATCAAACAAGGCTCACACCATTTTAAAGGGGAGAGGTGGCATGAAAGAAGCTGCAAACAAAGGCATAGAGAAACAGGAGACCACACAATCAAGGAGGAAGTTTGTGCCAATTGTTTGAATAAAAGTCAATGTAAGATAAAAAGGGGCATCCATGCATTGGCAAGAAGAAGTTGTATGGTAAACATAGAGAGCAACCAACACATTGAAAATGCAGAGGACACCATTAAGACCAGTAAACACTCTAAGCTGTTACAAACAGAGCGCCAGTTGGAAGGAGAATCCAAGCAGCCAATACGTTGAGGAAAAGATTAGCCCCATAGTAGAAGATTGCAAGGTATAAAAAAGGGGCTATGAAGGTGTTAGAAAAGGCACCCATGCAGTCAAAGTCTTCACCCAGTCTACGCATGCTAAGAACTCATCCCACACAAAGAAACCCATAAAAAGCGCTGATTTTAAAAGGAGAATCTGCAATCATAAAAGGGGCAGCTGGTCTGTGATGGGCAAGCTTTCATGCCCATGGTCTATGATGAGGAAGAAGCTATCGCCATGGTCTGTGATGTGTGAAGCCGCAAGAGTAAATACTTGAAGGCAAGGCAGCAGGCGACTTCTAGACACATGACAGCAAGAAGAATTTGTCAACGAAGACCACATCAATTCAAGCTGCCACACAATTAGCAAGCTTGAAGCTACATGAAAAGACTAGAGACTCATGCCGGAGGAAGCCGCTATATGCAAAGGGAGGAATAGTAAAAACATTAGTCCCATATTTTCTATGTTTGGGTTTCTTTAGCTTTTTAAATACAATGGTGCACGATATGCTAATTATGTAAGGAGACAGCTGGCTTTTAAAGTCGAGCCATGCTTGGAGGTGCCTGCAGGGTCAAAGTATATAAATTTTGATGCTCAATGCGCAAAACCAAGCCAAGCATATGAGTGGGAGTTAAGTTTCAAAGTTCTCTGGTGTTACGCTTGTGTATGAGTGTGAGGGAAATCTTAAAGCATTACGGTGGTTCGAAAATGAAGTGTCCCATAAGGGCATAGAACAATTTTGAAAGGGTTTCAACCATATGCAAATCGAAGCGAAAAGGAAATTTTGAAGGGTCCTGAGGTTACGCTTGTGCTCGTAAGAACATAAAAGTGTGTGAGCATAAAGCAGCGTATGAGTGTAAATAGAGAATTCAATGGGTTTCGACCTTACGAGATATGGGAAAGACAAATAAAATATTCAAGCAGTGTATGAACGTAAAGATAAATCTAAAGGCCTCCGGGGCTACGAGGATGGAATGAAGGATTTTAATTAATATTAAAGTATTAATTAATAAAAAATATCACATATAGTGCACAACTAGTCAAATTTTGACAAGTGGCGAGGGCAGAAAGAGAAATGATTTTAAAAGAAAAGTTCAAATATTCAATGCATAGATCATTAAAATGAAGGATTTGAAATAAATTTAAAGTTTATATAGTTCAACTATATAAATTTTTAAATTTTTGAATTTCAATGCATGTTCATAGTCTAGGAGCCTGAATTTCAAATGGTCATAACAGGGGTGATTTTTATCAGAAATAGGCAGTGCAGTATACCGTCGAAACTGGGAGAAGATAAATTTTTAGATTTAAGGTTAGATTTTGTACAGGTATTCACTGGTTCACACTGCAAGCAGTTTTACAAATTCTAGGGCATTCTCAATGGAATGAGTAGAATTCAGCATGAAGCATTAGGATCAGTTAGAGGGCAGTTTTGAAGGCTTGGTGAAGTCTGGATGTGATGAAAATTGATTTAAAAGGATTTTCTTGGCTTTTAGAAGTCATTTTTAATTGATTTTCATTTTTACCACAGGTAAAGATCAGGCATGAAATCAATTACTCATTAAAGCAGATATTTGAGATATTTTGTGCTGTTGAAGAGGGCTAATGATGAAGATTTGATTCACCAATTGAGGGGAGAGATTAGAAAGATGTTTTTGACCTATTTAGAAGGTTTTCCAAATGGACAAATGTCATGTTCAGATCAGATCTAGGAATGATTTCTTCTCCTATATCTTTCTTTCTCTCATCTTTTGTAAGGGTTCCAATTTTTGTCACTGAGAAACCAGCAGGTTGGCAGTTTTCTTTGGGTAATACCAGTAGGTTTACAGTTATTACTATGAAACCATTTTCTTCAGCAAAATTTCTCTTGTATGAATAGCACTAAGAAGGATAATACAGATAGTTCAGATTTGTTAGTTGTTTTCATGCTTTCATTTCGTGCATATGGTTGTATTGTTTCAAGGAAATTAATACAAAGAATAGAAGAATTTCATGAGTTTCATCTTGAATCTTGTCTCCTTTATCAGTGAGCTTCAATGTTTTATGGTCTTTGAACAAAAAGCCTAGATCGTAGTTGCAGTCCCTTAAGGCTATATATTATTTCATTGTTGCTTACAACTCAAGTAGTTAAGTAAATGCTTCAGGGAAATCAATAGGGTTGTAAGTTTACTGATGGGGATATCATGTAAGAATGAGGTTCAGATTGAGCATTGATGTCTGTTTACAAGTTGAATAGATAGATCGTATATCTGAATATATAAATAAGTATCAAATATCCATATGCATGCATTTGATTCATGGATTTGCCCAATGGATTAGGCTCTGGTCAGTGACAGGATCATTAAAGTCTTACTACTGCATATCTAAGGGTTTGTTGAATTCAACATTATTAATCAAACGTTCTTTCCATTTTATGTTGAAGGACCTAAATAGAATGCCCTCACTCAGCTTATGAATATCATAGAATTTCAATTTTCTACTATAGATCTGTGTTATTGCATAAGTATTAGGAGATATAAGGGTTTTTATCTACTTAATAGATTTAGGGATATGTTTTTTGCACTGGTACGGTATCAATTGAATCTCAGGTCTACCTGCCTAGGTTTAATAGAGCCTGAAGTAGAAGAAGGGTCAAAACCTTATAGTTGGCCCGGTGTCTGAAATGGCATGTTGAAAATGGGAGTTAGCTGCCCCTAGATATGTCATATTCTCATTGGGATAATTGAAAATCCTCCAGCGTTTTCAAACATGTATTTTTGCTAAGAAGAAGAAAGTATCATTTCCTAGCAAGAAGTTCACTACCACAGAAAAGCTAGAGATTTTCCACACATATCTAAGTGGTCCTTCTAGAACAAGAGGATTCTATGGTGAAAGGTATTTTATGATTTTTGTTGATGACTTCACTAGAATGATGTGGGTAGCATTTCTTAAAGAGAAATCTGGAGCTTTTGAGAAGTTTAAGATATTTAAGAATAGAGTTGGGAATTAATCTGGTGTTAAGATAAAATCTTTGAGATCTAATAGAGGGGGAGAATTCAACTCTAGAGACTTTCACATATTTTGTGAAGACAATGGAATCAAAAGGCAGCTATCTACACCTAGAACACCTGAGAAAAATGTGATTTTTGAAGAAGGAATAAGTCAGTAGTAGAAGTGGTAGAGTGATATTTTTTGAGAATGATGTTTCTAAGACATTTTGGAGAGTAGCAGTCAATATTGTACTATATACTTTGAACAGAGTATAGATAAGAAAAGGTATGAGAAAGACACCTTATGAACTTTGGTTTGGCCATTCACCATTAGTTAAGTATTTTAGAATATTTGAGAGAAAATGTTATATTAAGAGAGATGATTACATTGGTAAGTTTGATCCAAGAAGTGATGAAGGTATGTTTCTTGGTTATTCATTGAAAAACAAGGCATGTAGATGTTTTAAATATAGAACTAAGACAATAGTTGAATGCATAAATGTAAAGATTGAAAAAAAATTTGGAACTAAAGGAAAAGATGGTAGAATATAATTCAGATGAAGAAGACAATAATTCTAGAATTGTTAGATAGAATGTTGAAGTTTTATTTGAGACTAACAATGATTTGCAAAATGATGTACTAACTATTGAGAAAAGAGGAGCATAGAGATCTAAACCTGGCGAAGAGATAAAAGTTGAGATGTCAATTCCTACCTCTAATAGGAATCTGACAAAGAATCACCCTCATGAATAGATAATTGGAAGCAAAGATAAAGGTGTGATGACAAGGAATAGAGTAAATGAGGAAATATGTTTGATATCTCAAGTGGAACCTAAGAGTGTAGATGAAGCATGGAAAGATGATCATTGGATTCAAGCAATGAAGGAAGAATTAGATTCGATTGTGGAGAATAATACATGGCAGTTAGTTACTAGACCTAAAGACAAGAATGTGATAGGAACCAAATGGGTATTTAGAAACAAGATGAATGAGCAAGGTGAAGTTGTGAAGAACAAGGCTAGACTTGTATGTAAGGCATATTCACAGCAAGAAGGAATAGAATAAAAGGAGACATTTGCACCTATAGCTAGAATGGGAGTAGTAAGGATGTTCTTGGCTTATGCAGTGAATAAGAAGTTCAAGGTTTATCAGATGGATGTTAAATTAGCCATTCTGAATGGAGAACGTGAAGAAGAGGTATATATTGAGAAACTTGAAGGTTTTCCTTTATCAAAAGACAAAGACATGGTTTGTATATTAAAGAAAGCTTTATATGGTCTAAAGAAAGCACCTAGAACCTGGTATGCAAGGTTGGATAGTTATTTGGTAACACTTGGATTTGCTAAAGGTATGACAGATAGTAACTTTTATTTGAGAGAACTTGAAAATGGTTTGCTAATTATTGTAATATTTTTTTATGACATCATTTTTGGAGGTAATAATGAAGCAAGTGATAATTTTGCTAAAGAGATGAAGGATGAGTTTGAAATGAGCATGATAGGTGAAATAAAAAAAATTCTAAGATTGTAGATTGTACAAAACACTGATGGTATTTTTATTTCAAAAGCTAAGTACTTGAAATATTTGTTGAAAAGGTTTGGTTTGGAAAGATGCAAACCTGTTGGTACACCTATGATAATTGGTCACACATTATCCAACAAAGATGAGACACCTACAGTAGAGTAAAAGAAGTACAAATCCATGATTGGAGGTTTGTAGTATCTCACTCACACTAGACCAGATATAGAAAAATACAGTTGGGATTGTAGCTAGATCTCAAACTGATCCTAAGGAATATCATTTTGCAGCAGTGAAGAGAATATTCAGATATTTTGAAAGGTACATCTGACTATGGAATTTGGTATTATAGATTGAGTGATTTCACTCTACATGCATATACTGAGGTGGATTGGGAAGACAACATGAATGATAAAAAGAGCACTAGTAGTGAAGCATTCTTTCTTGGAGGAAGATTGGTTTCTTGGTTAAGCAAGAAGCAAGATTTTATTTTGCAAAACATTGCTGAGGCAGAGTATGTTGTAGCAGCAAATAACTATAATCAAGTTATCTGGATGAAGTAGATGTTGAAGGATATCATAATTGAGTTTGAAGAACCTATTATCATTTACTATGATAACACAAGTACAACGAGTATGTCTAAGAATCCTATATTGCATTCTAAGAATAAGCATATATCTATTAAGTATCATGTGCTAAGAGAGAAAGCAATAGAAAAGGAGATCAAATTGGAGTATGTGAGTACTAAAGATCAAATTTCAAATACCTTTACAAAGCCTTTGCCTAAAAATATATTTGAGTACTTGAGAGCTATGCTTGGGGTTATGCCCCTATCTACTTTTGAGTAGATGATGCAGAGTGTGCATCAATCCAGTGGTACATAACGCTATTGTTAGCCTAGACTGAATGTTGATGTTTCCCATATGGGGGAGTATCTGTGATGATATGAGTCACTGAGGACTCTTGATATTTGGTATTGAACAATGTCTTTGGACACTTCAGCTGGTTGAAAACTTGGAGCAGCATATTAGCAATTAATATTTAACAATTGGTATGTTGTAATATTAAGATTGAGGTCATTGAGATTGATGTCAATGGGGGAGAGTATGCATGAAAAACATCTCCTAAGGCATGAGGGAGAGTATGCATGAAATAAATATCCTATGTATGGGGGAGAGATATTCTTTAGAGAGATTTAGAAAGATCCATGAAGGGAAGCGGGAATATGCATCTAATGTATTGTGAATTGTTTAGTGTGAACTAAACAAATGATGTCTAAGAAGGAGTATACACATGTTGTGCACCTATTGTTTTGAGATTCTTTTTAGCATGTGGATAGCTAATGTTGATCTCAAAATCTAGAGGATTTCAGACTTGCTTGATGGAGAGGATTAGAGAAGATGAGAACAATAGCAATCACAGAGTATTACTTGGTATTCTTGGAACTTAGATGTTTTTCATCTATGTTTCCATCAATGCCAAAGGGGAAGATTGTTAGCTTGAATGTTGGTGTTACTACATTGGGGGAGTATCCTAAGCATCAAGGAGAGTATTGGCATGTTGCATTCATGATTGTGTTTTTCATTGATGTCAACATAGCATGGTTTCTATAAAGACTAGTTGAGTAGCAAATAGAGATCTTGATGGTATAGACAATAGTTTGATTGTCTGGTGATGTGAAGTCAGTATAGTGTCTTGATGATGTGGTCAAGTGCATAGAGTCTGAGTTGAAGATATACATAAGTTGTACCTTATTTACAAAGAACAATTTAGAGACAATGTATTGGGAAAGCAATTCCTAATGTTTGTTGGCTATCTTACATTTGAGAGATAATGAAGAGATGCACAATCAGGAAGTGACAAAGGATGGTCAATTGATAATGTCAGCAAGTGCACAAGCCTTAGTATTGCACGTGTGAAGTTTTGTATAGACTGTGAGATGACAGTGCTATTGTAATTGTAATTAATTAATTATATTATTATAATTAATTGGGAAAGCCTCAATATCGAATCAAGGAATTATTATGAAGATATCGTATAAAGGAAAGATGTTTTCCTTGTTTATAATAGGTAGCACGAAGTGTTGTGATCCTTGTATGAAGTACAAAGTGAGAAAATAAGCATAGTGCTTATGAAATGTGTGTAAGAGATCCAAGGGATAATTGGATGCAAGATTTGTGATCTAGTTGCAAGATTTGAAGGAGCTATAGTCCAGTCAATAGGACAGAAAAAGAGGAAGGAATAGTACAATACCATTCTATTATTCTGCAAGGAATAATACAGAGATCATTTGGACATTGGTTTCATTAGTCTTGCCCTTGAAGTTGTTTGGGCAGTGGGTCTAGTTGTCTTCCACAACTCCTAATAGGGTTGGAATCTCCTAATAGGGATTAAAAGTCTCTTAACAGGGACTCATATGTATTGAATGTATTTGCAAACTCCTAACAAGGCCCATCCTCAAACAAGGAATATTTATATTAACACATCATCTTGTGGGTACCACCCCCACTAGGGTTTTTCCTCTAATGAAGGATTTCCCTAGTTAACATATCTGGTGTTATTGTGTATGAGTATCTTGTTCTAGTTTTAGTTTATATAACTCATATGGTTAAGTTTGTTTAAGGTTGATAAGTGTGATAATAGTTGGATAATTGATTCAACCCCCCCCCCCAGAGAGTCCTCTTTGAGAATGTATAATATTTTCATTGATTGGCATAAATATGAAATGGGAAATATGATGGGTGATAAAAACCTTTGATTTTAGGCAAATCTACCCTAGAACAATTATAATGGAAAAATGTACATCATAAACCAATATTTCTTTTTTTGCACTAGCTATATGTCATCTAAAACATATTTTAAAATTAGTTGAAAACCTTAATTTACATATAATTTTGTGGTGGGAACTAGACCCCTAGATTTCTAATATTTTTCAACAACTCAAAAATGGTCATTAAAAATTAACAAAATGTATAATTAAAAAATAAAACCACAAACTTCATCAATTTCTACACATTTTATCAGTTTACATAAATAAAGGCTCCACTATATATATATATATATATATATATATATATATAAAGTCTAATCCATACCATCTTGAAAGATTCCTAATTTTACCTCACACGAGCTCCTTGATGTATATAAGTCCATCTCTTAAATCTATAATGTACCTATATTGACAAGCTTATATGTGGTGTTGGTAACTTCATTCGTCTATTTAAGTATGTTTTCATTTGAAAAAGAAAGTAAGATTTTTTGGTTCTTAATATTTTAAATATATATATTTTAATTTTATAATACGTGATTTATTATTATTGCATTATTTTGATAATAAAATATTTTCAATAGTAGATTATAAAATATGATTGAAAATTTTGAGAAAAATGTTGTAACAATGATTATTTTTAATATTAGTAATAGAAATTTATCAAGAATTGGTTCTATTATTTATCAAAGAAAAATCATATATAATTTATCACTAAAGAATAATTTTGATGATGAATGATATCTATTAACTATTCATAGCAAGTGAATTCATAAAACTAATAAATATAATTTCATACATAATTAATCATTAAGAAGTTATTTTGATAATGAATAGTTGTAAATAAATCATAACATTATAATTTAGGAGATAAGTTATTTGTAGGAGAATTTGTTAGTCTCACGAATATTTTTTATTTATTTTAATTTTTCCTAAGTTTTAGTTGTATATTTCTTTTAGTCTATTTTTTATTTTATTATTATTGTTTTAGCGAATTTCCCATAAATACTATGATTTAAATTATTGTACAATATGCAAAATTCATTATTTATTCTAATTTTCTTGAAGTTTAATGGGCTCTTATTGATGTTTGTATCTACTTTAGAGGAGATTAGTGAAAAAATGAGTATAAGAGAAGTTCTAGAATTTGGTCGATTCAACTTACCGATTCTTTCTATTCCAAACAAAAAAACATGTTATGAAGTTCATATGAGGCTATGATCTATATTAAATTTACCAATTATCTTTTTTTTTTTTTTTTTTTAGACTGCAGGAATCGGTGCAAGACGGCCCCCCTATAAACTGCAGTGTGCCTGGTAAACTTTTTAATGTGATCGGTAGTGCTGGTGCGACACGCCCATTGGTACCACGCCCATTGTGACCTGTGACCAACCCTCTGCAACAGGAAAGATTTAGCCAACCGAGCTAGGGCCCCCGCCCTCTATTATTTATATCAAATTTATAAGTTTTAATCCATTATAAAGTTCAGACGAAATGATTTATATTAAATTTTACTAGTTGCAAATTGATTTCAACTA
This sequence comes from Cupressus sempervirens, assembly GCA_028749045.1. NCBI lineage: Eukaryota > Viridiplantae > Streptophyta > Pinopsida > Cupressales > Cupressaceae > Cupressus > Cupressus sempervirens. Next base: position 763,935,895 of record CM053792.1, on the reverse strand, counting down.
GAGGAAGTCACCATAGACTCACTAGGCCTTACAAAGAAGGAATGAAGTTGATGAACAAAATTGAAAATAAGCCTTACAAAGAAGGAATGAAGTTCATAAATAAAATTGAGACTAAGATCACCTCATTGAACATTTTAGTTTGTTTCTTAAAAAATAAATTATGTGGTATGTTTTCTAGTAGTTGAATGTATGTCTAAGGGGTTTAGCTTAGTTGGTTGAAGCAATGAGTTCTCATTGTAGAGACCTTGGTTCAAATCCCAAGAGAGGCATCTTTGTGGAATTCTAAGTTGTTACTCTTGGTCTTTTATTTTTTGTATTTGTCTCATTGTAAAAGGTGGATTCTAAGTTGTGACTCTTGGTCTTCCAAATGTTATTTCTAGTGTGGTTGCTCAAAAGGAGCTTCAATAAGTTTGTAATTCTCATGTTGTTGCTTGAATATGTACAAGATTTGTAGTTAAGATTTTGATAAAGATTGTGTTTATTTCAAAATAGAAGGAGAGTTTCATGTGGAAAAAAAGGTTTTATTGTTTGTTATGAGAATTTTAACAATTAAGTTCTAAACTATTTTTAATTGATTGTAATTTACAATGAAAAAATCAAAGGAAGAGGAAAAGATAATTTTGTTTTGAATGTTATTTTCAAATTGAAATTTAAAATTGTAATACTATATATTTCAACTTTGAGCTCTAGGGTAATCAATAATCAAGAATCTTTCTCAAATCAAAATAGAGTATAAATTATTATTTGGAAGAATTTCACTCTCTCAACCTGAACTTAGGATGACTTGAATCCAAACAACTAAGGGACACTGGAATGTTCATGATGGACGTGTTTACAAGGTATTGTTGTTGTGAATGCTTTTGAACATTAGAAAAGGCATGATATTTTTTTCTCTAGTTATAAAAGGTGAAGTATGCACTTTTGTAAATAGTTTTTTTATGGCACTATTGGCATATAGAAAAACTATTAGGTAGATATTTATGTTTTAATATATATAGATATTTACAAAGCAATTAATCATTCATTGAATTTTTTTTAGAACTTAGAAATAAAAAAGAAGATACAATGAATATAATCAAATATTTCAAAGAAGCTTCACCTAAAATTAAAAGAAAGAAAAAAGTTGAAAAAGCAAAAGGAAAGAACATAAAATTCATAAATCTCACCTATTATAAAAAGTGATTTTTGAAACTTAAATAATGCACAAATTCGGGAGGTCTCTAATTCTACAATTCTTAAATGTGTACTTCGTCTCCATAAGATAATGAAAATCTATGTTGTTGAAAAAAATGGAAATAATTATTTTGTAGTAGATTAGTGTTATTATGGACTAATGAAGTTGATGAAAGATCAACCCCACAACTCCCATGAATCACCTATATGCAAACACTTGCCACAGAAAGAGAAGCAAAAAGCTATGGAGGTAGGAATTGCCAGATCTATAGATGAGACATTCTTGATGAGAAAAAAGTAGATTGCTATTATCAACAATGAATTAATCTCAATTCTCAATGAATGTTACAATGAGAGATCATCCTTATAAAGGAGATTAAAACCCTAAAATTGTCTAACCTAGGTTGCATCAAAATAAATAATTAAAAAATTAATTATTAGATGCCTAAAGTTTAACTTAAGCAACTAGAGTTAATTAGAAAAGTTCTAATTACTCTAACACCCCCCTTAAGATAAACTTAGGGAGTAGCTAAAAATCTAGAAACTACTACTGAAAGTAGATTTGGGTCTTGACAACAAGCCTTGATGAGGTACTCAAGCACAACTAAAATCTCTAAAAAGAGGAGAAATAGAGAAAACCACATGGGAAAAACCCTACTCCAAAAAGAGATGGAATAAATGCTAAAAAGAACTAGTTAAGGACTTAAGAAGCCTCCAAACTAGGGAATGTTCCAGAAGGTAGGAACAAAAGATGATCATGAAGAATGTCACTGAAGCATGTAGAAGTTACAAAGCTCAGTCGAAAAGTAATTGTTGATCTGAAGAACCTCCAATGAAATAGAACTTGACCAGGTCAAAAAGACTATAACTTGCATCGAATCAAGAGGCACACAAAGGCAAACAATTGAACTTGAAGATACATATGACATGAAACACCAAAGCCTAAAGAGTTGATCAATTGAACCAAGGAAGTATGAGAAACAACAAAAGAACCCCCCCCCCCTAATGCAGACAAGGGTGAGGTGACAAACAATTGGAAAAGAGGACCAAAAGAACTACATGTCAAGGAACCACGATCAAGATGCTCAAAAGAATACATATGTGTGTACTGAGGTGATCAACCTCAGACATGTCATAAGGCTAATGTTACGAAAGGGACACTCATTGGACAAAGGAAGATGACAAAAAAAGGAAAAACATCAAACCCCCATGGCACTTTATCATACTAGTGCATATACAATAAGGCATAAGATATGATACCCAAGAATACAATAATCTATATGAGTGTCCTCAGATGACACTACTCAAATTAAAAGGCAAAACAAAGAAAACAACTAAAATTAAAATATAGATGCAATATGACACTTTATCTTAGTGCGTTTGCAAGAATGCATACAAATGATGTCTAAATAGATCAAAAGAGACATAAGACTAATACAAAAGACAATACAAGTCATGAAGAATCATCTGAATCAATGAAATTGATCCCTAGACCTGAAAAACCAAGCTATCCACCAGAATGCATAAATGCAAAAGACTAAATCAAATGTGCTTGGAATAGAATCTGGAAAAATAACTAGCATCACTGGAAAGAGCTTGGAAATACCTTTCCAACGAAAAATGGAGATTGGATGCTCAAGATATGTCTTCGAGAGTGCAAAAAGGAACTCCAGACTTTGACAACAAAAAAAAACTATTAAAAAATAATCGAAACTAAAAACTAATTGTCCTGACTCCCACTATGACGGGCTTGGAACCAGCTTTCCAGTAATATCTTGTTTTCAAAAAATAGAGTCCATATGCTCGAGATATGAGCAAAAATGTGAAGGTAGGTCCAAACAAATGCCAAGGAGGTGATAGGAAGTGGTGATGCAATGCTAATGTGGCACTGATGTCAGCAAGTGATGAGCCCAAATTTGACGGGAAAAAGACCGTCGAGGCAAAAAAATTCTTGAAAAATGACCCCTATTAGAAAAACATATCTAGCTATCAGAAACATAGTACTGGGCAAAGTGCTAGTGCCAGAAAAAAAAATTCAATGGCCAAATTCCATTTGTGCCAAAAAATAAAGTTTGACCATATGCATAAAAAGCATTAGAAACCACCAACAATGGGTCTAAACCATGGTAAGAAAAAACAAGCATGTGCCACTAAAAAGCAAGTGCTCAAACCCATGAAAAAGTCGCCAACCATTTTGGGGTCTTCACGATGCCATATTGCAGGCAGTGAGGCCCATGCCAAAAAAAAATGTAGAAAGATAAGCTCCAAACCCATAAAGTGTGGCTCCAAGAAATATGCAAAAAAATCCAGCAACAAACCCAATGTTTGCTAGAAATCAAGATAACCTTCAAGAAATTCCTGTAGAATTAATTATTAGATGCCTAAAGTTTAGCTTAAGCAACTAGAGTTAATTAAGAAATATCTAATTACTCTAACAAGGACCCCTCCAATTTGATAGCGCCATGTAAACTACATCAAACATTTAATAAATATTTAGAAACAATCATGTAAAGAATTTGAATGAATAAAAAATAGAAATTACATCAAATATATATGATATATTTAGGGATAGATCATGTAGAATACATAAATTTCATTTAAATGAATGCAACAAATACAAAAATAATTTCTACACTAATATTTTGAGGAGTTTTATACAAATTTTAATCTTTAATGAATTGTGCAAACTGAAAAATATGCTCAAATATATTATACAAAACTTAAAAAATTGTCTAAATAATTTATTAGATGACAATAACTAGTATTGAGCAAAATTGTATATAAAGATTATTTTTAAAGTAGAATTAAAAAAGAAAGAAAAAATGTCTCTAGCTAGATAACTATAGTAGGTCATTTTTATGGTAGTTTATCACTGCCTCTTCTATTTTCATGATTTTATTTTGAGAAAAAATCTAGTTTGTAAATCTATCTATGGTTAAACATTCAAAACTTGTACCCAAAAAAGGTAGACAAAACTATTGTGATAAATATATTATATTATTATAATTCAAATATTCTCATTCACTATCATAAACATTATATTATTTATTTGAAGATATTAAAGACCAGAAACATTCTTGTCAATTAAAATAAATGTTTGTCCATTAGTTAACCACGTGAATTATCTCTTTTTAATAGAATGACAAAAAGATATATTGAAATAAATATTGATTATAAAGTAAGTCTACCAGTCTTAAACTAATTACAACTATTAAATATAAGTCTACCAGTCTTTTAAAAGAATAGTACCTATTGACTCCATATAACAAAATAGTTTAATTTCTCAACAACTGTGTAAGCTGTTAAAGTTATCTTCCAAATATATTTATCAAATATATATAGCAAAAGAATTTAATTTTCTCCACAACTTTAATGAAAAGCTGATAAAGTGATCCTCCAGATATACCCATCAACTATATATAAAACAAGAGAACTTAATTTTCTCTCTGCAACTTTGATGAAAAGCTGCTGAAGTAGTCCTCCAATTTAGTGTATTTGATGTCAGGATAGAGTTGACATACCTCTTTATCCTCATCATCTTCAATTGAGAAATTATACTGACAACCCTTGATAAATATGTCATGAGTCAGGGCTGCAACTATGCTCGCTGGCATCACATTTGCTGAAACAAAAAAAGTCATAATCAATTTACTTAATTAATTTAATGAAAATCATTCACAGATTGGAAATCAAGAAATCATAATTTTTATTCTTGCATTCTCTCATTCTGACGATGGATCATGGAGTGTGATCTAAAATGTTGATGCTAAGAAGACTTACACAATCAAGATAAGGTAAAAAAAATGAAAAGCATACGAAGACTGAAATCAAGGAAAAAAAGAAAGAAAGAATTATAACCTACCTCTTACACAATTCAATAAGTCTTCTTCACTGATAACAGACATTGGTAACTTTTTGCCCAGTTGCTTCTGCCACATGAGTGCTAATTCATTCATTGTTAAGAAGTTATCTGGAGGCCTAAAGTGAAGCTTCTTATTCAGAGTCCTGGAGTCTTCTATTGCCCTCATTGTATAAGATCCTATATCTCTTCCAGTCATAAAATATGCTGTTTGTACAGTGCAAATCAATCATTTATGAAAAAACTTGTTAATTGAATCATGAAATATGGTGGAACGAATAGAGACCTTAGAATCCTTACAGAACGAACAGAGACCTTATGCTTTTAGAATTGATATTATGACTTCAGTAAAAGTTTTTAATTATCAAATTCAGTAGAATAATAACAACCTTATACCTTTAACATTGCCATCACCATAAATGTGGATCTTATCTGTTGGTGGGAACATCTTGGAAGGATGGGTATGATAGTGATAAGGCCACCCAGCTATAGAATTGCAGCAAATGTATGTGTAACCAATCTTTGCTTCTTCTGTGGCTCTTCTTATTCTTCTCTTGCTTTCATAAAAACTCAAAGCAGGTTCAACTGGTTCAGCTCTATCAACATCATGTCCAAATTCAGACGGCAGAAACCTCTAAAATTGCATCCATCCGATGTTAAGAAAGAGTATTAAAGATTGAAGAATATTCAGAAAGAGTATTAAAGATTGAAGAATATTCATTCTATGAAAACTTATCCTACACTTAAATTTTAACCACTTTCTTTTTAGCTTTTGCAGTGCAATCAGCTGTTAATAAAACTACTTTACAAAACCAAAGAGCTGCCCAATATTCCATACTTTGGCAGAGCCCTCTTCTACTAACTGCCAACAAAGAGCTACATAGTATCTCATACTCCAACAAAGCCCTCTTTCTTCTGGCTTCTGTAGTGTCATCAGATTGCCAGTACAATTGTATTCTAAAATTCAAACAAAAGAAAAAGCTATTTCTTAGTTTTTGATCCTTAGCCAAAGAGGTTCAGCCATTACTTCATAGTTCTGTATGAGATAGGTAAAAACAATTTTTGTAAAAGACCTCAATAAAAAAGAAATTCAATCAAAAGAAAGAACTACAAAACATTTTAATACTTTCACAGAGCCCTCTTTCTTTTATCTTTTGTAGTGTCATCAGATATTAATGAAACTAAGTGTCAAAACGCTTTCAACTCTAAAATTGAATCAAAAGAGAGGGCTACGTAAGATTTCATACTTTGACAGTGCCCACTTCCTTGATTGCATCAATTATCTTCAACTGCCCCGTGATTTGGCCCCCTCCCAGGGCAGAAATCACAACATCCACATCTTGAATTGCTCTGACAAGTGATTCATGGTCCTCCAGAGACCCCTGTTTTTCAAAATCATCACAGATTTTATCTCATGACAACAATTTTTTTTTGTTTATTCAAAAACACATTTGGCACAAAGATATGTAAAAACCTTACAGCTATGATGTGAATTCCATGAGACCTTAAATTGCCAAGCACTTCAGCCCTGGCAGGATCCTGTAGAGATGAAGGTCTAACAAAAGCAAATGTTGGGTGGGCAGACTCTAAACTGGCCAAGGCAATGAAATGACCCATGAAACCAGTGGCTCCAAATAATAAAACCCTGCTTTTCCCTTGCATACCAACAGCCGTAATATTGCCATCCATGGCTATAGAGCACTCTGTTGCAGAAAGGCTATCAACCGATTGAAAAAATAGGCCTTTTATCTTAAACCCTTTGAGTTGGGTAAATCAAAATGGATGGTCGGAAGGTCACAACCAGAAAACCCTTAGTCAAACGGAATATTTAATAACAATTGACTTGACAGCATTTAACACCGTCTTCAGATCTAAAAACATCGATTTGACAGTCTTTTGGACACTTTTTCTCTATTTTTCGGAAATATCGGTTCGAATCAACATCCTTTTTGGCTATGGAGTCCGTGAGGTATGTGCGAGAGAATATTCAGGGTTAACCAAGGTTTTGGATGGTATTGTTGTTATATTTATCTTAGAAAAATCATTTTTGAGAGATAGAAAGTTAGTTAGAGTTCCTTTAGTTTAATGATCATATGAGTATGATGTGAAATATGACTTAAATCTATTTTTTAAAATCTTATTCTATGACAATGGTTGAAGTATAATGGGTATGATTTCAGAGAAAGATTTATAAGGAATGTTTTTAGGAATGGTACTACTTAAATATATTTTTAAAATCTTAGAGTCTTTCTATGACAAGGGTTAGAGTGTGATAGGTATGGTTTCACATGAAGATTTTTTAGGAATATTTTAGTAATCGTATGACTTAAATATATTTCAGAGAAAGATTTATAATGGGTATGGTTGAAGTATAATGGGTATGATTTCAGAGAAAGATTTATAAGGAATGTTTTTAGGAATGGTACTACTTAAATATATTTTTAAAATCTTAGAGTCTTTCTATGACAAGGGTTAGAGTGTGATAGGTATGGTTTCACATGAAGATTTTTTAGGAATATTTTAGTAATCGTATGACTTAAATCTATTTTTTAAATCTTAGTCATTCTATGACAAGGGTTGAAGTATAATGGGTATGGTTTGAGAGGAAGATTTATACGAAATATTTTAGTAATTGTTTGTTAGTTGTTTTTGTAAAACGAAAGGCATATCTATAGCCCATATAGATTATATTAGTATAAATGAGTTTACATCTCATAAAAAGGTGGCCAAAAGTTTACAAAGTAAATCTCTCTCTCTCTCTCTCTCTCTCTCTCTCTCTCTCTCTCTCTCCCTCTCTCTCTCTCTCTCACACACACACACACACACACACACACACACACAGATTGTTAGTTAGTTAAGGTTTTGTATGTTTTTATATTTATATTTGTTTTAAAATTACTAGTCAAAACTAAATTAGATTTTAAAATGTTTGTAAGAGTTAGTTTAGTTTAATGTTTTGAAGGATAATTTTATCAACATTCATGAAATTAAGGTAAGAGTGTACAACAGAACAAGAGATTGTGAGCTTCTTATCTGAGAGGTCTTGGATTTGAGTTCACTCAAGCTTAAGTAATAATAATAATAATCATAATCATAATCATAATTAATCATAACAAATAATGGTAATCAACCATGACTTCCACCTATTATTGATCAAGAAAAACATTATTTTTTAATATTGGATTCTTCTCTAATCTTATAAACAAACATTTACATTTTACCTTAAATTTGATAGTAGTTGCATGTCAAAATAATACATTTAATAATAAATATAATTATTTTAATGTTGACAATGTAAAAGCCAAGGTTGTTCATGAATATGAAATTGCCATAAAACGAAAATAAAGAGAGATTTATTTATTTTTATGATCAATGAGGAAGCTAGAGGATAAGATAGATTTGTCCCACCGATAGTTTTTACATACATTCATATTAAAATGACAGTCATCTTTTTTTAAAAATAATATTTAGTTGTATGTTTGCTATTATGAATTGTTTTTGAAATAAATAGCGACAAAAAACAAAGGGGTCGGCCCTTACAACCAAAATGTTGGTAACCAACACATCACCAGCAGAGAACAATAGAGAACACTACTGCAGTAAAAACATACTAAAGTTCAACTTAACCACAATAATACTATGCAAGTAACTAACCAGCATACTGCTAAGAACAGAAGTAACTAAACTATAGTAAAAGTCTATAATGTTTGCTATACAACTTAAGTTCATCAAAAAAACTATTGGCACAACCAGGCCAACTCAAGTCTTAGCAACAGCTAAAAACCAGCAAAACAAGTAATAGCATATTAAGAAAAAAGAACTTGGATCCAAGGATCCTCTAAAACTAACAAACTTAATTCTCAATTTTTTCCTTTGCCTTCCCCGCTAGCAGTACCCGAGCCTAGTCATTAGCAAGGAATTTTAAAAGGAGCTTACGGTCCTCCATGTCCATTCTTGTATCTTCTTTCTCTTGTGCCAGCAGTTAGAGGGTGGTGGCAGCAGCGTGGGTGAATTGTTAATATCATTAGGTCTTAGTAGTTTGCCCATCAACAAATCTTACATGACATTAGAGAAATTAATGATTCAACAAATGCTTGGTTCATAAGCTAGAGATCTTCCTAGAAAATGAGTATGTTCTTTTCTTGCATTATATCATGATGTGAATTTAATCTAAAAAGCTTCTAGAAAGAGATAAAGCTCTTGAGGGTTCCTTTGTTGGCCTGATTTGTGGGTTATTTTAGGAGATTCTTGGGTAAACTTTAGCTCTTCATTATTAGATTTTACTTTTCTATATCAAAATTTGATTTGGAGGGTTAATCTATAAATATTTGGTATTGGAACTATTTATATATTAACAATAATTTCTAAGATATTGTTTTACTTTATTGGGATCCTTGTAGCTATAAGATCATCTTTACCAAAAAAATGACACACCTATATGTACCTTTGAAATTTCTTGATCACCTAGGCTTCGTTCTAGTGGGTACAACCTCCCATGCCCAATATTGTTCAATCCATCTTGCATTGGCTGGAAATTAGATGTTACCATTGCAATATAGGCCTCAAGTCTTTTATCCTACCTTTATCGGGAGGACAAAGTCACTTTGAATAACCATGTCTCAATAATCAGGGCCAAAAAACTCAAACCATCTAGCGGCTATGTTTGCAAGAATGGGAAAAATTACTCCATGTTGTCTCTCTTTGAAATTAGAAATAAAAAATATTGTGGATAGGTATAAACAATTTCATCCTCTTCATTTGACATACATGTTGTCCATTATCATCGATACATATCAAGATCAATCATTGAAGACATTTCCCCACTATATTCTTTAGAAGTAGTATTATGGAAAGCTTTAACAACCTTCATCTAAGCATGTGTTCATGATTAATTTCCTTGTAGGTCATGTGGAGTCATCTTATTGCATCAACACTTGTGATTACATTCAAAGAGCAGTCCATTGAAAAGATATCAAACACTTCATTTTCAAATCTTCTTTCTGTTATATTACAACATGATTCAATTTCTATTTTAACTTATTTTTCAAAGTTAATTCCTATGTCAAGTTTTGACCTAAGTAAACCCCATCAACCCAAAAAATTAATTATTCTTCTATGAAGGTGGTAATTTACAAATACATGGATCTTAATTCAAATCAAGCATCAATGACCTACAATTCCCATTTTTGTAAATGAAAAAAAGTTAGGACTAAGTTTCTCTCTAACCATAATCCTTCATATTTTTTACTAGATTTTGATAGCAAGTTCCTCTTTATCTTTTATCTTTAGATTTACTATTGTTATCTCCATATTTCATTTCTATACTTTGTATAGGTTAAAAATCTCATTTTTCTGTCTTCTTCATTGACTTCCATATTTTTAAATTAATGTTTACAATTAATTTTCTAACTCATCATGAGGGATTGTTAAGTCCATTTTGTAACCAATATCTTAAGTCAATTGTATTACTCTCTTAAAAAGTTATTAGTAGAAATAGATCTCATTTCCTAGTTTTCCCATACTAGTGAACTCTATTTCCCCTCATTAGACTATATTAACTATCCTCCATATAATTTTAAATTTACAAATCTAAAATTATTGGGTGTAAAGAACCTACTAATAATAAATGGTTGTCACCATAATAAACTATCTAGGAACCAAAAATGAAAAGGATAGCTCATCTATAGTTTAAATTTTTTAGTGGACCATTACTATAAAAAGTAAGATGACTATTTTTTGAAAGAAACCCCACAAATTAGTCATGTACATGTTCATGAAAATATCTTAGAGTAATTTTGGCTCAAATCTAACCTTGATATCACATCCAAGAGTTGTAAAATTCTATAAAGCAATAGTTAAGTAATCTAATTGGACAATTCTCCATAGAACCCTCAACATGTTTTTCTGCTCCTACATTGTATGCATCCCATACAATCATTATATTTATTAAAACCTTTCATTAAATGATTGACACCCATCTCTAGATAGATAAACTACAAGAGGTGATGATTATAATTTTAAAAAATTGTAATTTTTTACTATTTGAAATAAAATGTAAGATTGTTTTAATTACTAGAGGTACATGGTACGTACAAATCCTATATGGTGCTCCTATAAGGATAATACCCATGTTGTAAATTAAAGCAATAAGGTAAAATTACAAAATAATAATTTTTCTAGTGGAGTAAAACTCTTGGTCAATGTTGCTAAATATTAGAATGATAATGTACAATTACTGTAATGAATAGCTTACATTTCAATAATGCTTTCATTATAGGTCAAGTGACTAGTCTATAACCTAATAACATATCTAGATATATTTTACCCACTAAAATAAAAATAAAAATGAATTTTGTTTTGTGCAATCTAATGGAGGTTTCCTATATTGGAACAAGTACTTTAGAAGTATGAGTGAAAATGTCCAACTGATACTATTGAAAATTCTAGCATCGAGATAGAATATTCTATCATCTAAGATTATTACGTAAGTTAAAGTCAAATAACATGATGTCAAAATCAATAAACTTTCCTTCCAACTTGCCCCTTGCTTGGTTCAATCTTAAATTTGGATAAAAAATCATATTCTCATAGACATACACACACATAGACACTCTTAATTTCATTTTTTTCTCCATAAATGTCTACAATTGGCCGTTGAGATGGAGAGAGTAGTTGGTTTATGAGTAGGAAGAGAATTTCAAAAATATAGATTTGCAGAGAAGATTCAACATGACTAGAATGACAAAAATGGAAAACTAATAATAGACTCATATTAGTTTCCTAACATCTTCTACAAGAAAGAAATTGTCCAACCTGCCAAGCCTTTCTTTTTGAGCCCTAGATTCCATATTAGCACCTGCAAGAAAGGGAAGAAACAACCCCCTTTTGATATTTACAAATCTCTTCCATCTATTAAGACCCCTTTACCTACAATTTCCCTCTAGTAGCCATCAATAAATAGTTTGGACACAACCAATGGTGTTCCTAATAGTTTTTCTGCCTCTTAAAAAGGAGAAACATCTTCAGTAGGAGCTAAATGGTTGAAAACAAGAACTTCAATCCTCTAGAAGGTCAAACCCCTTTCTAATCCTTCAAAGGAGAGTTCCCCATCGAACCTCTCTAGTCTAAAAAGAGGCTTGGATAAATCTAAGAGCCCATCCAACAAGCACATGATATGGGTCTAGAGAGAGTAGACAAAGGTTATAGATTTTCAACAAGCAAGGAATGCAATTTCTTTTCTTGGTCCTCACTTGGAGGAATTTTTTCAGCATCAAATCCATATAGATGTTACTCTTCCTAAAAACATGATTTTTCCACACATTTCCTTCCTTAGGAGAACATCTCTCCTCTGCAAAATATCAGCAAACCCTCTCAAACCATGACATTAAGGACTAGGTTTTTCTTTACTAGAAAGGGTCAAAAGAGGTATTATTCCATAAATCAGACCCATATTTTTTAACAGTCCTTTTTCATTCAGGATTTTTTAGAGATTCAGTTCACAAGTTCAAAGGCTAGTTTTGTTTAGGCTATGGTATTGTTAGTCTAGCTTACATCTCCAACTTCAAATTGGACCCCAATCTCCATGGGTTTATGCCACATTAAATAGCTCTTCTTGGTCTCTTTGGAATATAGGGATCCTAAAATTATTGAGATCCTAGCCAACAAGTTGGGTATTTTCATCATGTGTGACCTTATTCCCTTTGAAAATATCCAAATGCCAATCAAGGTTTGTTTATCTCTTAAGGTTTTAGAGCCAATCCCTTCTGAAATCATAGTCCATTCTCATTAGGGTTCATGGATCTAGTGTATCATTATTCTAGATGCCTTCACTATCAATTCACTCTTTTCTTCCTTAGGGCACTACACCATTGACTATAGGGGCTCTCCGTAGGATGTCTCATTGGTTTATGAGGACTATTTCATTGATCCTTCTAAATGCTCCCTTAAATCTCAACATGGATCTCTTGAAGAAATAATTGACTTAGCTCATTTCAATAGAGATGTGGATTGACAAGTCAACTCATATTGTCAGTGAGTATTCCATGAGGCAAGGAGGTTATCTCTACTTGCTTTCCTTAGACATGTTCAAGATGTCACCTAAATATTTGTATGTTAATTTCTATTGGTCATTCATGCACTTGTTCTTCAAGTGGCTTTAGATGCTAAGATAATCTTCTATGTGGATATTTTGATAGTTGGCCTCCCATGTCATCCTAGGCCTATTGTTGTCTCTTTTTCTCATTCTTTCACTTCTCTCCTCCCTATTTGTGAGGAGGATCTAATTGATCCACATTTCCCATCAGTAGTCACTCCCTCACTAGTTACGCCCTCAAGCTTCTCTATCTCATTGCTCCTCACCCCCCCTCCCACCATGTGATTTGAAGACTTAGAACCTCATCTGCAGACATTTTTGGTTTCAAATAGTGAGACTCAAGGAATATCTTCATGTTCCTAGGGCCAAAGGTGCATTTTCATGATTAGTTATAACATCCCTTTCAGATTTAAAAGATTAGTTCCATTGTATTGAATTCCTAGACTCTACCTTCAACATAAGGATTTCCTCGAAATTATTCCATCAATCTCTCTTTGGGAGGTAGGGTTGCTAACCTCTTTTTGGCTTAATAACTATCAAGACAACATTATCCATTAGATTATATTTCATGATGACCCAAAGGATAATTTGGCCATTGGGGTCTCAAAACCATTTTTGATCTCTCTATGGGTGCTAAGTTTGACTAGGTTCTAATTGATATGGTGAATGCTCTGCTTGTAGACTGGCTTTCCAATGGTTTGATATCATTTCCCAGGAGGAAATATTTTGTGAAAAAACATTTATCACCTCACCCACAAATCGGTCTATGAATACCTCTATACATTTCATGTTGTTAAACCTCAATAGTATTGATCATGTTTTGACTACCAAGGATAATAAATCTTGTTTGAGACCTTTTATTTTGAGTTTCCTTTAGTCACCCCTAGTTGCTTGTGATCCCTAGGTTCCTTTCAACTTCTTTCAATCCATATCTTTCCATCGATCCCCACTCCTTAATGATTATCATCCTATCACCCCCAAGCCCAAATGTAGAAAGTTTAAAAATGCAAAAAGAGAAGAGGAAATTTTGGTTGGCATCCAATCTACTTTGTAAGAAAAATTCAAAAAGGTAACAACATCTATTAACCATTCCAAATAGGAAAAATATACTTCCCTAGTTAAAAGATTTTTGAGGAGAACTGGATGTTCTCCTCAAAGGATATGAAGCTCATAACATGGAATGAAAAAGGAATAAATGCCTTTGAAAAGAGAGAGGGGTTCAAGAATCTTCATGAAAACTCTTAGAGTGATATTGTGCTTCTTTAGGAGACAAATTTATATGAGAAATCCTACTAGAAATCAATGGCTAAATGGCCCTAGTGAAAATATACCCATCTCCAAATTTTGGGATCTTCTAGTGGTTGCTCTATATTATGGAATCCCAAGTTAGTTTTTGGCAATCTAGTTGACCAATGTGTGGGTTATCAACTTCTAAGTTTCAAACACTATGATATTTCATTCTATGTCATTAACACATATGACCCTTCTTCTTCATTGGATAAGAAGAAACTTTGGGACGATTTATCTTCCATCATTCATTCCAGGCCAGATCACCATTTCATCATTGGCGGTGACTTTAACCTTATCCAAAATGTAGTTGAGAAGCAAGGAGAAATCATTCCTCTTGCAAAATCAATGGAGGACTTTGACTCATTTGTTTGGACCAACTACCTTATTGAACATCCTCCATCAAATGACACTTTCACTTGGAATAACACACATATCTCCTTCCTCATTACCAAAAGAATAGACAAGTTCAATGTCTCTCATTACTGGAAGCTACAAGGATTCTCATTGACCTTTGTGATTTTGGCATTTTTTGGTCTCAAACCACTTCCCAGTCTAGCTAGACTTGTTTAAAATTGCATACCAAGGTCTATTGGTTCATAAAATTTCTTTCAAATTTGAAAGTGTGTGGTTTAGGCATCCACATTTCTTGTCTGCCATTAGACAATGATGAATAAGTTCTACTCAAGTTGTTGGGACAAGAATGTTCCAATTTCACAAGAAACTCCAATATGTTAAAAAGATAATCAAAGCTTGAAACATCAAGGTTTTTAAGAACATCTTTTTTTAGAAAGAAGTGGTGAAAAAGGAGTTGGAAGATATTAATGAGAATATTATTAAAAATGAGTTAGATCCTATAACCTTTTAAAAAGGAAAGAGGAGATGGAAGAATAGAGAGAACTAAGCTCTAGAGAAGAAGAATATTGGAGGCAAAAGTCTTTCTAGCTTTGGCTAAAAGAGGGGGATAAAAATAAAAATTTCTTCCATGCTTCATCTAAACTCTGTAGGTCGACTAACACCATTTTCAACATTAAAGATGTTGAATCTGGAACCAATATTTTAGATCCTCTTGGAATCCAAAAATGATTTTTACTCTTTCAAAATCTAGTACATCCCCCTCCACGCCTCTTGCAAGATGAGAATAAGCTCCAAGAGTTAATTGATTCTATTTTGACATTAGTTTCTCAACAAGAGAATAACTCTTTATTGGACCTATTCTCTCTTGAGGAAATCCAAATGGTTGTCTTCTCCCTCCCCTTGATAAGGCACCTAGCCTAGATGGATTTACAACTCTCTTTTCCAAAATGTTGGGATGTTATTTGTCAAGATTTGTTGTTGGCGATGGAAGAGGCTAGAAGAAACACTACATGCTCAAGCACTTCAACACCACCAATATTGTTCTCATTTTTGGTGTTATTAAATATTCACTAATTACACTTAAGCTTACTTAGAATAATGCATTGCATAGTAGTTTGTGATTGAGACACTTAGGAGTTTGCACCTTAATTAAATAGATGATGTAGGAAAATTCCACCCTAGGTGGTCATAGTTGTTATCTCATTCCACCTTTAGTGCACTTATCACATTATCATCCTCATCATTGCACATACTTCATTACATAATGTAGGATGATCCACCTTTGGTAGACATGTGATTCCACCTTGTGTGGGTGATAGCTTATCTTCTCCTTATCATTGTCTCTTCTCACCTCTCCTGTATAAAGAGGCCTATTATGTACATTTAAAATCAATCTATTAGATGTAAATCAAGTCCATTATAAATAATAGCATTCTTGCATCTTCATGCAATTGTCTTGCCAATCTCTTGTGGATGTTTTCTTGGTCTTTCATTTGATCTTGGGGGTGTTGTAGAGTCACCTAAAACTCTAACATGATATTAGAGCTCTCATGGTGCGAAGACCTCTTCTCAAGAAGTGCAATCTTGGCTTGAATCATTATTGGTGTAGCATTTGGCAATTTGAACATCACAATTTGGAGGAAATTTCAGGAATTGTATTTTGTGACCTTCTATTGCAAGTGAAAATTTGAGCTTGTTGGTGCAAATCAGAGGTTGGCATCATATAGAGGAGGTCCAAAAACCCCTAAATCAAATTTTCTTTCATCCAAATTGGAAATTTGAGGGAAAATATACAACCATTTGATTTTTGAAGGCATCACGGAAGCAATAATTTCAGAGGTAATTTTGGATCTCTATCTCTGAATTTTTTGAAAATTGTAAATCCCATTTTCTACAACTTTCAAGGCTCTATTTAGGCACATTCGGTAACATTTTTAGGTGCAATTTTTTTTGAAAGTGCATGATTTTTCCTCTAATTTCTAGATCGATAATGAAAATTTTAGTGATTTGGAGTGGGCATATCAGTTTCATAAAAAAGGTCTTTTTTGGATATATTTACACTTGGTGAATACTTGGATTTCAATTTTCTTAATTGAATCAGTAATTTGAAGGAGTTATCAACTTATATTAGTCATCATTTGATTTCATTATGGATTTTTCAAAAGTTCCATTACTTACTCCATATAACTATCATAAATGGAAACAACCAGTTTCTAATAAGTTGATGAGTATTAGATTACTTAGAATGATTCTTGGATAGGATCTAGAACTAGATGCAAGTGTCACATAAAGAAGGAAATGGTTTGATAGAAGGGATAAAGCACTTGGCTCTCTTAGATCTACCATCTCTCATGATTTTCTATATCATATTGCATCTTGCACACATCCTCTTGATGCCTAGACTACATTGGAAGGAATCTTTGGTAAACCTGATAGAATAATAAAATTCAAATTAGAGAGTGAGCTTATAGGTCTAAGTCCATGTGATTTTGATAATATTTAAGACTTTTTCTCCAATTTCAATTCTATTAGATTGGAGCTTTCTAATTGTGGTATTACTAAAGATGATGAGCAATTGATATTATCTATCCTTTCCAAGCTAGGTCTTAAATATTCGATCTTTTTTTCCACATTCTATGCTGCTATAGATGTTCTTGGTAGTGCATACAAAATGCATTCTCTTCATGAATTTTTAGCTCAGCTCATAAGGGAAAAAGAAAAGTTAGCACACATGGGTCAATTGAAGCCTTCAAAGCATCAAGCGGTGTTTGCAAATGACTCCTCTCCAAAGGCTCCCAAAGGAAAGGGAAACAAACAACACAAGTATCCTAAGAAACATGAAAAAGGTGATGAATCTCCTTCACAACATAATATTGAATCCAAGTCCTCTTCAAGAGAGGAAACACCTAGAAGAAAGAGATATAAATGTGCTTATTGCAAAAAGTTAGGACATGATGAGCATAAATCTTTCCATAAGAAGATTGATGAGATCACTCACATTCTTCAAAAGAACAATATCCAATTTCCCTCATCAGTGTCTTCTCCTTCTTCTCAATATTAGTGAACTACTACATCTACATCATCATCTTGAGGCAAAGGACAAGCACTCATTGCTTCCACACATCTTGAGCAAGGTAAATGACTTCTTGATTCAGGTGCATCACATCATATGACATATTTTGTGGATATGTTTTCTTCTATTGAGCCTTGTAATTCTCCACCTATATTGATGGGTAATAATACACACATGAAGGTTTTTGGAAAAGGTTTTATTCCTATAGGACATGGTACATTTAATGATGTTCTTTGTGTTCCATCCTTGACCACTAATATCCTTTCCATTTACCAAATTACTCATGGGACACAAGGTAAAATTTTTGAGTTCACTCATGATTATGTCTATATTAGGGACATGGAGACTAGAGATGTCATAGCTATGGGTGTTTTTGATCATACATCACACTTGTATTCTTTTGCACATTTTGTTGATAATGGTTATGATATTCATGATGTACCTAACCCTTTATCAAAGGTTAATAATTCATGTGAGGAGAACATTGGACACTTGAATAATTTTGTTCTTGAGACAAGTGTTAAAATTCCTACTCCTCCATCCCCCGCTTCTTTAGACATGAGCTCTACTATTTAGCAAGATGATCTTTATGCTTCAGATATTACAGTGCGGGATGAATTCCTAGATGCTCTTTCAGATGAGTCTCATAATGCAGATTTGGTTAATACATCTGAAGAGGTTTCTCTTCAAGATACTTCTTCACCTTCTTTGTAGATTGGATTTCCCAACTCTTCACGTTCTCTTGATTTTTCACATCTCATAGGTTGGCTTGATGGTGTGATAGAATCTTTGAGCTTGAAGACACCTATTCAGTTTTCAGAGATACATACATGGAGAACTTATTCCTCCTTCCTCACTTTTTACATGGAGTGGCTTCTTCATCTTTTGATGTATTTATCTATTCCTAAGGGGAGACATGTTTCTTGTGGGCATTGGATTATATTTTTCTTGCAGGAATTCTTCATCTACATTGGAGCTTCTTAATTATGGGGGGGATATCATGTCTCCATATTTCCTTCCTATGGGGGGATCATTCTTTGTATATACATGATGTATGCAATTTTTGGGGGGTCTTGAGTACTCCATCCATCCATGCATCTTGTTTTCATATCTCTTTTTCGGGGAGGGTTTTTCCCATGAGGTTTTCTCCCTTTCTCCACTTTATGAGAGATTACAGTTCATGTATTATATTGCATATTGTACATAGGTACCTAAAATGGCCTTGTAGCTAGGACCCATCTTGCATTGTAATTTTAAGTGCATTCCCCTAAGTTGCACTTAAGGGGGCGTGTTGGTGTAATTAAATATTCACTAATTAAACTTACTTAAGCTTACTTAGAATAATGCATTGCATAGTAGTTTGTGATTGAGAGACTTAGGAGTTTGCACCTCAATTAAACACATGGTGTAGGAATATTCCACTCAAGGTGGTCATAGTTGTTATCTCATTCCACCTTTCATTCACTTATCACATTATCATCCTCATCATCACACATACTTCATTGCATAATGGAGGATGATCCACCTTTGGTGGACATGTGATTCCACCTTGTGTGGGTGATATCTTATCTTCTCCTTATCATTGTCTCTTATTGCCTCTCCTATTTAAGGAGGTCTATTATGTATATTTCAAATCAATTTATTGGATGTCAATCAAGTCCATTATAAATGATAACATTCTTGCATCTTCATGCAATTGGCTTTCCAATCTCTTGTGGAAATTGTCTTGGTCTTTCATTTGATCTTGGGGGTGTTGTAGAGTCACCTAAAACTCTAACACTCATCCCCAAAGTCTTTTTATGATTTTAGGCCCATCTCCCTGTGCAGTACCATATAAAAGATCTTTACTAAATCTATCTATCTAAGCCTCCAACCTATCTTGAAGATAACTATCTCGTCTTAAAAAGGTGGATTTTTCCTATGTAAATATACTATGGAAGGTGTACTATTAGCCCATGAAGCTCTTCACTCCATCAATTAAAATAAACTCCTTGATTTTGTGATCAAGCTAGACATGATGAAGGCTTATGATAGCCTTAATTGGTCCTTTCTATTGAAATTTTTAAAGAAGTTTGAGTTTATTGATAAATGATGTAAATGCATAATCACCTAATATTTCTAGTGACTCTTCCTCAGTCATCATTAATAGACCACCAATGGGATTTTCCAAATTATCTCAAGGTGTTAGATAGGGAGACCCACTATCTCCTACACTATTCATTTTTATGGTTTAATCCTTTAGCAGGATAATTTCTTCCTGACACTCTCAAGGCCTTTGGATTGGTGTTAAAATTGAGAGAAAAAGCCTTGTAGTGACCCATTTCCTATTTGCAAGATGCTCTTCTATTTGGATCTGCTTCCATTTTAGGTGAGGAAAATAAAATCAATTCTAGACATTTACAAAATATCTTCAAGTCAAAAAATTAATGCTCCTAAATCCAAGAATTTTTTTCTTCAATTTTAGCAATGACATTGCCAATAGAATTTGAAAAATTATGCATTTTTCAAGTGATATTAGTCCTTCTACATACCTTGGCATTTCCTTTTTCATTGGTCCTAGAAAATCCACATAGTGGGAATTGATTATTGACATAATCAGGTAGCACACCCTTGATTGGATAGTCTATTGGATGTGTCTCTCTAGGGAAATTTTACTTATTAAATCTATCATGTCTTCCATCTCAAATTACTACTTTTCTATACTACAAGCTTCTACTATCATTATTTCTCAAATTGAGAAAGTTATTTGAGATTTCTTATGGTCCAGTAACATGACTAGAGAACCTGAAATTCCTCTTATCTCCTTACAAGAAATGACATAGGATAAACAAGAAGGTGGGGTTGACCTTAAAGACCTTTCTAACATAAATATCACATTTGGGGGGGAGTTGGTTTGGTAGCTATATGAACATGCTTAGAATAAGGGGTGTTAGATTATCCAATAGAAATATCTTGACTTAGAGGACCCCATGAGAATCTTTTGATGAAGGTATGCTCTAATACCACTTGATGAAGGGTGCTCCCCTTAATACCATAAACACATAACATAACAAAGAAATAAAAAAAATTTGTAAGAAAAAAATATGGGCTTCTTGTTATCACCACAAATGTGGAATTACAGAATTCAAAATTACAATATGCTAACCCACATGGGCACCTTCATTATAGTAATCTACATGACAAAGTTGTGAACTATCACCCAGAGCTATCCTAGACAATGTTCAAGCATTTTTTAAATAGGAAATTTAATGCCACTCAAGAGGGTTCTAGACACTCAAACTTAATACCTAGAGTTGATAGATGTAGCAACACATATTGAGTTTTCCAAATACATTTTTGACATTTATTTTGGAAGTTTTGGTTAGCCTAACTTCAGAAGGCTATAACTCTTGAATTGTTTCTTCAATTGGATATTATAATCACTTTTCAAAAACCTTAGTTCCTAATCTACAAGCTTGAATTGGTGCAAACACCCATTTGTTGAGTTTTCAAGCTACATTGGGAACTTTTAGGCCTTCAATGGTGAGATTAAAATTTATATACCAAAATTGGAAACCAAAAATCTGCAATAAATCCATGAATATGAGTGATATGGAATTGAATCTCAACTGGTAGGATGATATATCCAAGATGAATATCCACCTTTGAAATTAGGACATTTTGAGCTTGTATGACTAACTTACTAAATAGCAAGCCTCTACAAACAATAACTCTACATTAAGACAACCCTTATTCAAACAACTATAATCAAACATTTCTGGTTGATGCAAGATTTCTCTTATACCCAAGATGATCTTGCATCATCTTTACTTCCTTGGATCCTTGAAGAGGCTTAGCAAGTTGGAATTTCATGGTTGCATTAAGAGGGCTAATTTCAAAATACATCACATGAAAAGTCAACAAAGGGGATTTTTGTTTGTTTTGGGATGACTCTTGAAATGATCTCCCTCCAACCTCCTCATCTTCTCTTTTGGAGATCCTTGTCTTCTTCCATTACCTAAAGACTATAAAGCTTCTTTCTATTCCATAATCAAAGATATGATGGTTTTCTTATCAAATCAATAGGATTCAGTTATTTGGGCTCCAAAAAAAGATGGAAGATACTCAATCAAGATGGGTTACAAGGTTTCCTTAAAATGGAAAGAGGATAGACCCCAAAGTAGAGTATTCAAATTTTGCTAGAGTGCCCCTATCCTCCCAAAAGTTGGTTGCTTCGCTTGGTTAGCTCTGAAGAAAAGAATTTTAACAAGTGATAAAATCTCAAAATTGAACATTGTGCAACCCTTCCAATGTGTTAGTTTTGATTCAGCATTGGAAGATATCAATCATCTTCTCCTATAGGCTGAATTTGTACAACAATGGTGGCCTCATATTCTCTAGAAAATCAATACATGAATTCCTCTTCCTTCAATATTATGGGACATTTTTCAAAGCTAGCTAATTCTGTTTCCTCATTTTTATTTTTTGATTTGGATTTGCACCCCTGTTGTAATTGTATGGTCTATATGGTTGAAAAGAAACAAATGTATTTTTGGGATAGTCTCTTCACCACTAGATATGGTCCTTAAAAATATTGAATCTTTTATTGTTAAAGTTGTTGCATCACATACCAAAAACACTTTAGAACACCTTGTTATCTCTTCTTGGGATATTAATATTGCCAATAGGTGAGAGGGTCTCCCTTCCCCTTTAAACCTTTTCAATAGAACTATCTTCTAGATGGTCAAGCATAGAAAGGGTGTAAAATGGTCTTTACTGATTGAAAATTTCATTAAACGAAACTTTGATGGATGCTCACATGGTAACCTTGACACATTTAGAATTAGGGCATGTTTAAGAGGTTATAGGGGGGAATTGATTGTAATTATGGTGTATGCATGAAAATCTAACCTATCGAGAGCACGTGTAAACAATAAAATGTTAGTAGCATGTGCATAAAACCATATTTAAATCAAGAAAACTACTAACTAATATTGTATTTTAATACTAATGCAATTGATAAGAAAGAGTCCCCACAGAACCCAAAGCAACTCAACAAGGGTGCCCATAACAGGTCTTGTTGGTGTGCTTATGTGTGAGGTATGTAGATGTGCTCTCCCAAACACAACTATGAATCCCAATGATATGAAAGATGCAATAATGAACATGGAACTAAGCTAAATGATGACAAATACTTCAAGAGATGGCTATAGAAGCAACCATTCTTGAGAGCATTCAATGGATAATGGAAGTGGACATAGAAAGAAAATCTAAGAGTGCAATACTATCATAAATAAGCAAAGAAATGCAAGAAATAAATAACTACCAATGGGTTAGTAGCAACATGCAAATTACTAAGAAAGCTCCAACTCTAAACTAGCATGATAGCAATGCAAATGAGGGAGATGTAAAATGCTTGAGACAATGGATCTATTTATAGGTTTGAGAGAGGCCTTGCGGAGGTGGCATCTATGTGGCATCCACATAGGTGCCACAAGGGAGAGAAATGGGTTAAAGGACAAGCCATGCAAATGTCAAAAAGAGCCTTGATGGTTGAGAGGCTCAAGGTGTGCTCACACATGTGTGAGCAACCTTGGGGAAAGGAGTGGGGGACAAAGGTGTAAGAGTACCCTTTTGGAGAGTGTAATGAAAGGAGGTTCCTTGAGCCTTGTGTTTCTCACACATGTGTGAGCAACCACTTAGTTGTTAAAGAGGTGATTAAAAGGGGTTTAGGATAATAAAGTGAGATTAATTAATAGATAGGCTTAGAAGGATGAGAGTGATGGGTGTAGACTGGGTTTTAAGATTGGATTAGAATCAAATAAATAAAATTTAACTTAATCACAAGATTAAAGAATTTAATAAAGTGGAGGGAACTAAATAAATTAGAATTTATTTAAAAGGGGGTTGATGGAGCACTATGCATTAAATGAATTTAATACATTTAGAGGGGATGCATTTAAATTAAATTTAAATACATTAGAGAAATGAACCTATTTAATTAAAAAATTTAATTAAATAAGTAAAAGAATATTAAAAAAATTATTAATTAATTAATAATTAAGTATAATTTAAAAGGAAATATTAAATGAATTAATATAGAGTTTGGGATGATTTTAAGAGTCTACATTTTGCCACTCTTTGGTGTGATGTCGTAATGACATTATATCAAAGAAAAGAAAATATAGGTTGCCAAGAGAGGATAGGAGTCCTAGGAGTTGTGTCATAGTGACAACAAGGGAGGAGGGTACTCCCTTGAGGAAATGGGGTGAAAAAGGAATATGTTTTGCCCCATTTTCTCAAAAATAGATGGGAAGGAAACGAGAAAGAGAAAAGGCTTAAAAGATGACCTTGCATGACTTGTTGGTAAGAGTGGAATGAAGTAGGGTGAATTGGATAATGATTAATCTAAATGTAGTTGAGCTACATGAGTGCATAAGATTCAATTGTGTTCATATGGGAGAGAACACCCTAGTTTGATATTGCAAGAGGAGTTATGCATCAAATGCTATAGAAGCGTAGATGACAAGATTCTTTTATGTGGACTAGACTCTCAACAAAATAGAGACTTTAGGAATATAGATGTAGGCTTCATAGTCATGATGGAAAATATTACATACACACACTAGAGAAGTCTGGGCACACCCAAATTCTTTTTAGGGATCTTGATGGAAAGTGTGCTAATGCATCACCCAAGTGAGAAATGCATAACTATAACTCAAAAATTGACAGAGATGTGCTAAAGAATCATAAAAATAGATTATATTACAAAACAACACATGTAATTAGGTTAAACCATTTAGATGATACCAAGATATTGAAGATCGAGGCGCACTTGGGAAGGTTATCACTGAAACAAAAAGATAAAATCAACAAAAAAACCTTATGACCAAGTAGTCATTCAGTCCACAGTTCTTGCCATGACCTTGATTTTGATAGTGAAATTTCGTAAGCCTATGTGTGAAGGATGCATCTTGTAAGGCAAAAATTTATTTTTTGATTGAATTGTATTGAAATGTTTGTGATTGTTCACTGGCAATGGTGTGAAAGAAACAAGGTTCTCAAATCATTTAGTCTTAGTGTGAATTTGTGTAAGTTTTTGTTGGAATATTCAAATAGGAAGAATACTTATGAGAGGGGGGGGGGGTGGTGAATCAGAAGTATTACACTTTAACCAATAAAACTTTTAGGTGGAAGTAAATTGCATGCATGTAAATACAACAAGTAAACAACACATAACACTGGAATTTGGTAACCCAAAAACCCTCCAGTAATAAGAAGGTAAAACTAGGGTGGGGATGATACCCACAAAAATTACTACAACAATATTGTTCAACCACTTATGATGGTCTGCCTTGTTAAAGGCCCGCCCTGTTAAAGGCTTTACACTATGTCAATAGTGACCTGGTTAGAGGATTTACAAACACTTTACATGAAGTGTCACCCTGTTAAAGGATTTAATCACCTATTTAAAGGATCTACGAAATAGCTGTTAAGCTAACCTATCACCATAGGATTTTCATTCTAATACAATTGCTAGAAAGTATTAGGTACAATGAACCTAATAGATTACAATCCTTGATTGCTGAATGCAGGCACTTGTTCTGCTGTAAGGTCCCATCCAAGTAAGGACTAGAACGATTGTTAATTTGTCTACAATATAATTTGATTAGTAGTAAATATTAATTTTCTCATTAGAAGAACATTATAAGACTTATGCAATAACATGATTAGGGAGAATCCTTATGTGACTTGCTATGATTAGTATTGTTTAAAAAAGATTGACTTATCATTCATAACCATCTAAATATTAGGTGCAAATGTGTATGTGATACTTTGTATAGAAGAATTCTACTTATTTAATTAATGTGCAAAGTTAGACTCAACTTATGATCAACTGTGGATTTTGTTCATACAATTGACAATAATTATAAATAGAAATGGTCGGACCTCTTTACATATGATACGATAGTTTAGATAGTTTATGAGACTGGTAGCATTAGAACTAATTCACACTATGATGAATTGTGTAATTTATGTTAACATCTTGATTAGCTAATGTGAGTTACCTTATGGATAAATAAATTATATTATTCATCTTATCTCATCATGATAATTAGATAGTTTTAGTAATTGAAATTATGGCCAATTGAATTGAATAGATATTGTGTTGTGGTAAATACATTCTACATAAGGTGACTATGAAAATGGAAATCAAGTTTTCGTTATGTGATTATTGTTTTGAAGTAAATTATGTATCATTTTAATTCAAAATAAAGAAGTACAGAAATGAATAGAATATAGATAACACAATGAATACTAGTGATACTTGTTATGTTATTCTAAGAGATATTATGATTTGTATCCTATAATTAGTGAGAGTAAGTACTTATGCTTGATAAATTTGATTAATGTATGTGTAAGGTGTAAGGTGTTTTGATACATATGCTATGAATTATTAATGTGGTTATTATTCTTGAAAAGTTTGTAATTAGAGCAATTAAAGTAAAAAGAATGATACTTATTTGTAAATGAATTTCATATGCAAATGATTCTGAAGAAATGATGTTGGAGTATGATATTGATCTAATGGGTTGATCTATGGTTAATTCAAGGATATGTATTAATGTTTACAGTCTTATATTTATATGTTTCAGTTACTGATGTTAAATTTGAATTTGTACAGCAGATGATTATGAAGGCCTAATTGAATGATTATGAAGACCTTTGAGAAAACTATGCCAACTCTTGTACAACAATCAAAGTCCACCTCAATGCAAACTTTTTGTAAAATCGGATATGAACTAAAGTTGGACTTTAGAGGGGTTAAAATGGATCCTAGAGTGCATTCTGGGTTTAAATATCCTAACCCACTTATACTACCTAAGGTTGGGGGTTAGTTGAGGGTCAAATCATGGTTAAAATTTACATTATGACACCTCAAAAGGTCCCCACTTCAAATGTGACGAAAATGAATAGTGGGAAACAATGGGTTATGACACATTGATAAGAGAGCCATGTGCCTTCATTAAAGAGGGAGGAAGACTTTGGAGGAGGGACTTTTTCACCATTGTTGGAGGTGAAAAGGGGAAGATATATGCAGAAGAGGAGGGGAGAATGACAAAAATATGGAGAGGAAGAAGAAGATGGAGGAAGAGGAGGAATGATTCTTGGTTGAAGATGAAGATCCATCTAAAGGGAGAGCTCTTGAAAAGATAAGTAACTTTTATACATTTAGAGTAGTTCTTACTTATTGAGATGAAATATTGTTAGAAAATTTATGACATAGTGTTTAGAGAGAACTCTTAGGATTGCATCCATGATCTCTTGGTTGAAATGAGTTCTCTTGCCTGGGGGTATGGCTAGGGCACAAGCAGCCTCATGATGCCATTATGGTAGGGTGGAAAAGGGCACTTGTGTGAATGGTTTTGATAATTATTGTTGTATCTTGCAAAGAAATGAAAATGAAACTTATAAAAGCTAAGCCTTGCTACTTGATTTAAGATTGTGTATATGATTCAATGCAAAAGAGAAGTTTGTGATCTTACATTTGTGATGTATGAAAGGTTTGCTATTTGAATACAAGAAAACAAAGAAAATAAAAGAAATAGTTCTTTCTTATTAAGATGCATATTTGAAAGACTGTTAAATAAAAATCTAATGCTCTTTTGAGTTCAAATCAATTAGTTAATCAAAGTTTCATTTCCTTATAGTGTGGATCTGAAATTTGTAGTTGAAAATAGTTATCTTAATCATGTCTTCCTTTAAAGAAATTTATTTCTTATTTTGGGTAGGAAAATATGGGCATGACATCTGCTTTCTTTGATCTTGATCCTTTGTGATTTGATAACCCTTGCTCTGAAAGTAGATTTCCTTATACACCCTTGTATATCCGCTCGTATTTTACAATGAAATTTCATCTTCCTTATAAAGACATTTGAGGATTTAGGGTTAGGTATGGATTTTTGATCCATATTCAATCTCTATTTTCCGCTCATTGTTTGTACTTCTTCCATTGGTTGCATGCCTTCATCATTTTTCTTATTGGCTGCATGTAGATTGCATAGGAAAGATAAAAGATTTGATCTTATCATTTAATCCTTCGAGATTTACCTTATGTCGGCTACAAAAACTATTTGCATCATAGTTTGTGCAATTACAAACTCTTATGCTAATATTCTGAGTTACTCGGCTCTTGAAGCATTACTGATGCTCGACACATGTTGTTTTCTGGATAACTCGACACCTAAACAAAATTGGCTTACTCAGCACTTATTTTATTTTAGTATTACTTGGCATCATCTATGACTCAACACTTGAATATCACTCGGCACTTTATTCTGCTCGGCACTTAAAGTGATTCAACACTTGAACTTTACTCAGCACCTGATCTTCACTTGGCATCTGAAAACTACTCGGCACATGAAGATCACTCGGCACCTGAAGTCTTTCCTAACTCGGCTCATGTTGTGGCTTGGCATTCATGGTGTACTCGGCTCCAATATAGAAAGTAGGTAAGTGTATTGGCACTCAAGTGTCAAAAACCATTATGAAGTTAACAATCTCCCCCTTTGACATGAGTGACAAAAACACTTAACTGACCTTATGAGTACATTTACTAATTTGTTTGGTATATACAAAGTTTAAAGAAAACTTCATCAAAATTTGTAACTTACAATATATACCTCAAAAATTTTGTAACTCCCCCTGAGTTGATTGTGCCATTATCTGTATATCATGCTCCTACTTTTATCTTTTCTCCCCCATTAATTCATCTTCATAATATCTGTATCTCCCCATATTATATCTCTTTTTCTTCTCCCCCTTTTTGACACTTATGTCAAAGAATGTTTAAGGGTTAAGACAATATTTAGCCAAAAATGTGTTGTTTACCTCCATAATCATCCTGAGAGCTACATCCCAATTGTTTAAAGCAATTTCTAGTGACTTATGCTGGATGACACTCTCTGCAGCAAGATGAATAAGTCCATCTGATGTAGAAAGATTAGGGTCTTTCTTGAGAATAGTTTTAGCATAGACTTGCTCTTTATGGAGTATTTCTAAATGTGGGGTAATGGAGGACTAGATCTGTATCAATTTTGCCTTGATATTGGCCTCTTCTGCTGTTAACACAGCTATTTCCTTTTGAGTGTGAAGCATCTAGGTAAAATGTTTCTCACTTTGAGCTGGATCTTTAGGTAGCTACATGCTAGAAATATTTAAATCTCTTTCCAAGCTCATTGTCTTTTGGCTAGTCTCCTGTGTGAAGTATGAAAAGTCACAACTTTTTGTACAATGAGAATATATTCTCAAGTACCTTTTTCACTTTGTCAATTAGCTTTGCCAATTCAACTTGGGAAAGTGCAATTTGACATGATATTTTCTCATTTACTTTTCCCTAGAATTTTCTTTTAGACCATTCCATAAGTTTTGCATTTGTCTCTTGGTCTTTATTTTTCACCTGGTCAACAATATCTGTCAATTGCTCTGTGATATGCTTTGACTCATCTGGTGATTTCAAACTGAAGGCATCCATAAAGATGTCCTTAATCTCATGTAGTGTTTTCTTTTGTTTATACTCCTTCCTAAGTATCTCTTGTCTTTTTCTCCTATTTAGTGCTTCTTGCACCTCATTTATTTGATCAATGGTTATAGTTTTTGAGTCATAGCCTGGTATGACTATCTCCTCATCTAATTTGAGGTCTCCATAGTGAAGTACCCTTGCAACTTTTGTAGTACTAGATGTTGGTATAGATATTTGCAATGGCTAGTGTGAAGGAGTTCTCGAGGTAAGAAAATTTATCAATGTTTGTATTGCCTCCTACTCTTTAGGGGTTTCCACTATTTCCTCCTCCTTCTGTCTTCTATCTTGATCAATTATGGTAATATTAGGAAGTGCACCTTGTGTTTGTGCTATAGGATCAAATGTAATAGTCTGTCATGTTTGTTCTGTTTGTCCTGTTTGTTCTGTTCCTTTTTCTACAGTTGCTCTCGGCTTCTATATTGTAGTATCAACTATGCCTGTTGAGATAACTGTTGGCATTTGAAGTTGACTACTAGTAGCTGTAGAGACGATGGAAGGTGGTTCTTGTGGATTCACCTTATCTCTAACTGTGCTTTCTACTAGTTTTTGTAATTCATCCATACTGACCAATACTGGATCTACACATAATATTGCTTGTTGTGTAGATTGGTCAAGGATTCTTTTGAGATCTTCTGTAGTTAATGGATTGATATTTTGACCAGAAGTATTAGGAACATCAATAATAGTTACAGTTTCTGCAGGTGTGATGGATACTTGAGGAGGGCTAGAGGGTGGCAATTGTGTGTCTTGCACACTCTGATTTGGTTGCTACTCTTGCTCACCTATTGCCATTATATCTTGTTTTTGTGTCTCTTCCTCCTCTCCATGTTTCTTTTCTTCTTCCTTCTTCTCTTCTTCTATCTTCTTTTCTTCTTCTACTTTCTTTTCTTATTCTCCCTTCTTTTCTTCTTCTACTTTCTTTTCTTCTTCTCCCTTCTCTACTGTTGTCTTCTCTTCTCTCCTTTTTCTCCTCTCTTCTAGTGGAGCAACAGCTTCTTCCTTGTATTCTTCTTCAAGAAAATCTTCAATCTTCTTGTACAAGTTTTTTCATGATTCCATTGTTCTTTGAACAATTTCTTCCATCTTGTTTTGGAGTATGAAGAATGCCCTGTATTTAGGTGTAAACCTATTATTATGCCTTTTAACTGCTTTCTTTACTTGTTCCTTAGTCAAATCCGACAATATGCTTGCTAGGGTTGATTCCCTCATCTCCTTCTCCATTTTCAAACAAAAATGTCATCTGTCTTCTACAATTTTAGACAGTTCTTTTGGCAATTATCCATCTAGTTCAAGTGGAGTGTACTTGAACTATGCCATCATTCCATAGACTGTTTCTTCTATCCTATTCTGTTCTTCTTTGGTAAACTTATTGAAATCAACTTTATTTAAGTTGCTTAAATCACCATTTCCAATCTTTTTACATAAAATATCAACTGAAGAATGGCTTACCTTTTCAGATTGATCTTCTTCATCAGTATCAGGCTGAGCCACATATCTTCTTCTTTTCCTTGGCTCTTCCTATGTTTCCTTGATTTGTTTCTTCTTTGTAACTTTCTCTTTAGCCTTTTGAGTGGAGGCCCTTGTTGCAGCTCATGTTGTAGGCTTTTGAGGTGATGGAATGGAAGATTTCTTTAGTTTTTGCTGAGCTGGAGGCTGTTCTGTTGCCTTTCTTTTCTTTGACTCAACTTTAGTTGGTGCTTCCTTGGCTTCTTTGTCTTCACCCAGTCCTTGAGTTAATTCCATTGGGCCTTGTTCTTTCTCATCTTCATCATCATTGTCATCTTCTTCTTCTTCTACTTCAATTTCAATTTCTTCACCAAATTTCTTCTTAATCTTCTTTAAAAATTTATCTTTCTTCTTTAATGTGGAAGCAGTCTTTAATTCCATGTTTATTTTTGACCTTACTACATCATAAGTGCCAAAATGTGGAGCACTTTTATCTGTTTATTCTGCCACTAATGCAGTTATTGCTATAGATGTCTCATCAACATTGATTTCATATCCAAATGGCCTTAGCCATCTCACTCTTGGAATTGCTGCTTGGATGTATGTGAAGTCAATATCAACCAAGAAACATATATCATTAACATGTTCTTCTACTAAAGTAACTGGTATTCTTACTCTTTGTTTCATGGATTTCTTGAAATCTTTGAAATAGCTTGTCATCAGGGTATCAAAAATTTCTCCCATTTGTTCTATATATTCATTGATTTGGGCAATGATTGTTCTATCATTCCTCCATGTCATTTTTCCAAAAGAGGGAAACTCATTTTGAACATAGAAGAATATACAAACTAGAATTGCTCCAAATTTGCATTGAGTGCCCTTTGTCCTTCTTATGGTAGCTAGGTTTTCATTAATCTATTGTAGTTGCAGTTCTACAAGATCATAAGTATGATCCTTTTTCACCAATTTGTAGTCTACATCTACTGCAATACATGGTACACTATTGAGTCTACTGGATTGGTAGAACTTACAGGCGATGACTCTAACAGAAAATTCAACTAGAGGATCCTGTATGGTGTGAATTGTCATTCCTCTCTTATTCCACTGAGCACCAGTGTTCTTTTCAATAACCTCCTTCGATTCACTTCTCAAGGTTTTAAATCGATCTAGGGTTGGGTACCCTGTTACTATATGTATGATTTCTTTGGTTAATTTGATGGGAATATATTCTAACCACAGACTACCACCATGAATTATGCTCAGCACAAGTCTAACCCATTCTATCTTGAATACGGTGGGAAAGCTCAAAACTCGGGTAAAACCCTTTCTTTCAACAATTTTGAATTCATCTCTTAAGACTCCATCTATGCACAATTTCTCATAGGCTTGCCTTATTTCCATATCTCCTAGGGCACCTATCTTACAATTGTAGCATTTCCTAATGTCTTGAACCATTACAACTTTTGGGGGTATTTGGGAGAGAGCTTCGGCTGGGTCATTTTTGTATGCAACTTCAGGTATGGGACAAAAATCAGGTTGCTTGACCTCATTGGACACTAACTGAACTTCAAATGACTCTTTGTCCTCGATTTTCTTGGAACTTGACACCATTTATGCAAACTAGGGTTTCCTTTTTATGAAATATAAAATTGCATAGCTCGACACAAATGAAAAATACCTCAAGATCGATGAAAACATGTTGGGAGAGGTTGCAATCTACTTGAAATGCTGGATTCTTTGTTGTGGAGTTTCTCTGCTCTTTTTCTCTTCTTTGCTTCTTGATCACAATGAGTAAAACTGATTAAAATCGCGATAATCTACCCTATTTTCATTGTATTAAATGCTCAACTGCCAACTCAACTTTTGATTTTTTTGTTTTTGACCTAACTCGGCATCAGTTATCAACTCAGTTGTTGTTAGGAGCTCGACATGTGTTGGAGTTTAACTTGGGTTCCAAAGATAGCTTGGCAACATCATTTAGATTTTGTCTTGACATCTTGTCTCATGCAACTTTATACTTTGCATAGCTTTTTTTGTCTTGGGACTGATGTGTGATATAGCTTTGTATATCAGTCCCATATACTTCTCATTCTTAGTTTGATGAAGTGTGATCACTTGACCCATTGGATGAAGTGGTCCCTCCACTTGATGTGTTGCACTCATCTTTCTTTTTCCAAGTTTTATTCATTTGTCCTCTTATATTTTTGACATCAATCTTTTCTTTGCCCTTATTTTCTTCAGTCTTAGGTGCCTTTGACCTTGTAGGACAGTTTTTGCTGGTATGACAAGTTTTCAGACAACTAAAACATGTGGTTTGGTTCAACCATCTCTTGCAGTTCCCTTTGAAATGTGTTCTTATGCAGTTTTGGGGCATATGTCCATATTCTTGACAGTAATGATAGCTATACCTGGTGTTGTAATCCCAATGATAATGACTTCCATTCCCTTTTGATTTCGCTGGTTGATTTGATGTCCACATAGGTTTTGATCTGCACTCAAATGCCATATGTCCATACTTTTTGCAATTATAACAATGTCCATCAAATCTTCGAGTCCTTGTGACATTGGATCTACAATCTTGTGTCATATGTCCTTGCATGTTGCACTTGTGATAGAAGTTCTTACTCTTGGGTGTGTTTGATTGATTGAATCTTCTCCCGTAAACATTAGCTGTATGCCCCTTATTATTATAGTAATGACAAGTGGGTTTTGAATTTTTACCTTTGTCACTTCTTTGTTCAGCACTCTTTGACGATTCTCCAACTTCAGTGCTGTTGTATCCAAGTAATCATGTATCATGGGTGGATCTTGGGAATTTCATCAATTGTTCAAAATACTTGATGGCTTCACTTGACTTGTTGAGATTATCTGCTACCTCTTTTTCTCTATTCAATTCATTTTGTATTTGTTCATTCTACATCTTCAAAGTAGAGATCTCAATATCTTTCACATTGAGTTCATAATGAAGGTTCATCATTTGGGCAAGTGTATCCATCTGCGTGTTTGAGATCCTTGTCAATTCAGTACATTTTTCTTCAAGTCTGTTTGCAAGATTTATTTTGTCATTTTCCATCATTACTTTAT
Organism: Cupressus sempervirens; assembly: GCA_028749045.1. Lineage (NCBI taxonomy): Eukaryota > Viridiplantae > Streptophyta > Pinopsida > Cupressales > Cupressaceae > Cupressus > Cupressus sempervirens. Next base: position 763,901,961 of record CM053792.1, on the reverse strand, counting down.
CCTCAACTGCTCTTTTCTTTTGTTCAGTAATTTCACATATCATTATGGCCTGTGATTCATGTTCCATCTTGAGAGATCTTATCTCCTCTGCTTGAACTTTGTTTTTCTCCATCAGTTCTGCTATTGCTGCATCAAATTCTTTAGTGTCTCCATTGGCAAACACTTGTGTGGTATCAATCTCCTTGTAGTGTATATCATTTTCAGCTATGGCTATCTCCTTTCTTTTCTTTAAATATTTTCTTAATTCCACTCTTGCTTCTTCTACTTTTTGTAGAGCGAGATGCACATCAATCACCTGGTTTTCAATGATCTTTCCAAGTTTGAAAACTTCCATCTTTAGATCTTTTTCTCCAAGCTGTCAAACTTTTCCTTGTGAGAACCTAGATGCTTTGATACCAATTGTTAGAATATTCAAATAGGAAGAATACTTATGAGAGGGGGAGGGGGGGGGGGGAGAATCAAAAGTATCACACTTTAACCAATAAAACTTTAGGTGGAAGTAAATTGCATGCATGTAAATACAACAAGTAAACATGAAGCTAAGACATGCATCAACAACACATAACACTAGAATTTGGTAACCTAGAAACCCTCCAGTAATAAGAAGGTAAAACTGGGGTGGGGATGATACCCACAAAAATTACTGCAGCAATATTGTTCAACCACTTATGATGGTCTGCCTATTAAAGGCTTTACACTATGTCAATAGTGACTTGGTTAGAGGATTTACAAACACTTTACATGAAGTGTCACCCTGTTAAAGGATTTAATCACCTATTTAAAGGATCTACAAAATAGCTATTAAGCTAACCTATCACCATAGGATTTTCATTCTAATACAATTGATAGAAAGTATTAGGTACAATGAACCTGATAGATTACAATCCTTGATTGCTGAGTGCAGGCACTTGTTTTGCTTTCTCTGATCTTGATCCTTTGTGAATTGATAACCGTTGTTCTGAAAGTAGATTTCCTTATACACCCTTGTATATCTGCTTGAATTTTACAATGAAATTTTTTCTTCCTTATAAAGACATTTGAGGATTTAGGGTTAGGTATGGATCTTTGATCCATATTCAATCTCTATTTTCTGCTCATTGTTTGCACTTCTTCCATTGGTTGCATGCCTTCATCATTTTTCTTGTTGGTTGCATGTAGATTGCATAGGAAAGATAAAAGATTTGATCTCATCATTTAATCCTTTGAGATTTTCCTTATGTTGGCTACAAAAATTGTTTGCATCATAGTTTGTGCAATTAAAAACTCTTATACTGATATTCTAAGTTACTTAGCTACTAAAGCATTACTGATGCTCAAAACATGCTGTTTCTTGGATAACTCGGTACCTAAAAAAATTTGGCTTACTCGGCACTTGTTTTATTTCTATATTACTCAGCATCATCTATGACTCAACACTTGAATATCACTCAACACTTTATTCTACTTGGCACTTAAAGTCATTTGACACTTGAACTTTACTCGGCACCTAATCTTCACTCAACATCTGAAAACTACTTGGCACATGAAGATCACTCGGCACCTAAAGTCTTTCCTAACTTGGCTCATGTTGTGGCTTGACATTCATGGTGTACTCAGCTCCAATATAGAAAGTAGGTAAGTGTATTGGCACTCAAGTGTCAAAAACCATTATGAAGTTAACAGTTTTTTTTGCAATCACTATTTTGATAAGCTCAATTTTGAAGCTTAGTGTCATGAGATAAATAGAAGAATTTGGATAAGATATGATAAGATAATGGATGAATTGAATTGGAATGCAAGGTGAATGTGAGAGAGCAAGTGATAAACATTCTCTAGAGGAAATTTTGTTTAATGGAAGACTAGAAATTTGATCAAGGTATATGCAAATAGATGGAAAAATGAAGCAATTGATTATGAAAAATGATTTGTATGAAATGATTATAAGAAGGGAATATGATTAGAGTATAGGAGAAATGAATTGATTTAATTGATGAAAATGACTAGATTGGGACCAGTAACAAGGGAGATCCAAGGAATGGTAAATGGATGAAAAGGGTGGGGATATCTGAATGGATGAATAATATGGGGGACCAAAGGATCTGCTATAGGAAAATGGGGAGCAAAGGAGCATGTTTGAAAGGAGTGACCAAAAATGTCCCATACCAAGGATAGGCAAATGGAAGGAAATATGGTGGGAAAGGATGTGTGAACATGGAAAGATGGTGCAAAGGCTATTGTATGGAGGAAGTGAGGGCATGTGGATGTCCAAAGTATGGATGAATATTTTTTTGTTGTGCCTCTAGTATTGATCATGAGCATAGGCATGAAAGTGGAATGAATAAGGGACATGGGATGGAGGGTATGAAATAGGGATAATAAAATGAAGAGTATGGATGAAATGTGGGATATGAAATGGATGATGTCGATGGGATAACCATGATCAAGGACATATGAAAGAAGGATGGAAGTATGTAGGAGTATGGATGGAGGATGGAATAAAAGAACATTACACGGACTATGGGATGCAAGATATGGATAGGATGTCAAGATCAAAGATGTGAAAGTGGATAGAAATATGTAGGATAATGGATGGATATGAAAAGTGAGCATGAAGGGACAAAAGAAATAGGATAGTCAAGATCAAAGATGGAAAATTATGATGGACGATATATGGAAATATGTAAGGCAGTGCAATATGGATGGAGCTTGCCACTAGTGTAGAGTGCAAGTGGAAGGATAAGGGAATTGCTGGATATATGATTTCAAAAAATGGTGGATACATGATGGGGAAATGGAGGGAGGACTCAAGCATCTATTTACATGGATGGTATCCCTTAATATTTCTTTCTCTTTTTTTATTATTTTCAAGGAATTTGTACTATTTTCTCATAGATGTTGGTAGGATGTGAAAAGAAGGATGAAATGGATTAGAAAATAAAAGTCAAGGACTTATGAAAAAGTTTGGATTAAGGGGGTACAGTGGTGGGGAGGAATACATGGTTGATGGATGCTAGTTTGGATGACTAGTGAATGAGTGGATGAAGGAGTTGGAAAGATCATCATTGGCATACACCTTGAAGGGTGATGGAAATGAGGGAATTTTGGAGGATATGTAGGAGAAAGTTTAAATTTTGGGATATAAGGACCCAAAATAGATAAAGGAGATAATGGATTTAGGATGGTCGATTTGGGACATAAGGACCCAAAATGGAAGCTTGGATGATCTATGAATGAGGGAAGCCTTTGGATTAGTGAAATTGGCTTTCACTTTGAATTTTTCTTTGTGATTCATTAGTTCATTAAGTAGCTTTGGAATCCACATGATCTTGCATTTTTTATTTTGAGCCTTTGTGGCCTTTTGATTTTTTCTTTCATTTGGATCACATTTCTCCTTTCTTGAACATGTTGTTTAGAGGGGACATGTTGATCCTTGGATTTTTGCAGATTTTTGGCTTTATTCACTTTATCATTGGCATCCAATTTTCTTTTGTTGGCCATGGTATGGGTGCATGAGGATAAAAGGTATGGAGAGCTTATAGATGAAATTATGGAGGGTGAAAACTAGAAGGAATTCAAGGATGTGTGCCTTTTTTGATTTTGATTAGGAGCATGAGGGGATGAAGTAGAAAACATGGATATGGTGGATGGATGTATATAAGGACCTAAACTGGATAGAAGGTATGAAGGGTTTGATTTTGGAACATAAGGACCCAAAAGGGATGTAAATGAGGAAGGAATGGGAATATGGAGATAAGGGCCCAAAATGGACTTGGAATATGGGTGATGGGAATATTTAGGTTTGGATGTAGGAATTTTAGGTTTCAAAGGAGTGGAAGGTGTACCAACATCTTGAGACAATATTTATCAATGGGATACTTATCATTTTCAATACAAGATGTGAGTCCATGTATAGGGGGTTCATGAATGGATTGGATAGTGTGATAGGGTCATGTGGAGGATTAGGATCATGAGGGGAATTATGAGGGATAATGGAATTGTGAAATGGATTTAGATCATGAAATGCAAATGAAGGGGTATTTTGATCTTGACTTAAAAGTGGATCATGTAGTGGGATGGAAGGAATTATTATATCATCTGGTGAGATAGGATCATATAATGGAATTATGAGATGGAACATTTTGATCTTGGTATGGAGGAATCATAGTGGGTGAAGTGGAAGGAACCTCTTCATGAAGTGGAGGATCTATGGATGCTAACTCTTGAGACAAAATGGAATTAGTAATGTGTGTGGTACATGAAATGTCTTGATCTTGATTAGGAAGGGGATCATGAGATGGACTAAGAGGGATAAATGGAGCTTGAGGGATAAGGGAGTGATGGGAGGGATAAATGCTCAGATCTAGAGGAGAAAAGGAATCCAAAATGGCATGCTTTGGAGGAAGGTCTTTAGATGGATTTGGCTATATGACTTTGGGTGATTAGATCACTTTATTTTTAGTTTTGTATTTAGATAAGGTTTCTAGTGAAATAGACCTATTACAAGGTGGGGATGATGTTGATTTTGGAGGATTGGGATTATGTGGAGGTTGAGGCATGGGTAAGGGATTGGGATGATGGTTTTGGACATTAAGCTCAAATCATGGGGAATTTCATGGAGGATTGGGGTTGGATGGAATATGAGGATTATCATCTTCGAAACATGGGGGAAGAGGATACATGTCTTGGAAGGTAGACTTTTGCTTTTGATTTGCTAGGCTCAAGATAAAATTATTGAGTTCCTCAATTTCTTTGGCAATAATATTTTTGTTTGAGGAATTATGTAGGATATGACTAGAATGATGTGTGGTTGAATCATAATGAGGTGGATTTCCCTTGTCAAAGCTAGAAGAATAAAGAATGTGAGATGGATTAGGATTGGACATAAAATTTTGAGGATTGATTTGATATGGGGTTTGTGCTGGAGGTATGACTCCATATTTCCTTTGAAGGTTCCCAACCATTTGGTTAAGCCAATTTTTATCCATGGAACTTAGATGAGGGGTGATGAAAGATTTGATGATGGATGAAATATGAACTTAGGACTAGGAGAAATTTTGGACTTTTTTTTAATTTGATTTAGATTGGATTTGACTTGATATTGATTGGATATGTTTTAATTTGATTTAAAATTGGATGAATAATTGAGATAACCTTGATGAGATTTGGATCATTCAAGATAACTAGGATTAAAGTCCAAGGATTATGATGGTGCTCCTAATTCCAAAGTAGAATATTTTTATGAAAAATTAAATTAGAAGAAGATGTGAATATATGAAATCAGACAGATTGATTTTGGATTGAAGATGTAAATAGATTGACTTAGAATTTGATTAGAAAAGAATGAATTTGACAAGGGATTGGATTAGAATGATGATGATTTGAGGGATTGTATTAAGGATGAATTATGATATTGGTTGAAGAAATTGGATCTTGATGTGGATTATGAATCATGACTAGAATGAAGATTAGGAACTTGATGGAATGATTAGGAAGATGAGGAAATGATTTGGATGAATAGAGATGATTAAAACTTTGAGGAATAATTTGAATGATCAAGACAAGATATGCATGATGGTGATACATTTGATGGATAGAAGAAGCAATTTTGAATTGATGTGGACAACTTGACTAAGAGGACTTAAAAAAGACTTGTTTTTTTTTTTTTTTTGAGATTTTTTTGACTTTTTTTTGAATTTTGAACTTTTATGATGTTTTTGGATTTTTTGAAATGTAACATGAAAAGGACATAATGAAATATATATACAAGAAAATACTAGATGGTGTGTCCCCTTCAAATTGGGGGAATTTTTTTTTTGAACACTTAGCATGTCGAACAAACCAAAAATCCTATAAAGTTTTGACTAGGATATAAAAGCTTAGCTAGGGGTGTCCTCAATATATGCAAGGTGAATGAGGCTCAAATCTATAGATGAAAGAAAATAATTCCACACAGTTAGAAGGAGATGGTAACCCGAATATCCACCTTCACTTTCCAAAGGTATAAAGTTCTTTGTGGCTTAGCCAAGAGTGAAAAGATTTTACTTCCAAGAGGGGTGTCTTTCGATTCACCTCTCAATATTTATACTCAGCTAGAAAACTAGAGTTGAGGTCATCCTAAAGGGTGATGAAATCCCCAAGTGAGCCTCCTAAAAATGTAAAAAAAGGCCTCCACTTATTTCTTGTGCACTCAAGATCACCTAAAGGTGCAAAAGAATTGAATACATAAGTGGTTTTGGGTTTAAAAGAAACTTGTTCTTTTCCAATGCAGCTTTAGGTTTTGTAATCTACTTTTGAAAGACACTTGTGTTTATAGTATACAATGTTCTTTCCAACTTGACAGTGTCATCAACATAATAAAATTAAGGATTTGTCAACAAAAATAAATTGATTGGCATCAACATAAGAAAATTGATAGAGATAGAGAAAGTTCCTTTATTGCATTCAACATTGAGTGAGTGTTCATTTTAAGAACCAAATTCAAAGGTTCATTACAATGTTCTTTGATCCTTAAGCATTCAAGATTTGATGAGATTCATTTTAAACCCAAATTGAAATGTGTATCATAGCATTGTTTTTTGACCTTTATGCATTCAAGAGTGTATTTGACTTCTAAGCATTCATTCCAAAAAATGTTTGTGAATTTTCTTAAGGCATTCAAGATTAAATTTAGATTTTTTTAGCTTCAAGACATTCAAGACTGTGTTAGATTTATCAAATTAATTGTAATGTACATTCCAAGACAAATGATTAAGCATTCAAGTTCATTCCCAAGAGCAATAAAATATTAAGGAAAACTTATAAGAAAATATGGTTAGGTGTTTCTAAAATGCTTCCATCTAAAATGTTGCAATAAACAAGTTGATTAGCTTCAACAGAATCTCAAAAAATGAAAGCTATGAGAAAATTTATTTTAACTTTTTTTTGTTATTTTTTCTATATGTAAATAGGCTTAGAATGACTCCAATCTCACAAAACCACTTAAATTCAAATTTTGATTTGTACTATTTTTAAAATAAAATAAAATTACAAACTATAGAATGTAGGCAGAGACAAAAAAAAATAGAGACAACCAAACACATAGATGACAAAATAAAAAAGAAATTATGATATACCTGTTACTTACATTCATAGATTGCAGATGATAGTAGCAAAGCAAAGATGCCAAATCACACAGAAGACAAAATAGAAGGTCCCTGGTAAATTGTAGATGCCAAAATAAAAGGTCATCAGAAAAACACAGATGATAGTCTACAACGAAGACACTAGTTAAGAGGCAGAGATGCTAGTTTAAATGCAAAGATGCCAGTTTAGTGGTGGAGACACTAGTTTAGAGGAAGGGATGCCTGTTTACATGGAAAATATGACACTTTATATGGAAAAGATGCTAAAATAAATGTAGATGACACAATGTGTGAATATAAATCAAAATCAACAATTTTTTCAAAAAAATGACTATTTTAGCATAAAATTTGAATGTTTAGAGGGACATTGGTCTCATTGGGCATGCCAAAGTGTATGCGTGAAAACCTAACCTATTGGGAGCATGAATAAACCATAAAATGTTAGTATCATGTGCATAAAAACATATCAATATCAAGAAAATTACTAACTAATGTTGTGTTCTAATACTAATGCAACCGATAAGAAAGAGTCCTCACACAACCTGAAAGCAACTCAACAAGGGCACCCACAAGAGATCTTATTGGTGTACTTAAGTGCGAGGGATGTAGATGTGCTCTCCCAAACAAAAATATGAATCCTAATAAAATGAAAGATTAAATAATGAACATGCAACTAAGCTATATGATGAAGAATGCTTCAAGAGATTTCTATGGAAGCAACCATTCTTGAGAGCACTCAATGGATAATGGAAGTGGACATCAAAAGAAAATCTAAGTGTTGAATATTATCATGAATAAGAAAAGTAATGCAAGAAGTAAAAAACTACCAAAGGGTTAGTAGCAACATGCAAAGTACTGAGAAAGCTCTAACTCTAAACTAATATGATAACAATGCAAATGAGGGAGATGTAAAATTCTTGAGACAAGGACTCCATTTATAGGTTTGAGAGAGGCCTTGGGGAGGTGTCATATATGTGGCATCCACATAGGTACCACAAGGGAGACACATGGGTTAAAGGACAAGCCATGCCAAAATCAAAAAGAGCCTTTATGATTGAGAAGCTCAAGGTGTGCTCACACATGTGTGAGAAACCTTGAGGAAAGGAGTGGGGGACAAAGGTATAAGAGTAACTTTTTCGAGAGTTTAATGAAAGGAGGCTCCTTAAGCCTTGTGTTGCTCACACATGTCTGAGAAACCACTTAGTTGCTAAAGAGGTGATTACAAGATGTTAAGGGTAATAAAGTGGGATTAATTAATGGATAGGCTTAGAAGGATGGGAATGATGGGTGTAGACTAGGTTTTAGGATGGCAATAAGATTAAATTAAATAAAATTTATCTTAATCACATGATTAAGGAATTTAATAAAGTGGAAGGAATTAAATAAATTAAAATTTATTTAAAAGAGGATCTATGGAGCACTTTGCATCAAATTAGTTTAATACATTTAGAGGGGATGCATTTAAATTAAATTTAAATATATTAGGGAAATGAACCTATTTAATTAAATAAATTTAATTAAATAAGTAGAAGAATATGAAAAATATAATTAATTAATAAATAAATAATTATAATGTTAAAGAAAGTATTAAATGAATTAATATAGAGTTTGGGATGATTTTAAGGGTCTACATATGGAACAACCAAGCCCACCTAGAACAAACAACATGGTTGATGCTTAGGCTCTACTCCAAGGATTATTAATGGAAAATAAATTGAAGATCGAGAATCTACACATTGAAGGAAATTGAATGATTGTTTTGAATGCATGTATAAATAGGTCAACATGTAGCTAGAAGAATGCATATATTCTTCACCATGCTTTGGTTCTGATGGAATATTTCACTTAAGTGTCATTTTCTCATACACTCCATGAAGGTGATACCTTTTCAGATGCTTTTGAAAATATTGGGTGTGAAAAAATTTCAATAGATTCAACAATTTCAAGTGTGACTAGTGCTATCTACCCTCAACTCCAAGAGGCTATTAACTTGGATAAAGTAGGGCTTTCTTGATCAGCCACTGATCTATTCTTACATTGACTCTGTTACCAGTTGTCTTCATTCCTATGAAGGATAAATAGATTTTTTGACTTTCCACTGATGGTTCCTCAAGTATCATGTAGTTGTCCAATTGTCTTCATTTACCTTCTTTCAAACTACTCATAGTTACCTTTATTTTCGACATACTCAAGTAGTGGTTATCTTTAGACTTTCAACTGGTTATGATCCCTTTGACGACTTGTGGATGATTGATTGATTACTCTCTTGCATATGATGCTTTTATCATTTATTTTTCTATGAGTACATTGAGATTATGTGGAGTAGATCACTTCAAATTACTCTACTTGCTTATCATCTTTTATTGCAATCTTTTTCAAAGACTACAAGTATAGATATTGCAAATCAATTTCTTAAATCCCTTTATGGAGTTTGATGGTTGGCATGTGAGTAATTCCTTTTCATTCTCACATGGTAATTTTCTTGGTGAAGTACATTTCTAACTTGTTATGATGCATTTTCCAATATTTTTTTATGTGTTTCTATTTATAGCCATTCTCACTAGATATTACTTATTCCAACCTATCTTTTTCCTCTCTCAAAATATAGAATATTGTCCAAGGAATTTTAGAATTGAATTGTCACTTATTGAGTGGGAAAGGCCATTCAAGTACCCCATCTTAGACTCGCAATTGGCTCAAGTGTTTACCATCTTGTGTTTATTTTTATTTTGCACTATAAAATGAATTGTTAGGGAGGAACTTCTTCCCCTGTCTAAAAAAAGGTTCATCTTTCCAACTCTGCTAGCTTTAATCTTTTTATCTCACATCATGGAATTTGTTTATTGCTAGAAGTATCTTGACTTCATAATGGACTGAACAATGTGCCCTCAAATTAGAACCTCCATTGTGTTATTGGAGCTTATTAAAGAATATGACCTTTGGTGTGGATATGAATTGGTCGCTAGCATTTTTCCACAAGAACCTATGAAAGATAATTGGAATTAAAAGATTATCATGGATAGTTTGTAAATGTCTATTTAAACACATCACATCCACCCACTTGAGCATATACTACAAGGCTTGGGTTAGGTTCTTTCCTTTGAATTGCATCATGCAACTTTTTCTAAGTTATAGGCTATTCTAACCATCCTTGGTCACAAATTTCATACCTAGCCATTCAACTAGTTGGGTATTGCTTCATGTGAATCTTGTGCTCTTGACACTAAATGATCTCATCCTCATGTGATTATTGCACCTTCTTTCATTATCCTATTCTCCAATCTAAAATAAGATGATGATGAAAGTGGGTGTCATGTGGTCCCAATAAAATAGACCTACATTTATAAAAAAAATAGCTAGCTCCTTGTACTCACTTAAGAGGTTTCACTTCAAGATGCTAGAGCAGTTGCTATTTCATTTGATTAATGGGTTCCTTGTATATTTATTTACTATGTTCTATTTTTAATAATTTTGTAGACCTTATCTCATGATGCTAGTGCAGTACCTATTTTTCCTATTGATAAATGCTTAGATGTGTCTTCTCTATGCATGGGTTGGATTTGATAAGGACAAAATGTTACAAATGGAGTTTCTCCACTGGAGTTTTTGCTATAATACATTGCTATTTTGTTCCTCATAGTGGCTTTTGGTGGCACCCTCATTTTCCTTTTGCTAATTGGTTTGGTACTTTCACACACTCCTCTATGAATATTACTATGCCAACTGGTCCAATTTGAGATTACTAGATGCAAGTTTAGTGTTGGGTTCAAGATTTGTGCTTCTTTTTAGATTCACCACTTCATTGGTCATGACTCAATGATAATGGTTGCCTATTTTTGTTGTGTTTTGACTTGTCTATGTATAGTCCCTTTGAGATTACATTATAGTTCATGAATTATTTTACTATTGGCTAGATTGTATGAAAGAGTTTAGATACATTAATTGTATCCCATATGATATAGGCATACTAGATTTGATTATGGCTTCTCTCTCTTGCTTTACATTATATCAAGGTCAGCTAGAAACCAAAAATTGTGTAATATTTTGTATTCGGTAGGGATTGAAGGTTTTCTTTTTGGTTCTTTCCCTCACAAACCTTGAACCAATGTGATTTATTAATATATCAGTGGCTTTCCACTATCACTAAAAAATGTATTCATTTTTTCTCCCTTAAAGTATATTATTTGTATTTATTATTAATGTAAGTTCTAATTACTAACATTTTGAATGAAAGTTATGGTTGAAAAAAAAATGAAATAATTTGACATAATAATATGCTATTATCAAGACTACTTTAACTAATTTGGAAAGTGACAATCATAAATTGTAATGCCTTGCTTGAGAACCCAAAAGAAATAAACCTAATATGTTAGAAAGTTTATTGAATTATTATTTTTTTCTAAATTTTATACAAAATCAAAGTAACAATACCAAAAAATATATACAAACAAATAATTTACACATGCAATTAGAATATAGATTTTATTCCTCAAGGGTTCCTTCACATTGAGTCACATTCAAGATTTTTTTATTAATTATTTAAGTCTTAAGTACAATATCCATAATCATAAAAATATAACATATTAATCCCATAAACAAATTCATTAATACAATTGATATAATGAAATATATCTAATGGATAACATCCATTGCACATGTCGCAGGATATGTGAGAATAGATACACGTACATCAAAATACAAGATACATGATACCATATAGATACATTAACTAAATAGAAGTCTCTAAGATAGGGATAAGAATGATAAAGGTACAACTACATCATCAATCTTCCAACATTTGCAAATCTGAGGGGGACCCAAATGGTAAGAAGTCACCACCTCCTAATTATGTGGTTACCTATTCAGGCTTCCACTCCCACCTTATAGGGAAGATAATGAATGATTCACATACAACTAATCAATCCATAAAACATTCCTAGGCAAGGAATTCTAATATGCAAATCTACCTCAAGGGTAACATAGACTACTCAAGAACAAAAGATTACCAAAGTTGAAAGAACACCCATCCAATACCAACACCATATACCAAGTCAACATATATATACCAAGTATATATCGAGTACTAAAATTTCAAGAGAAAGTCCACAAAAGACATCCACCTCAAGTCAAAATACATATATCAAAGTATAATCACCATGAATAACCAATTACCATCAATGAATGTAAACACCAACAATAAATATGTCAAATCACCATCAATGAAAGTAAACACCAACAATAGGTACACTACCAATAACTACACCACTAGAGGAAAATATAAAATCTATGGAGGAGACTTAGGCTAGGGAGTGTCATCGCATGGTCAAACTACTTGAGTTACCCTTGATTGGTCTCTCATTAGACCTTGGACCCTCAAGTGTTGAGTTACCCTAGACTAGTTACTCTGGACCCTAAATCCTCAATGTGACACATGTGTAACTAGAATACCCTCTAATGAAGATGAGGAAACCTAGTAATACCTCTCACTAGGTATCATCCCATTCCTATCCTTAACCTATTCAAGCACTCAAGGCATTGGCGAGGCACATCTCTAACTTATCTTTTTAATGTATCTCAAGGAAAAGGGCTAGGCAGGATATTTTAGTTATTGTGTTATCACTTATTACACAACTTATAATAGGTTACCTAGTATTGACCACTTTGAGTGTCAGACCCCTATTGCAAGTGACTCCTAAAGACATGTACCTAAAGAACCTACCCTAAGCACATAAACCATAGTTGTGTCCCATACCAAAACACCCAATGATAGAACTTGGTTCCTTAACATGAAACTAAAAAATAATTTGTTTCTCAAAAACTCAGTCATCATATATGATCACCAAATGAATCTCACAAACAAAAGCCTCAATATTGAATCATAAAGTATATCTTGACATCTAGTCAAATAACCATTATAAAAGAAATCTTAATAGATGCCTTTGGTGCACATCCTAGTTTGGCTAGCTCAATAGTTCACATAAAAGCCATCAAAAAATAAAATATCACATTAAAATTTCCAAAACCCATTACAAAAAAAAATACCACAAAACATCAAATAAATACACATTAAAATAATACAAGGTTCTATCAAATGATTTGGATTAGATTATTTTCAAAAGTTTTGTTTGATTATATAAAGGATATATAATTGTAGATAAATTTAGTATGTTAATTGTATAATAAGTTTATAATTAATTATTATTATTAGTTAAATCAATAATATTTAATAATAAAGATAAAATATTTTTGAAGTTCATAACAATGAGTTTTTATGCATTTTCTCTATGTAAATCAGCTAGTAATTTAAATGATATAATCTCATATGGAATGATACAAATCTACAACCTATACTGATGGAAAGATAATTAAATTTAACATATCTCTCATTATTACTAGTCCTAAAGAAAAGTTCATCTGAATGGTGTAAAATATGAATATTCCTAGCACCACTATTCAGATTTGAAGATTACCAATTTAGAAGAAAGAGCAATCTAAAGAGCATAACTTTTGTTTGAACTATTGGATCTTCATGAAAATCAAGAAAATTATTCATAATAGACTTATTTAAAATCACAAGGAATATATTTTCCTAACTATATATTTTCTAAAAGTTATAAGTGTCTGTTTGTGTGACTCTAATTGAAAAATCAAGCTCAAATAGGCCTAGTTTTAGCATGACAATCAATATTTGAACATGTCTACAAAAAAAATCAGATATGATTTTTATATATGTTAAATAAAATCCAAATGGGTCTCTAAAATTATATTTACATTTTTGATGAAATATATGAAATTTAAGTTATAACACAATCAAATGTTTGAAACACTTAAACTAACACATAAGAAACTGCAAACAAATTTATTCATAATAACGAAAACATGGAGAATACAATCTTTGCAACAAAAATTGAAAAGATATTTTAATATCCCAACCCTTAAACACCAAGTCAATTTGTTTTTGATATAAAAGTAGCCAAAACTAGGGGGCTAGCCCTTTACAATAGTGGCACAACCAGCAAAAAGCCAACCGACAACCAATAGACAACCACACACACCACCCCTAAAGATTTACATTAAAAACATAAGTAAAAAAATAACTATAATTAAAAGTACTAGAGATCCTACCCTTAGAACTAGTAGAGTTTAATAATTTATCAAAATACATATAGATGGTCATCCCATCCTACCACCTATAGCCCAAAACTAAGTTTGACATAAAAAAAAAACCCATCACCAAAGGCTGGATAGTAAAAACTAGCTGAGCACCAAAACACACCAGACACTAGGAGGTCATTAAACAAGGAAGCTATAGAGAAGCTTTGAGTCCTCTTTCCCTAGGCCCTCCTCCTCCAACTCATTAGCCAATAGTTGGAGAGTTGTTGCAATTGCATGAGTCACCTTGAGGGTGAATTTTGAGAAGAGGGTGAAGCCCTTCTAGACAACATTGCACTTGTCTTTCAGCTCTTGGAGATCCTTGTGAGTAACAACCCCATTTTTCTCAGTTCCCAACTTTAGAGCCTTACTATTCACCAGAGTATTGCTATTATCTTACACTACAAGAATGTTAATGGGGTCCTTTAGGTTATCCAGAACATCTTTCTTAACTAGGGAGGAAATAGTTTTAGTGGAGTAATATATAGTTTTTTTGTTCTCTTGGTTTTCCATAGAAGGTAGGGTGATGGTGGAAAAGACATGGGTGGGGTCAAGGAGGGGTGCTTAATAGGATTGCTCACCTCAAAATCCCAAGTGCCATCTAGAGTATTATCCCATTTCTTTGCATCTTTGTATGTTTCTTTGTTCCCCTTCTCTTGGCCATCCCCTAAGATCTTGTCACTCTCCTCAAAGTTAGTGTCTTCCTCCTCCTCCTCCTAAGAGTGACTATCCATTTATTTATATCTACCATGAGTATTAGCAATTCTTCCTGACCTTCTTTTTTTCCTACCAATTTCCTCATTCGAATCCCCAATTTCTATCTCCACCCTCCTTTTCATTTTAATTCTTTTATTAGTAGCTAGTTTCAGCGCTAGAGTCTTGTTCTTCCTACCTTTAATAGGGGTTCAGATAGGAGAGGGTTGAGGGGCAGGGGCATAACTATGACCCACAAACTCCAAAAACTAGTCCCCCTCAGAGGGGAGTACATTGTCAACGAAAAACACACAAGGTAGGCAAAGGGCTAGGTGAAACTAAAAAGTCAAAGCATGAGCCCTTAGTGAAGGATAATGAATTTGGCCCCTTTCTTCCTCTTCTCCCTAACATCCATCATAATCTCTTCAAGGGCGTGCATCAAGAAGAAAGGAATGCAAACAAGCTCCCTATTATAATAATGGTTAAGTAGAGGGAAATGGTAAAAGTAATATACATTGTGTCTGTCTTCCAGCATCATATATTTCATAATCATTAGACAAACATCATCCCTGGAAGCTTTATCCCTCCTAAAAATGCCTCAATACCGGTCTGGGGCTTCATTGCCTTTGAAGAAACTAGTCATACTAGCTTCATCTGCCACCTTTGTAATCTTCGACCATTTCCTACCAATAATGTCCAGGGCCATCGCCATGGCAATGGATTCCTCATTCACCTAAAATGTAATGCCATTGATAATCACTGGCCTATGCTTATAGCTAGCAATGAATTATTATGAATAGTTCTTGTCATAGCCCACCATAGCCTAGATGTAAGGGACAAACCCTCCTTCCTTCAATAGAATCCAAGTGGCCTATCTTTTGGAGAAATCCTCCATTGGGCTCCAATATATTAAGGTCCCCACCCATGTAAACAACTTGCTCAATGATACCTCCTTCCTCAATCTTAGCAATTCTCATTTGCACCCAGAGAATCACCAAGGTAGGGCTAAAAATGAAGTAACCAATGGTTGAGATGCTATCTTTCTTATGCTTCATGAGATTGCAAATTCTAGAATGTACTAACTAGTTTAAAGTATCATTATAGGGAGTGTAAAAAATCCACATGTAACACCTTAATGATCTAGCCTTAATTATAATCTAATTTTTTTTTGTAATCCTGCCATAATGCTGAACAATGATGGCACTAATTTTAAAGCTAGTATTGTTTATTGCATCCCCTTCTCCATGCCCTTTTGTGAAGTGATCCACATAATTTATCCTTGCAAAACATCTTGTCAAAATCAAGACAATCTTAACTATCATAAGGATAGAAATTCCACCAAAATCACCCATTCTCCAAAATTGGAAGGTCATCAAACTTGATTTAGAGGAGTCTTTTCCCTACTAATAAGGGAATTTTTATAATTAGGAAACATTTTAACACTCTTCCATCTTTTTATGTTCTTGAAACCAAACGCCAATCCTGCCAAGGCGTCAGCCACCAAGTTGATTTGTTAAGAAGACGAAAACCTTATTGTAGACTTTAGTCCCAAGCTTTGAAAAAATCTTTTATTTCAAAATCTAGATTCATAACCTATAACTTGTCTTCTAAAATCTCTATTCTAAATTATCTTATTGTTCTCCAAAAATCTTCTCACTCAAAATGACTACAATGGCCTCTTAATAAAGAAAAATAAATAAATAAGACCAATAAAACTAAAAGTTTTAAAAATGAGTAAACTTACAAAAGGAGGTAATTCAACTAAAATAATATTAGTTTTTCTATTTTTTCTTATATTTAAAAATTAAAAAAAAAATCACTTTACTTTTTTTTTGAGAAAAAAAAAATACACAATTTCTTTTTCTTTCATTCTTTTAATATTAAATAAATAAATATTCTTTATTTATTTACTTTCTTTTAACAAAATAGATTTATCCTTTTATAATAAAATAAATAAATATCCTTTCTTTTAAATTAAATAACTTATTTTCACTCAAATATCTTATTTTAATTTTATTAATTAATTTGTAATTAAATTGCATATAATTAGTTTAATCATTAATAATAATAATTAAAGCCCACTAATTATACACAACTCTAATTTTATTATCCTTAATTATATATTCATGATAAATCAATATTTAGTCTTTAATAATTTAGTTTATCCTTTTCCAACTTTCACATTTAGACTTTTAAATCAAGTGTTTTAAATAGAAAACAAATATTTAATTAATTTAATTTCCTAATTAATTTAATATCCTGATATTATAATTCTTTCTTCTATTTAAATAATATTTAATAATTCTTATATTATGTGATTGATCTAAATATCACAGTTAAACCTTTACCAAATAAATAACATAGTGAGATGTGTTAGGAATAAGGTGTCTCAACCTTGTATAATTCCTATTCCTATTATTTGTTTTGTAAAATGTATTTCTTGCAAATAATGTTGATGTGTCAACATCTTGAATTGTGTGTAAGGAGATCATGACTAAAATGATTATGACGGATTCCTATGACATGTAAGAGCTATGTTAGGAAGATTCAATGACAAGTGAAGACATGTGGCAACTAAGATATTTGAGTACTGTACACTCTAAAAAAATTTTGGGGTTCCTATTTTTTTAGAGAATGGTAAAACCCTAATACGGTTTACCTTTTGGGCGTAGCCCTAAAGTGAAGCACATGTTATAAGCATTTTTAGGGTTGCGAGGAGATGTGATGCGAAAAAGGTGTATTGTTGGTACTGCGAGCATCTATTGGAGTCTTCTATTGTTGATGTTGAACTTGCATTGCAAGTGTATTTTAACCTTGTGTTGAAGATAATACATTGTGCAGGTTCTGAGGGGATGGGGTTCTTTTACCGAAAGGTTTTTCCCCACCGACAAATCCTTGTGTTATGTGTTCCTTTCTCTGTCTATTTTCTGTATGCATGGTTGGCTGCAATATTGTTGTTTACATGATATTGAATCTGTAATTGTAGAAGATTTTAATAGGATTTGTATCATACTTTCCTTATGAGATTAGTGTAGGAAGCTGTTTCCGCACCTGAGTTTCCTTACAAGTGGTATCAGAGCTTGATCAGCTTTTGATCCTAGTTGTTGGGTAGGGTTTTTTGAGCTAATCTCAAGTTGAGTGGGAGTCTTGTCCAGAGCATCCTAAATCTTATTTGCAGATTGAGATGGCGAGTTCATCATATGGAAGAATGGAGGTGGAGAAATTTAATGGCACTAATTTCAAGTTGTGGAAACTCAAGATGGAAGACATGTTGGAAGATCGTGACCTATGGGAAGTGACTACAAGCACTACAAGACCAGAAACTATAGCTCAATCAAATTGGGATATCGAAGATCGTAAAGCTAAGGGTCTCATAAGACTCTGTTTAACCATTGCAGTCCTTCTGAATGTTCTAGATGAGAAAACCACATATAGTTTGTGGGAGAGACTTGGGGCTATGTATCAGGCCAAATCTTTGGTGAACAAGTTGTTCCTGAGGAAGAAGTTGTATTCTCTACAAATGGAGGAAGGTGGATCCTTAACGGATCATTTAAATGCATTTAATTTGCTGGTTGCATAATTGACATCAACTGGTGTCAAGTTAGAGGAGGAGGATTGTTGCTACATACTTTTGTGTTATTTACTAGATTCATGGGACCATCTTATGATGGCTCTCGAAAGCACATTAGTCACCTTCAAAATGGATGATCTGGTGTCTTCACTGCTATAAGAGGAGATGCGAAGAAAGGCTTCTATTTTAGAAAAAGAAGCCCTTGCTGTTCGTGGGAGATCCACGGAAAGAGGGAAGAAAAATGACAACAAGTCTGATAATAAGGGTAGATCCAAATCCTGTGGGAAGTCAAAGACTTCCAATAAGTCCAAGGCAAAATGTTGGAATTGTGATAAGACTGGGCACTTTCATAAAGACTGTAAAGAGCCTAAGAAGAAGAAGAAAGCCTCAGATTCTGGTTTTGAAAAATCTCAAGAAGATGGCAATGCATTCATCATAGCTTTGGCAGCCCATGCATCTGATGATGTGTGGTTGGTTGACTCGGGTGCTTCTTTTCACATGACCTCTCATCGAAACTGGTTCTCAAGATATGAAGAGTTTGATGGTGGAAAGGTGTACTTGGGTGATGATTCTCACCTAAAGATAGTTGGACGTGAAAGGGTCACTATCAAATTTCTTGATGGACGAGTAAAGGGAATCAATGGAGTTATGCACATTCCACATTTGGCACGAAACCTATTATTTGTAAGTATGCTGAATGATGTAGGTGTGCAAGTTGTTTTTTCTAAAGATGGATGTAAGATGATGAGAGGAGCTATGGTGCTTGCTAAGGGTACTAGGAGAGGTACTTTGTTTTATCTTGATGCACACATTTCTCAGTGTAATAGTTCTTCTATTTCAAAGAAGAGAGCAACTATCACTTCATCCCCACCATCTGAACAAGCAGTAAAGAAGACTGTGGTTAGTGGTTCTGATGGTAGTGCAACAAGTGTACCTAAGGGTGCAAACACTTTGGAAGGAAAGCTTCCTGCAAAAAAGACAATGTTGTGGCATTTGAGATTTGGTCACATTGGTGAGAAGGGTCTCAGAACCCTAAAAAATAAAAATCTCGTTGAGGGGTTAAATGATTGCAATCTCAAGTTTGACTTCTGTGAACACTGTGTATATGGTAAACAAAATCATGTTCAGTTTTACTCTAGTTCTCACAAATCTTCTGATGTTTGGGATCTTATTCATTCTGATGTATTTGGTCTTGAAAAAGTTCCTTCAATCTCCAAGTCTATATTTTTTGTATCTTTCATAGATGATTACAGTAGAAGGACATGGATTTATTTCCTTAAAAGTAAGAGACAAGTCTTTAGTCAATTCAAGGAATTTAAAGCCCTTGTAGAGAATCAAACTAGTAAGAAGATTAAGTGTGTGAGAACTGACAATGGTGGTGAGTTTTTCTTAGTAGAGTTTGAACAGTTCTATAAAGAACAAGGTATCAAGAGGCATAAGACAACTCCTTATACCCTGGAGAAAAATGGAGTTGCAAAGAGAATGAACAGGACACTGATGGAGAAGGCTAGGAGTATGCTTAGTGGAGCTGGTTTAGAACAAAGGTTTTGGGCCGAAGCTATTGCCATTGCTTGCTATCTGGTTAATATATCTCCTACATCAGCTCTTGTTGGTAAGACACCCATGGAGGTGTGTCTGGTAAGAAGCCTTCTATTAGACATCTTCATGTTTTTGGTTGTGAAGCTTATGCACATGTTCCAATGGAGAAAAGATCTAAGTTAGAAAAAAAATTTGTTAAATGTATTTTCATCAGGTACAGTGTTGGTGTGAAAGGATACAAGCTTTGGGATCCTGTGACTAGTAAGGTGTTGTATAGTAGAAATGTTATTTTTAGAGAGCTAACATCTTCTCCTATTGTGCTACAACCAGATGAAAAAGAAAAGGAAAAAGATGTTGTTCAGTTGCCTACTACCCCTGAGAAGACTGAACAGAGAGACCATGTTGGGTCTAATGATGAGGAGAGCTCTTGCAGCTCTGATAGTTTAGAAGAAGAGGAAGAACAACCTCAACCTTAGTCCTTGAGGAGATCCATGAGAGAAAGAAAGCAACCAGAAAGGTTTGGTTATTCTATGTTAGATTCTAGTTGTGCTTTTTCTTTGATTACTAACACTGATGAGCCTAGATCTGTAAAAGAGGCTTTGGGCATGGAAGATGTAGGTTCCTGGATTGAGGCTATGGATGATGAGATGACTTCATTAGAGAAAAACAAAACATGAGACCTTGTACCTTTTCCTAAAGGGAGAAAATCTATTGGCTATAAATGGCTGTTCAAGAAGAAATTTTGTGCAGATGGCAGTGTTGAAAGGTACAAAGCTAGATTGGTTGCAAAGGGGTATTCACAAGTAGAGGGAATAGATTATGGTTAAATATTATCTCCTGTTGCAAAGTTGACATCCATTAGATTTCTGTTATCTCTTGCTGCATCATATGATTTAGAGATAGAACAGATGGATGTGAAGACAACTTTCCTTCATGGTGATTTGGAGGAAGAGGTTTATATGTCATAGCCTGAGCACTACATTGTTAAAGGTAAAGAATCCTTAGTTTGTAGATTAAAGAAATCTCTATATGGTTTGAAGCAATCTCCTAGAATGTGGTACCTTAATTTTGATGCCTTTGTGTTGTCAATTAGATTTGTAAGATCAAAATCAGATCATTGTGTTTATTTCAGAGTTGAAAATGATCACCTTCTTATTGTTGCATTGTATGTTGATGATATGTTGCTATTTGGGAAGGGTAAGGGTATGATTTCTGATTTTAAATCTCAGTTGTCAGCACAGTTTGAGATGAAAGATCTTGGGGCAGCTAGGTACATCTTGGGTATGGAAATCAGTAGAGACAGGTCTAATAGAAAACTTTGGTTGAGTCAGAGTAAGTATGTGAAGTCTGTGTTGGACAGGTTCAGCATGGCAGATTGTAGACCACTATGTGTTCCTATTCCTATGGGAACAAAGTTATCTGTAGATGATTGTCCAAAATCTCCTAGTGAGGTGGAGGACATGAGTAGAGTACCTTATTCTAGTGTAGTTGGTAGTCTTATGTATGCTATGGTCTGTACTAGACAAGACATTTCCCAAGCAGTGGAAGTCCTAAGTCAATTTATGGCTAATCCTGGATGGATACATTGGGATGCAGTTAAGTGAGTATTTAGATATTTGAGGGGTACATTAGATTACTCCATATGTTATCATGGTAACTCTTTTGGATCTTAGCATTTAGTTTGTATTCATGGGTTTTTGGATTCAGATTGGGCAGGTAATATTGAATGCAAGAGATCCACCAGTGCTTATGTGTTCACTATGTTTGGTGGTGCCATTAGTTGGATGAGCAAGTGACAACCTGTGGTTGCTTTATCCACTACAGAAGCTGAGTACATGACTGCTACTCATGCTTGTAAGGAAGCCATTTAGCTTAAGATATTGTGTTCTGATGTTGGTGTTGATGCAAAATAGATTACTATTTGGTGTGACAGTCAGAGTGCTATTTGCCTTGCAAAGAATCCAACTTTCCATGCCAGAACGAAGCACATTGATGTGTAGTATCACTTTGTGAGAGATATGGTGGAAGATGGAAAGGTAAATTTGGAAAAGGTAGATACTGTCAAGAATGTTGCAGATGCATTAATGAAACTAGTGGGCACTGAGAAGTTCAGATGGTGTTCGGAGTCTATGGGCCTTTCAGCCTATAGTGGTTAGTTCTTGTTATGTTCCTGTTGCTCTTACAAGGTGTTCGACAAGTGGGAGAATGTTAGGAATAAGGTGTCTCAACCTTGTATAATTCCTATTCCTATTATTTTTTTTGTAAAATGTATTTCTTCCAAATAATGTTGATGTGTCAACATCTTGAATTGTGTGTAAGGAGATCATGACTAAAATGGTTATGACGGATTCCTATGACATGTAAGAGCTATGTTAGGAAGATTCAATGACAGGTGAAGACATGTGACAACTAAGATATTTGAGTACTGTACACTCTAAAATTTTTTTGGGGTTCCTATTTTTTTAGAGAATGGTAAAACCCTAATATGATTTACCTTTTGGGAGTAGCCCTAAAGTGAAGCACATGTTATAAGCATTTTTAGGGTTGCGAAGAGATGCGATGTGAAAAAAGGTGTATTGTTGGTACTGCGAGTAGCTACTGGAGTCCTCTGTTGTTGATGTTGAACTTGCAGTGCAAGTGTATTGTAACCTTGTGTTGAAGATAATACATTATGCAGGTTTTGAGGGGGTGGGGTTGATTTACCGAAAGGTTTTTCCCCACCGGCAAATCCTTGTGTTATGTGTTCCTTTCTCTGTCTATTTTCTGTATGCATGGTTGGCTGCAATATTGTTGTTTACATGATATTGAATCTATAAGTGTAGAAGATTTTAATAGGATTTGCATCATACTTTCCTTATGAGATTAGTGTAGGAAGTTGTTTCCGCACCTGAGTTTCCTTACAAAATGCACATAAGAAAAACCATTCAAAACTCAAATTCAGACAACACACACAAGATAACTCATCAGTTTAAAAGGGGGTAGATAGTCAGATATGTGTCCTCCTTGCAAGACAAGTGTTTAGGCTATGATTGAGATTGGACCTAATATTTATCTTCCCATTCTTACCATTGAGGTATTGTGATAGGGAAATCTCATCCTAGTGATTCTAGGAAGTCGATGCCTGGTACTTGCAACCTGCATAGTAGATGAGCATGTACACACACAAACACACACAACTAAAATAGACATGCAATGGTAGGGAGTGGTGCATTGTGTATTTCTTGACTAGTAGGTGACTACAACTCCCTCCCTTAACCACATTAAACATGTTAGACATAAAAGTAAAATAGACATGCACACTATACACATGCATGTATAAAGTAAGTACCATGATGAATCATGAATCAACTCATCAAATGCTCAGATATAACAATGCATTACTATGAATGTAAAATAATCATCATTAAAGACATATCACCTAACATCATTATGAAAGAAATTACATTTACTAACTAAGAATAATTAAAGTAACATTAACAGATAAGTAATCATATTCATTAGACAACACGTGAAATATAATCAACTATGTAATCATAAATGATATTTTGAATTCATGAAATAACATCATACCATACATCTCTACAACTAACACATTTATGAAATAGGCCTAAAAAAGTTCAATGTATATAATATAAAGAAAACTATGGGTGGGCATTATATAAATGCACAAATATAAGCACAAATATCATTTTTTTTTATAGATATCTTAATTTAGCAATTTTAGGGAAGTAATCTTCTAGTTCAAAATATCTCTTTTATTTGAATTTCTTTATCAAGATCTATTTTTTGATTAATTTGATGAGATAAAAATGAGTGTTTCATAAATTTATTCCTTTTTATTAAATTGTATGGATGAAAAAAAGCCTCGGTAAGGAAAATAAACCTAAATCTTTTAAGGTGGATTCTCTTTCTCATTTCTACATAGACTTGTTCCTAAACCATTATTTCTAGCAGAAGAACATATTTGATGACAAGAATATGATACCATAGAATAAGTTAGTTGTGATACCAATATTGTTAGCATTTGAGCTACCATGAAATGGAAAGTAGTGTCACAAAATTCCACATTTTAGATGTTTGCATGGTGAGTGCTCTAACAACCATGTAGAAAATCAATGTCCCCATTACAAGTTAAAAGAAAGTTGTAGTGCCATTTTTGTGCATAAAATTCAGCTCTTCCAAACAATGGGTTGGTTGAGCATGGCCATTTGAAAATATGAAAAATATAGTAATGTACTCTCAATCCTTATTTCTGCATGTTGATCCCTTAATTGAGTTGAATGTCATTAAGGTTTTTAGAGATAAGTCCAACTAGTAGATGTTTGGCATAACTAAGAAATACGTAAGGAATTTATTTAGATGGTGCAAACTATACAATTTTATGAAGGTTGGTAATTTTGGAAGATGATTCCATGAAATTGGATTCAACTAGAAACACAATGATGATTGAAAAAACCAAGTGTCAAAGAAGAAAGGGATTATTGTTGTTTAGTATAGAGATCCAATACATTTAAAAGGGAAGATATATAGGTTATGGTGATAGACACAATTGCTAACTGCATACATTTTCATAGTTATCCAGATAGAATGTAGTAAGGAAGATAACTAGAATGACGGTGAAATTACAAAATGAATGGTCAGTTGGAAATGTAGAACATAGTAAAGAACAATGTATACAAAGAATTGAAGTATCTGATAAGAAAATGTATGAAATGGTCTATAGTATACATAAGAGGTGTAACACTACTATTGCTATGATTTTACATAGGCATTAAGTAATTCATATCCTTCCTCTTTAGGAAAGACAAATAGATGAATGCCATTTAAGGAGGAGCTAGAAGTTTATTGATTTTATTTACCTCAAAAAATTGATCACAACTTTAATTTTTGTTTGGCCATATTCAATTTGAAATGCATATCATTATTGCCCCATTATCACATTTTCTTCATTTGTATTGATTTTGAATGCATATTAAAATTGCCCCATTATCAAACTCTCTTCACTTATTTTATTTCAAATATTCCCTATTATCAAATAAATCATGTTTTTCCATCAATTTTATTTGTGAAGCTACGTTGTCAATAATATATAAATTAAATGTTTGAGATTACTTGTTTCTTCTAGCAAATAATATATAAATTTTAAGGTGACTAGTTAAAGGTTTGGAAGCTTTAGAAAAGTGTCAAGCATTAAAAAAATTTGTTATGAAATTTACCACATTTAGAGGTGTTCCTATCTATATGTTGGACATCTATTAATCTTGCCTTTATATTAAAATTATAATTTAACAAACAAATTATAAAATATTAAAATTAAAATTATAATTTAATAATTATTTTTTCAATAAAAGAGGGGTACAAATTTATTAAGACAAGAAAAAATACAAAAATAAGAGCTCATCAAGGAGCTCTATCCAAATCAAGAAGATCATCAAAATCATAAGAAAGATCCAAAGAAAGTTATCTCCTATTCACAATACTCCAATATTGAGTATGGTTTGAAGCCCATTTGGCTAAACAATCATCAACTCTATTACACTCCCGAGGAATGTAAGTAAAAATAAAAAACTAGAGAAAAATTAAAAAGACAAGATTGTGAATAAAAATTGAAGCCAATTTCCAACTAACATCCTCAAGTACTTGTGAAATAAGAAAGTTCACAACCACTTGGGAGTCATACTTAGATAATCTTACACCATCCCCTCAAACAACATTGTTACAAAACAAATAAGATGGCCAAATAATTAATGAGATTTGAAATACACCACAATAAAAAATAAAACTAAGCTATTAACAAACATAAAGAACCATGGAATTTTTTTTTTCAATTTAATCATCAAATTGCAAGATCCAGTACAAAGATTGAATCATTCTCAAAAATATAAACCTCAACATAAGAGAATATATCATCAATATATATTTCCATAAAGATGTCTATACATAATGAGTTTAGTACAATATAGATGAACAATATCATTCAAAGATGCCTAGGTCCAACAAATGAAATTTTACAAGTATCAAATTTAGTTTCATGAAGTAACTTCAATAGTCTTCCTTCAAACTAGATATTCAACTTGAACACTTGAAAATAACACAAACATACAACACAACGCACAAAGGGCTCAGTACAAACTGAGTTAAAAAGCATAGTCCACCTGCATACATGTCAGAATTAACACACACACACACACACACACACACACACACACACACACACACACACACACACATGCACTCACGCACACACGCACGCACGCACGCATGCACACACACACACACACACACACACACACACACACACACACACACACACACACACACACACACACACACACACACACACACACACACACACACACAACCTTAAAGTAAATATCCAACTACATAACATAGTGCAATTCTAATATTACTATGCAAGAAGTAACACCTTCTAAACAATGCAAAATTAAACTCGCACTAAGAATAACTAGTTAATGAACCATATATATATTGAGGTGTCATCATTATGGTGCTAAGATACTGCATCTGTATATGGTATGCCGTTAGATAACACATAGTGGGGTTCTTTATAATACTCGTGAAATGAGACAATAGAGACCTGCCTTGTTCTCCGTACTTAACCTTACTGGTTAAAGTCATAGGTAAGGCCAGTTATATTTTATTTATAATTAACCCTCCCAATTCATTTTAAAATTATCACTAAATTTAATTAACTGAATAGAATAAATCGATATTCAGCCACCTCGATATATGTTCACTACAACTATCCTTAACATAAACATCATACAAATATTCTAAGAATGTACATGTAACTAATAACAAGTCAGTTTTCTCATGATATTACATTCTTCATCTTTTAAAACTCTCATCTTCTACTATCAATATGAAAGTAAACTTAGGTTATTATAATAATAGAAGTAAATACTACAATATTACAATCTCGTAAATATCACTAAACTGCTATATTAGTTGAATGATATTTACCAGTTGCAGTACTGTACTACTTATCTCTACTATTATAACAAGCTAAGCATATCCTTTGAATTGACCAAGATAATAAACAATACACCTATGATAATTTTACTTCAATTGACATATCTTCAAATGTATATCATAAATCTACTTCACAAAATGAAATAACTTCATTCCAATCACAAACTAAAATATATCAGTATGTAAAGAATTTTGTTTCAAACACTTAATCTCTAAACAATCCCTAAATTCTATAAGGTACTTCATAGCCTAAACTAAACACAATTGAATCCAAATGCAACCAAAAGATCCTTGTAATATCTTATGATATTCAAATGTTTATAGAAATTTCATCACTGTTTAATAATAAAATTCCACCTAGTTTTAACTACAATCAACAATTATCAGAAAATATAATATAATATCTGAGATTAATTCAAAATACACTTCACCAATATGCAAATTAATTTACATCATACTAATAGCCGAAATTAATTAGGATGTAAATTCCTAAGCTAACAGAAGCACACAATCTCTTCTCATAATGATCCTATTGATATAATAGCACCTATCTATATCTATATTTTTTTTTTTGTTGAAAAGAATGCCTTATTCATTTGCAACTAATTCCTCAACAATAGATATTTAACACTCAATTTCCATTATAAATTATGGAATAATTTATGCTGTCACAGAGTTTCCAGTTCGAAACAAGTTTCCTTTTTAAAACATTTGACAAAATGTCATTTCCAAAACCATGATCAAATGTTAACTAAGTTACTATTTTCAATATATAATTTAATCATATTATCGGATTCGACATACTTCTAAAGAAAAATAATGACAAAACCCTCGAATTACTCATCAATGTCATAATACAAGATAACTGTCATAAGAAATTTGAACTAACAATGTTCAGAGTGTATAATCAACCATGATTCATGAAGAAATTTCAAACATTTTGTTACCCATAAAATGCTATGCAAGTTAACATGACAATTTTAACATTGCTATGTTTCACGCAAACCATTTGACAAAATGTCTCTACCCTCAACAGCAGACAAGAGCATGTTTAAAACATTCTCAAGTCTGAGGCCGAGCCTCTCGAAATTTTCTATATATAACCAAGTAAGCTGGAGGTATGGGTTATCACAAGCTCATACCAATGAAAGCACAAACTTGCTCACTATTACACAACAACCGATATGCTTACTGCCGCAACCATATGTTTCTCACAAAACTCAACTTGCTGGGAAACATATGTTTGGGGTAAAGCTATATAAACATAAATGAAGCAACTTCCATACATATCTCTCCACAACTTCCACATTCAGAGGTGAATACATGCAAAGCTTTGTATAGCACGTAGTGAACATACTCATCTTTGAATGTAAAATTTCACAATATGCAAATCTGATAACTTTTACATAATGCAAAATGAAAGTAACATGGCATTCACAAATAGAGTGAAAGAGTAGGGTAAGAAATTTCCCCCTACCTGAAAAAGTGAAGATGGAAGATTATTCCTCAAACCAACTTGATGCCAAAACCCCAAAAATAAAATCCAACACCGATGAGCAAACTCCACAATGTCGAATCACACAATTCGCAGAAGACTTCACAATAGAGTGAAGCAGAAACTCCATAAAAAACAACAGCCAAACTTTGAGAAATAACTCCATCGAGTTAAACCAAATATGCACATTAACCTTCCAACCAACTCCCATTAAAATGCTGATATCTTAGCATGAAACCACAAATGTAAAATCAACAGAGCAATGTGGCTCAAAACCCAGCCAATAACCAGCAAAAACCTGACTCACATCAAGGTATGGCCGACTACAACTTCAGTGCCATAAGTTTGGTATTTCCAAGTCCACCGCCATGAATATGGCTCAAATAAAATAACAATGTTACCCTCCTTCATAGCAATCGATACCCATTTAGGGTTATATCATTGCTAATTGCTTATGAGGTGATTTAACTCTTTTAAAAAAAAAAAAAATACAAATGTATGCCAAGCTCCACTAAGGTGTTAAACCTTAATCATAAGAAAACATATATATAAATATATATAAATGCAAACCATTGTTCCCTTAATTAACAATCCAATATGAGTCAAGAAATGAAACCATCTTAAGGGTTAACACGATCTAAACATTAAATCCCTGTATAGTTACATGTATGAAAGTACAATAAAGGATTTTGATGAAATACAACATATAACCATTTATAAATATTTGCAACATCACGTCAACATATAGCATGAAACATAATGCAATAAACAAAGAGTCAAAACATAATAACATAATCGATAATTTATCAACTTGAAATCAATGATATGCCAAATGAAATTAATAAAATCCTAAATCACATTTATTGCTAAAACATAGTTCTTCACAGAAAATATGTTTAGCATCAGTCTCATCATTCAACAACAGTATAATAACCAAGTTCTACAGAAATTCAATCATAACATCAGAAAGAAATCTTAAAATAGCAAAGTCCTAATTTGTAGAAAAACCCAGAGTAGTGGTCAGGCATGACACCCTCCCCCTCTAGGTTTCAACTTTCTCCTGGAAGTTAGTAAACAAGAACGGATGAGCTACTCTCATCATTTCAGTGTCCTCCTAGGTAGTAGATGTTTCATCATCAGGGCCCCATAGGACCTTTACCTACCTTATTTCTCTCCCTCTTAAACTCATAGTTCTGCTTTGAATGATCTGCACTGGTTCCAGGATGATTTTTCCATCCATAATCTACAAATTTTTCCAATCAAGAATGTGAGCAATATCAGGTATATACTTACACAGAACTGAAACATGAAATACATTATGAATGCATGAAAGACTTGGTGGCAAGGCAAGTTTATAGGCAAGTGGTCCAACCCACTCCAAAATTTCAAATAGACCCACAAATCGAGGTGCTAACTTGGATCCCTTTCCATAACAAATTGGACTTTTACGCGGTCTTACTTGTAGAAACACTTTAACACCCACCAAGAATTGATGATCAGTTCTATGCTTATTAGCATATTTCTTCTATCTATCTTGAGGAGTAATAAGGTGCTCTCTGATCCTTTTAACTTGCGGCTCCAAATCTAGCAACATATCAGGTCCTAAAAGAGTCCTGTCCTCCAAATTATCCCAATTGAGAGGTGCCCTACAAGGTCTACCATATAATGCTTGAAATGGTGCCATACCTATGGAACTATGATATCCATTATTATAAGAGAACTCTACCAAATGTAGATACTCCTCCCATTTATTCTATGTATTCATTGCGTACATCCTAAGTATGTCTTCCAAAATTTGATTGACACGTTCAGTTTGTCCGTCTGTCTCTGGGTGATAAGCTGAACTAAAATTTAGCTAAGTACCTAACTCTCGCTGCATGGATCTCCAAAGAGATGAAGTAAACACTGGATCCCTATCAGAAATAAACTTTTTAGGAATTCTGTGTAACTTAACTACCTTCTCCATAAAAATCTTGGCAACCATTGCTGCATTATAGGATGATCTAACTGAAATAAAGTGGGAAAACTTAGACAAATGGTACACTAACACCATAATAGCATCATGCCTACGAGCTGTAATAGGAAATCTAGTAATAAAATCTATAGAAATGGTGTCCCATTTCCATTTTGGAACATTATGTGGTTGCAATAGTCCTGTAGGGTGCTGATGTTCAGCCTTAATCCACTGACACTCCAAGCATCGAGCCACAAAATCTACTATGTCTCTCTTCATTCTAGGCCAATAATAATGTCACTTAAGGTCAGCATGCATTTTCTTGACACCCGGATGAGCTGAATATGGTGCTTTGTGAGCCTGAAACATAACTAGATTTCTCAAATCACTTGAATCAGGAACGTACATGCTCCCTCTAAAAAGCAGTAAACCTTCAAAATTTACTGAATACCCCTCAAAATGCCCTTCCAAGATGCTGCCACTGTCGATAACAGCCTTAACATCCTAAAACCAATGATCTGTAGAAAGATTCTAAAGAATCTTATCCCTAAGATCCATTGTTAAGATCAAAGAAGATAATTCATGTCACCTTCTGGTAAGTGCATCAGCAACAACATTCTCCTTCCCTTGCACATACTTAATCCCAAAGTCATATTCACACAAGAACTCCATCCATCTTTGCTGCCTAGCATTGAGGTCTAGTTGTGTGAAAAGATATTGAAGGCTTCAGTGATCAGTATGTAACTCAAATCATTGTCCCAAAAAAAATACTGCCACTTGGTCCAAGCATGCATGATCGTTGCAAGTTTGAGATCATGAGTAGGGTAATTCACCTCATGACTCTTAAGCTTTTTGGACTCATAAGCTATAACACATCCTTCCTGCATCAACACTACCCCTATGCCATCCAAAGATGCATCCGTGCAAACCATGAACTCCTTAGCTGAATCAGGGACTACCAGAATGGGTGCACTAGTCAAACATTCCTTAAGTTTCTAAAATACTACCTCACACTCCTCTATCCAAACAAATTTCTTCCCTTTTCTCTGAAGAGACATGATAGGATGTGCTATTCTGGAAAAGTTTGGCACAAATTTGTGGTAATAGCTTGCTAAGCCCAAGAAACTTCAGACCTCGGACACATTCGCAGGTGCTAGCCAATCTACAATAGCCCGAATTTTGGATGGATCTACCGAAATTCCATCCCCATAAATGATATGACCTAAGTACCAAATCTTAGACTAGAAGAATTCACACTTCAAAGGATTGGCAAACAGTTTATTCCTACAAAGACACTCCAAAACTTGCTCTAAATGCTGATCATACTCCTCCATAGAGCTAGAATATACCAAAATATCATCTAGAAAAACCACTATGAACTTATCAATGAAAGTTCTAAGCACACTATTCATAAGGCTCATAAAAATAGAAGGTGCATTGTTTAACCCAAATGGTACTATCGTGAATTCGTAGTGCCCATACCTAGTGTGAAAAGCTATCTTATGAATATCCGCTTCCTGGATTCTAAGTTGATGATATCCAGATTTCAAATCAATCTTTGAAAAGACTCGAGCACCCTTGACTTGATCAAACAAATCATCAATTCTAGGCAAAGGATACATGTTCTTAACATTGACCTTGTTTAACTACCTATAGTCTATACAAAGTCTTAAAGAACCGTCTTTCTTCTTGACAAAGATTACTAGAGCACCCCAAGGTGATACACTAGGATAAATCAAATCTTTCTCCAAAAGCTCTTCCAACTGAAATTTAAGTTCAATCAGCTCTTGAGCTATCATTCTATAAGGAGTCTTGGAAATTGGTTCCGTTCCTGGCACTAAATCGATCTGAAAATCAATTTCTCTTCCCGGTGGTATTCTCGAAATCTCTTCAACAAATACATCTGAAAAACTCTGCAAGACTAGATGATCATGAGAAGAACCCTTATCCATGGAATCATTTAAGTAGTTTATCGATATGGAAAATAAACTACAACCTTTTCGAGCACACCTTGCCAATTTCTTAGCAAAAATTGTTCGCAAAGAGATGGGTCTCTTGATTCCAACAATAACTCTAGCTGATCCAACATCATCCAAACAAGTGATTATCTTATCCTTGTAATTCAAAATAGCTTGATGTTGTTCTAACAAATCCATTCCCAAAACTATGTCATATGATCCTAAAGGTATAACCCTAAGGTTCACTGAAGTAGTAAAAGGTTTCATTTGAATCTTACAATCAAGAGCAACTATATCATCGTTCACCCTAGAACCTAACGCTAACTCCACTTGCCATCTATTCCTTGGCTTAACCACAAGAATTCCACTATATGCAACTAAAGTAGAAGAAATAAAGGAATCTGTAGCTCCAGAGTCAAATAAAATAGATACTTTCATACCTTGAGTATTACCTTGAGCTTCAATAACTGTGTTCTGATGTTCTACTTGCTTTTGATCCAGGGTAGCAAAAACACAATGGTTTCTGGCAGAATCACCAACTGTCACTTCAGACCTAGCTAGCTTAGGTCCAACCTTAAGCTTGTCCCAATTAGGGCACTAAGATTGGTAATGACCTATCTGACCACAATGATAACACTCAACAGATTTCTGAAATCCCATATTCTAACCAGAAAGGTTAGGATATGGGTTATTACTCTGCACACTTTGAGGTGGTTGAGATGGTTTAGGCTGTTCTGAACCCTTGGAGTTCTTACCAAACTTTCTCTTCTTGAATTTCCCACCAGAAAATCTTGATTTCAAACTGTCTTGTGGAGGCTTTTGATTCCTACTGACATCCAGAGTAAGTGGATTCATGCTAGTTTTGTATGAAGCCCCATGATATCCAGACCTCATCTCAATCAACTTTTCTCATTTCAAAGCTTCCTGCATAGACACAGGTTTGAAAGTTCTGACTTCCTCCCCGATCTTGGGCATAAGCCCCCTGATGAAATGCTGTATCATGGCTTTATCATTTTCTACCCAGCTAGACAACTTCTTAAGCTCATAGAACCTACGTTCATAAGCTTCCATTGTAGAGCCAGACTGCATAATCTGAAAGAACTCCTCTGCACGAGCCTGTCACCAATATTCTGACATAAACCTCTCCTTGAATCGCTCTACAAAGAGCTCCCAAGTAACTAGAGAGATGTCAATGCACAACTTCTCCAACTGTTGCTCCCACCACAAGGAACCAAAACCTCTCAAATGCATAATTGTCCATCTTACTTTCACATTACTCAAGTAACGATGTAAGACAAAGCATCGCTCAATGTTCAGTAGCCAAGCTTCTACTGCTATACCCTATTCTGTACCATAGAATAACGACCCTTTCATCTTGGAAAGATCCTTGAGCTGAGCTCTTGCCACTGGATCTTCCTTGACAGGAAGGTTAATACCATGTACAAGAGGTACGCACACATTTGCACCCCCACCAAGAATCTGGTTATTAGTCTCAATATTATCGAGACGTTCCAGTATCATTTGAAGTACCACAACTTGATCTGCCCAGTTATCTTGATTGTTTCCAACCCCAACATTCTGATCAAACTGATCATCCCCAACATTTCCTTGGTGCCTAGGACCTCTACCATGGCCCCTGCCTCTACCTCTACCTCTGCTAGCAAGATTATCTTTAGGAATACTGTGACCTTGAGTTCCTCTAGTGATGGGAGGCATGGTAACAACCTAAAACAATTAATTGTTAATAATGCATCGAAGATGAGAAAAACCTTAAAACCCAAGAGTCCTAGTTAATCTAAATTAGGTTCTCTGATGCCAAATGAAACACACCACAAGCAAAAATAAAACTAAGCTATGAACAAACATAAAGAACCATGGAATTTTAAAAAAAAAATTTAATCATCAAATTGCAAGATCCAGTACAAAGATTGAATCATTCTTAGAAATATAAACCTCAACATAAGAGAATATATCATCAATATATATTTCCATAAAGATGTCTATACATAATGAGTTCAGTACAATATAGATGAACAATATCATTCAAAGATGCCTAGGTCCAACAAATGAAATTTTACAAGTATCAAATTTAGTTTCATGAAGTAACTTCAACAGTCTTCCTTCAAACTAGATATTCAACTTGAACACTTGAAAATAACACAAACATACAACACAACACACAGAGGGCTCAGTACACACTGAGTTAAAAAGCATAGTCCACCTGCATACATGTCAGAATTAACACACACACACACACACACACACACACACACACACACACACACACACACACACACACACACACACACACACACACACACACACACACACACACACACACACATAACCTTAAAGTAGATATCCAACTACATAACATAGTGCAATTCTAATATTACTATGCAAGAAGTAACACCTTCTAAACAATGCAAAATTAAACTTGCACTAAGAATAACCAGTTAATGAACCATATATATACTGAGGTGTCATCACTGTGGTGCTAAGATATTGCATCCGTATATGGTACGCCCTTAGATAACACATAGTCGGGTTCTCTATAATACTCATGAAATGACGCAATAGAGACCTGCCTTGTTCTCCATACTTAACCTTACTGGTTAAAGTCATAGGTAAGGCCAATTATCTTTTATTTATAATTAACCCTCCCAATTCATTTTAAAATTATCATTGAATTTAATTAACTAAATAGAATAAATTGATATTCAGCCATCTCGATATACGTTCACTACAGCTATCCTTAACATGCACATCATACATATATTCTAAGAATGTACATGTAACTAATAACAAGTAAGTTTTCTCATGATATTACATTCTTCATCTTTTAAAAATCTCATCTTCTACTGTCAATTTGAAAGTAAACTTAGGTTATTATAATAATAGAAGTAAATACTACAATATTACAATCTCGTAAATATCACTAAACTGCTATATTAGTTGAATGATATTTACCAGTCACAGTACTGTACTACTTATCTCTACTATTATAACAAGCTAAGCATATCCTTTGAATTGACCAAGATAATAAACAATACACCTATGATAATTTTACTTCAATTGACATATCTTCAAATGTATATCATAAATCTGCTTCACAAAATGAAATAACTTACATTCCAATCACAAACTAAAATATATTAGTATGTAAAGAATTATGTTTCAAACACTTAATCTCTAAACAATCCCTAAATTCTATAAGGTACTTCATAGCCTAAACTAAACACAATTGAATCCAAATGCAACCAAAAGATCCTTGCAATATCTTAGGATATTCAAATGTCTATAGAAATTTCATCGCTATTTAATAATAAAATTCCACCTAGTTTTAACTACAATCAGCAATTATCAGAAAATAAAATATAATATCTGAGATTAATTCAAAATACACTTCACCAATATGCAAAGTAATTTACATCATACTAATAGCTGAAAGTAATTAGGATGTAAATTCCTAAGCTAACAGAAGCACACAATCTCTTCTCATAATGATCCTATTGATATAACAACACCTATCTGTATTTATGTTTTTTTTCTTTTTTGAAAAGAATGCCTTATTCATTTGCAACTAATTCCTCAACAATAGATATTTAACACTCAATTTCCATTATAAATTATGGAATAATTTATGCTATCACAGAGTTTCCAGTTTGAAATAAGTTTCCTTTTTAAAACATTTGACAAAATGTCATTTCCAAAACCATTATCAAATGTTAACTAAGTTACTATTTTCAATATATAATTTAATCATATTATTGGATTCGACATACTTCTAAAGAAAAATAATGAAAAAACCCTCGAATTACTCATCAATATCATAATACAAGATAACTATCATAAGAAATTCAAACTAACAATGTTCAAACTATATAATTGACCATGATTCATGAAGAAATTTCAAACATTTCGTTACCCATAAAATGCTATGCAAGTTAACATGACAATTTTAACATTGCTATGGTTTCATGTAAACCATTTGACAAAATGTCTCTGCCCTCAACTAAAGACACGAGCACGTTTAAAACATTTTCAAGTCTGAGGCCAAGCCTCTCAAAATTTTCTATATATAACCAAGTAAGTTGGAGGTATGGGTTCTCACAAGCTCATACCAATGAAAGCACAAAATTTCTCGCTATTACACAACAACCGACGTGCTCACTGCCGCAACCATATGTTTCTCACAAAACTCAACTTGGTGGGCAACATATGTTTGGGGTAAAGGTATATAAACATAAATGAAGCAACTTCCATATATATCTCTCCACAAATTCCACATTCAAAGGTGAATACATGCAGAGCTTTGCATAGCACACAGTGAATATACTCATCTTTGAATGTAAAATTTCACAATATGCAAATCTGATAACTTTTACATTATGCAAAATGAAAGTACCATGGCATTTGCAAACAGAGTGAAAGAGTAGGGTAAGAAATTGCCCCCTACCTGAACAACTAAAGATGGAATATTGTTCCTCAAACCAACTTGATGCCAAAACCACTAAAACAAAATCCAACACCAGTGAGCAAACTCTACAATGTCGACTCATAGAATTTGCAGAAGACTTCACAATAGAGTGAAGCAGAAACTCCATAAACAACAACAGCCAAAGTTTGAGAAATAAATCCATCGAGTTAAACCAAATATGCACATTAACCTTCCAACCAAATCCCATTAAAATGCCAATATCTTATCATGAAACCACATATGTAAAATCAACAGAGCAATGTGGGTCAAAACCCGGCCTGTAACCAGCAAAAACTTGACTCACATCAAGGTATGGCTAACTGCAACTTCAGTGCCATAAGTTTGGCAGTTCCAAGTCCACCACCATGAATATGGCTCAAAAAAAATAAGAATGTTACCCTCCTTCATAGCAATCAATACCCATTTAGGGTTACATCATTGCTAATTGCTTATGAGGTGATTTAACTCTTTTTTTTTAAAAACAAATACAAATGTATGCCAAGCTCCACTAAGGTGTTAAAACTTAATCATAAGAAAAAACATATATAAGTAATATATATATATATATATATATATATATATATATATATATATATATATATATATATATATATATATATATATAAATGCAAACCATGGTTCCCTCAATTAACAATCCAATATGAGTCAAGAAATGAAACCATCTTAAGGGTTAACATGATCTAAACATTAAATCCCTGTATAGTTACATGTATGAAAGTACAATAAAGGATTCTGATTAAATACAACATATAACCATTTATAAATATCTGCAACATCACATCAACATACAGGATGAAATAGAATGCAGTAAAAAAAGAGTCAAAAAATAATAACATAATCGATAATTTATCAACTTGAAATCAATGATATGCCAAATGCAATTCATAAAATCCTAAATCACATTTATTGCTAAAACACAGTTCTTCATAGAAAATACGTTCAGCATCAGTCTCATCATTCAACAATAGTATAATAACCAAGTTCTATAGAAATTCAATCATAACATCAGAAAGAAATCTTAAAATAGCAAAGTCCTAATTTGCAGAAAAACCCAGAGTAGTGGTCAGGCATGACAAGATTGCTAGTATGAAAACCCTTATGAACTAAAAAAATAAATTATAATTCTCTAGAGTTGTAGTGAGCCACACCCATTGTTCTAACAGGACCAGGATTCAACTGAGAAGAATCATCAATGTTGAATTTAAGAATTTTTGGAGTGGGAGACCAATGCCCCTCACAATTCTTTCA
Organism: Cupressus sempervirens; assembly: GCA_028749045.1. Lineage (NCBI taxonomy): Eukaryota > Viridiplantae > Streptophyta > Pinopsida > Cupressales > Cupressaceae > Cupressus > Cupressus sempervirens. The sequence goes on along the minus strand of CM053792.1, from coordinate 763,863,757 downwards.
ATGCTTCCCCTTCCACCTAGGATGTTTTGGAACACTATGATACCTTTAAACTGCAACCCTTGGCATCCTAGCTTGAAGATGAAAATTGAAGCAATTGCAAATAGAGATTCGAACAGGATCCATATCCCCATCTAACTTACATTTATCTTGAATAGTTTCCTAAAGAGAGTAGGAAATCTTGCATCAAAGATGTAGGGCACCAATCCAAAAATCTTGAAAGATTTGATTCCTTGTAAAATTGACATGAAAAAGAATAAAAGAGGTCCCAACAACCTATATAGACTTAAGAGGAGAAGCCTTTGAGGGGACAGTCCCCAAGTGATCCCAAAACTCAAGCAAGGAGGAAGCATGCCCATAAGAAAAACCCCAAGCATTCCACCAAATGTTCCATAGCTAGGTAGGAAAAGAACAATGGAAGAAAACATGGGAGACCAACTCCTCCCCATTTACACACATCACACAAAATGAGGGGCCTTGAAATCAACATTTTCAAATATTATCCTATGTGAGAAACTAGTTATGAGCCGCCAACCACATGAAAAAATTACCTTTGGACCAAGAAAAGTTGTTCCAAACCATTTTCCATCAAGGGACCTCAACATCCCTTAAAAACTATCTAGTAATCTCCTAGTACCCAATAGAAAAAAAAATACTTCTGAGATAGAGTATCACCCCAAGCCAAAACATCTAGCCCCAATAGAGAGTATCACTCCCTAGAGACCAAAATCTTAGAGAGATCCTGGTCATCCTCCTCTAAGCCCCAAGGAGTCCAATCTAAAGAGTGCTTCCATATATAGCCAATAACAAGGCCCAAGTGAAAACAAGTCTTATAATGAACCATTTTATTCCATAGAGTAGCAAGAAAAGAATCACATAAAGTTTGAAGGTAAGGGTACAAGGATAAGATGGGAGGGTCATCATCCTAAGAATCAAACCAAAACAAAGCCTTGAAGTCTCCTGTACATATATAGAGAAGGCCCCTCTTAACTAAATGAGCACTAGTCCCTAGAGTATGATGTACCATAGAGGCAGGACCTTCAAGAGGAAGCACAAAAATTGAACAAGGATTAACAACTCTAAAATACTTATGAGTAATTATATGGGCCCAAAGTTGATTTTTCCCAGAGCACCATTGCTAATAAAGCTTTGCAGCCAAATCTTGGCTACTCAAAGTGTCAGATTGGAGACCAAGACCACCCTCTTTATTAAGCCTGCAAATAGTCTCTCAATTGATCAAAGTACATTTATAATTACACAAATTACCACTCCAAAGGAGTTTTTGAGAATGAACATCGAAATCCTTAAGAAATAAATAAGAGCAACTTGAATCATATTTCTATAAATAGGGAGAGATTGAATAATAGATTGAAGAAGGGTAACATGATTAGCAATAGAGAAACATCTATGACTCCAATTATTTACCTTCTCCCAAAGCTTATTAATTACAATTTTTTTAGAAGAGTCATGATTACCTAGAAATAACAGTAGGGATATAGAGATATGTCAAAGAGAGAAACCCAATCTGAAACCATAGGATATCAATAGTCTTTCTTTGAATGGGATTAGGAGTGTTGAAGAAATATATAGAATATTTCTTCTCATTAAGTTTTTGGCTTGACAGTGCTAAATGAATATCTAGAGTATGCCGAAAGGATTCAATTTCCTTTACTTGAGCAATTCTCACAAGAGCAGAATCAACAACAAATTGAAGGAGGGAGAGAGAAGATAATTTGTTGTCCTAATGCCACTTCTAAATTGAGTTCTTGAACACCTAAACTTAATTAATCTACCCAATCCTCAACCATAATAATGAAAAGATATGGAGAAAGAGTATCACTCTAGTGGAGGCCCCTTGAAGCACCAAATAATTGGGAAGGTTGGCCATTAAGGAGAACAACGAATGAGGAAGAAGTAAGTCAACCGATAGTATAACTCACTCTAGGCTAAAGTCAATGTAAGAAGAATATTCCTTAGGATTCTCCACTTAACTCTATCAAAGCCTTAACCATATACATCTTAATAAACATAGATCACTCCCTTGAGGTAGCCATAGATTGGATAACTTCTATCACAATAACCACACCATATAAATTTTGTCTTCCTATAAAAAAGCCTCGTTGTTCTTTCGAGATAATAATGGGGAGCCGCTTTTTAAGTCTGTCATCAACCAACTTAGTAATAAATTTATAAACCACATTATATAGATAAATAAGTCTAAGAAAACTCCAACTAATTAGCCCCATGTTTTGGAATAAGATCCAAGAAGGTAGATTTCAAAGCCCAAAGCATCTTCTTGCTATAATATGATCCATTAACTATGTCCAACAAATCTTGATTAATAGTGTCCCAGAATTCTTGAAAGAATTCAATTGGAAATCCATCAGGGCTAGCAGCTTTTCCCTTAAGCATACCAAAGAGAACCTCCTCCAACTCAATTGAAACTTAAGTAGTCAAATGAGATGATCATTCATTTCCTAGGTAATAGGTGAGGGAATACATGACAAAATAATATTATCTTCATTGTGTGTAGGAAAAGAATATTTAGAGAAGAGGGTAGAAAAGTACTGAGTATCATCTTGGAACAAATTTTGCAAGGAGGACAACCAAATACCTTCAAAATTAACCAAAGAAGAGATATAGGTATGACTCTAGCAAGATTGCACAATTTTATGGAAATAGGAAGTGTTCCTATCACCTTCTTGGAGAAAATTAATTGTGGCATTTTTCTTCCACAATATTTCCATTGGAATACTTTAGAATAACTGGGGGGGGGTGAATTAGTTATCCAAGGTTGAAATGTACGATTTTTTTTTCCCATGCTTTATCTTATACTTATGCATGCCCTGATTATTCAATATCTTAAACATATGCATATTGTTGTCCTAGGTCAAAATAATTTTGTAGAAATGTAAACATGTAATACCATAAAATCAATCACACATTTTGACCCAGGGATTTCATGTGGAAACACAATTTTGGAAAAACCACCAGTAAGATGCTACCAATTTTCACTCTTCTAAAGTGAGTTCTATGAGGAGCTAACCCTATCAAAGTTTATGATGCACACTATTAAATGTAACCTGGTTAAAGGATTTCAATCACCCTATTAAGAGTGATCCTTGTTAGAGGACTTTAGAACATTCCATTAGAATTTCACCCTTTTAAGGGATTTACTAAAGACTTTTAGGTCAACCTTAGTCTAAAGGAATTATCCGTACTGCTACAATTGTTAGAGAGTAACAAATTAAAAAACAATTCACTTATAGATTATAGATCTCACATTCAATCCTCCATTCTTCATGGCATTCATACTCTTTGTCTCTAATAGAATGTTCACCCTTCAAGCCTTCATTATCTTAAGCCTTCTTTCTTTTTATGCCAACTATAGACTCTTTCATTCAGCTAACATATGAAGCATCACCCTAGACTTCTTATCTTTTTTAGATTCTTGCACATGACACAATTGCTCATCTTGCTATCTACTTATATAAATAATTTAATTCTTTTTCCCCTTAGACACAATTATCCATTCTGGGGTTAGGTTAGATTCATTGAATCTACCCATCTTTCCATTTTATTTGCTTCTAGAAACTTTCTTTATAATCCTCTTTGAATTCACCTCAAAATGGTTTATCTTGAGTTTTGTACCACTAGCTCATCATAGTTATTTTCCACATGCTTAATAAAATTCAAGAAATTAACTTTGTCTACTTAGATTCATTAAATCTTTGATCTAACTCATTTTACTAGCACTTGGTAATAACACTCTATTTTCTTGACAAACATTGGGTTGCTCAAGATCCAATAAGTCATTACTAGTGCTCAACACATGCTAAATTTATCCACTTAACACCAACTAGATTTCTCTTTCTTGGCACATACTAAACTTATTGCTCGACTTCAAGTAATTTTCTACTTGGCTTGCACTAACTTCTCTCACCTTCCACTGTTTGCTCGATCAGGCTTAGGAGACACAATTCTTTGCTTAGCCTCCATCTAGTCTTTCCTTAAGTATCCTTTCATTATAGCCAAGTAAGTAGATAAAAAATACAATATATCATCAATGTTTTGGTTGGTCTTAGTGCTCCTTTTAAACACCATATAACTCAACTTTTCTTTAGGTTCTTCTATTATCCTTTCTTTTCAAACCCTCTTCATCAATCAATCAAATGATAGCATTTAGACCAAATTAAGAAAAAATCTCACAAAAAATTAGTATGTTTGACATTAGTGAAAAAATAATGATTGTTCCATGATAGGTTTCTTCAATCTTCTTCACTTCATCAATCTCTCTCTTTGGCATTGACAACAAACCAATACCAACAACAATACTAACATGAAACTTAATAAATTTTATTGAAATCTCTCCCTCTATCAATATGTGTGGCTTCCTCAAATTTCTCTCTCATCTAGTCTTGTCCCTTGTTCATAATATTTATCCTTCATTCTGTAATATGATCTCTCTAATATCTTAGTAAACTCTGATATCTCCCTCAATATATTCTTTAGGTTTTAGGTACAACACTCTCTTATATTCTCCCTCTTTCTCTTATATCTCCCTCTTTGACAACAATTCCAAAGACTTGTCATCTATACACATAGATATAATAAATTTAGGTTCTCCCTCTACCACCTTGCATGTGACTATAAATATTCTATTTCAGCTCCTTCTTTACTTCACAGCAATCCTAAAGTAAGATTCACTACATCAAATTGCAAAGTATGTCATTCAACTTAGTTGATGTAGGGCACTACTCTTTACTTCTTAAGTAGCTTTGGATAGGGGTATCACCACTACTTTACCTCTAATATATTCATGTGAATCCTTAGGTAAATCCTTTCTAAATGGGGAAAAACACAAACCTATGCCACCCTTTTGTAAAGGAAAAGGTTAACAAAAGTACAACTATTCATCTTTAATGACATATAATTGGTATTATTATTTAGAACTTAAAAATGAAGTAAAGTAATGAAATGTGTAGAAATGGATGAATTTTCTAGGATTATAGTTTTTAATAATTATTTGAAATAAGAATTGATATTTTTTTGAATTTTTATAGATAATTTTTCAATTTCTAAAAAATGATGAAAAATAGGGGTCTAGTTCCCACCACAAAACTATGTTAGGATTAACTGTTAGAAATGTTTTATAATAACTAAGAGAGTGGAGTGGGGGGGGGGAATGAATTAGTTATTCAAGGTCTAGATGTCCAATTCAAACTTTTCATCAAGTAAAATATACCCATCTGACTATTTATTCATCCAAGCTTTAACTTTCCTATTCAACAAGTTACTATAAATTAACATGAAAGCATAACACATGAAAATATCAACACATAACACAATGATTTATGTGGAAACCCAATTTGGGAAAAATCACCAATAACATGCTACTCAATTCTCACTCTTTTAAAGTGATGCCTTGTGAAAGGCTTGCCCTGTTAAAAGCTACAACACACTATTAAATGTGACCTAGTTAAAGGATTTATCCACCTTGTTAGAAGTGGGCCTGGTTAGAGAACTCTAGAAAATTCACTTGGAATGCCACCCTATTAAAGGATCTAAAAATGGCTATTAATCTAACCTAAGTCCATAGGATTTTAACCTAACTGATACAATTGCTAGAGAATAACAATAAAGGGTTTTGAATTGATTACAACATACAACTTAACTTGTAGATTTCAAATCACTTCTTCAGCTCTTCAGAATTTGCCTAGTTTTCAGTCTCTGTAGCTCTGATAGCTTTCCCTCTTTTCAATCTTTGTCTCCTTGTGTCTTCATGCTCAATGTACTAGTACAATCCTCTCTTTCTAACCACTTATCAAAGTAAAGTCTCTATGCTGTATTCTTCCTTCTCCTAGATGTCTTCTCCTTGACACCCTTTCAACCACTTTGCAATTTGGCACTCCAGAAACTCTTACTTCTTGGTTTGTGACTCCTTAAATAAAAGTCTAAAATTTCTTTTCTCGCTCTTCCCTCCTTTAATTTCTATTTGAATGGATTAGGTAGGATTCATTGAATCTAACCCACATTTTGTTCCTTCTATAAACATCATGAAAAATCCTCTTGAATTCACTCAAAAATGGTTTACATAGAATTCTGTGCCACCAGCTCATCATCCTTATCCTCCAACTAGTTCACAAAATTTAAGGTAACAAACTTGTCAGCTCAGATTTGGTGAATCTTTGACTTCTCAAATAATGTAGCAGCTCAACACTATTGAAATGTTGGTGCTCGACACATACTATGTTACTTGGCATCAACTATATTTTACTGATGCTCAACACCTATTGTGGATTCACTCGGCATCTACTAAGATTTTTTGATGCTTGACACCTGAACATGCTTAGCTCCTTCTGTATCACTCAACACACACTAGATTTTCCATTTGGTTGGCTTTAAATAAAAATTTTCTTGGCTTAAACTAACTCGCTCAACACTTACTAATGATCTTAGTTTAAGCTTTGTAGTCAACCTTGTTCCAAATTACACTTCTAGTATTTCTAAGTGTGACTAACCTCATTATTTTCAAGTATGTTATCAATACATCATTTGACCATTATCTTAGATGATCCTTGCACTTTATTACAAAACCATAACTCAACCTTTCCCTTAGGTACTCTTGCTACATCTTGTTAATTAAATCCTCTTCATCAATCAACTAAGTGATAGTACTTGGATCTTATAAGCAATTGTCATTCCTGCAAATAGAAAGTTTGAAATCAATGACAAAACAATGATTGAAAACATTCTTTCAACAATAATCTCTCTCTTTCAATCAATCTTCTTCTTACAATAATCTTTTCAATTAGATTTCCAAAAATCTCCCTCTTTGGCATTGATGGCTAACCAAACTAATTAACCATTAGACCAAACTATTTATCCATGTTATCAAAATGCTAACTAGGTTAGAACAGTAAGCCAAATGCCAAAAAAATTGTCTAACCATCAGTTGTCACATCTCCCTTTCTTGATCTACTATCTTGATTGCTTTACTTCTACTTTTCCCTCTTAGCTGCTGTACCTTCTTTCTTTCCTTTCTATTATTCCTCTATTTAATGTTCACTTTGATCTTGTATGACTCCTGAATCCTTCTTACACTTATTTCTCCCTCTGCATTCTTTTCTCATTTTTCTATTTAGATATTAGCTTCTCCATTCTAATAGTTTCTTATTACTTCTCCCTTTATCCAATAGCATGTTGTTGATTAGTTTTTGTCATTTCTCCCTCTTTGACAACAATTCCAAAGACATATTATCTCAGCATCTTTAGCATGCAAGTGTAGCATTTGTAGGTTCTTTCAATTTGTCCCTCTATCACCTTTCTTGTGACTGATTTGGAACTTCATCACTTTAATGACTTCAAGAAAAATCCTAAAGTAAGTATCCTCTGCATCAATGTTTAATGTTTCAATAATCAATGCATTTAATTTAGGGCAATCTTTATTTATTTTAAGTAGCCTTGGCTAGGGGTATCACCCCTAACTTACCTCTAAGATACTCAAAAGCATCTTTAGGTAGTGCTTTTGTGAAGATGTTAGCAATTTATTCCTTTGAGCTGACATATTCTATCCTTACTTGTTTTTCTTCCACCAATTCTCTTACATAGTGATACTTAATTGCAATATGCTTTGTTTTTGCATGCATTATAGGATTCTTTGATATGTTTATGGCACTTGTATTGTCACAATAAAGTATCACAGGCTCATTCACTTCTTCCTTCATACCTTGCAATAGATGTTTGATCCATACAATATTAGTGCAATTAATAGTAGCTGCAACATATTTAGCTTCTACTATTGACTGTGAGGTGCAACTTTGCTTTTTGTTGGTCCAAGTAATCAATCTTTTACCTAAGAAAAGTGCTCCTCCACTGGTGCTTTTTTGTCATTAATATTACCTCCCCAATCTACATCAATGTAGGCTCTTAACTCAAACTTTTCACTCCTCTTGTAGTAGAAACCAAAGTCATCAATTCCTTTTAGGTACCTTAGTATTCTTTTTCTTGCCATCAGATGATTTTCCCTTAGATTTGCAAAAAATATTGCTACTATTCCAATAGCTAATGTAATGTCTGGTCTACTATGTACAACATACTACAACTTTCCTATCATTGATCTATACATTGTCTGATTCACTTTAGCTGACTCATCATTCTTTGATAACTTATGTCCTATTACCATTGGTGTCCTAACTAGTTTTGAGTCTTCTAATCCAAATGTCTTGAGTATTTCCTTGATGTATTTTGATTAGGTCACAAATATGCCATGCTTTAATTGATGTACTTGAAATCCAACAAAGAATTTGATTTCTCCAAACATTGACATTTCAAACTCATGTTTCATTTGATCAACAAAATCTTTGCATAAAATATCTTTTCCTCCAAAAATTATATCATCAACAAAGATTTTAGATATCAAAATGTCTTTACCTTTTTCTGCCTTGATATATAGGTTGATGTTGTCATCTATTCTCTCAAATCCAATCTTCACAAGATATTTGTCTAGTCTCTCATGGCATGCTCTAGGTGCTTGCTTCAAACCATAGAGTACCTTATGTAGTTTGCAAACCATATCCTTTTTGTTGTCATCAACAAATCCCTTTGTTTTTTCTATGTAGACTTCCTCTTCTAGTATACCATTATAAAAAGTAGACTTCACAACCATTTGGTAGATCTTGAGACCTTTGTAAGAAGCATATGCAAATAGTGTTCTTACTCCTTCCATCATTGAGATAGGGGCAAATGTTTCCCCATAGTCTAGTCCTTCTTCTTGTGCATAGCCTTTGCAAACTAGTGTAGCCTTATTTTTTTGTTATCTCACCATTTTCATCAAGTTTATTTCTAAAGACCCATTTGGTATCAATTACATTCTTATCAACCGATCTAGGAACTAGGGTCTAGGTTTTGTTCTTCTCAATCTGGTCTATCTCCTCTTCCATAGCTTTATACCAGTCATCATCTTGTAGTGCATCTTTCACTATTTTGGGCTCAACCTTGTTTAACAAACATGATTCATTCTTTAGTCTATTCCTTGTCATTGGTCTAGTATCATTGTCACCAACGATTTGATTTGCAAGGTGATATCTTCTCACATACTTGGCTAGTCTTGGTTCTATCCTTCTTCCCATGTTTGTTTCTTTAGCTTCGGAGTCATTTTTCTCTTCTCCATCTAGTACTTCATCATTTCTTTCATGTATACTATTTTCAAAATCAAAATGTGCAAATTTTTCATTCTACAACTTAGCTTCTGAATGTAGCTCGATATTCATTGGTTGTGACTCAGCTGATACTAAAATTTGTTGCTAAGTCCCAACTTGATTGGCATCATTATCTTCAATAGTCATTCCTTCATAGAAGTATACAAAGGTTCTATAATCTTCTAGTTTCTTGGATTCATCAACTTGGACTTTTGCATGCTCATCAAAATTTACATTTGCACTCTCCACAATCTTATTAGTGTCAGTATTCAAACACTTATATGCTTTTCTTCTAGTGGAGTATCCAAGGAATATGTCTTCATCACTTTTTGCATCAAACTTTCCATTTCTAGTATCTTTAAGAATATTGAATTTGCAATCAAATATTTTGAAATGTTTTACATTAGGTAAGTGACCATACCATAATTCAAAAGGTGTTGCATTTGTCCCTTTCTTGACTTGGACTCTATTCAAAGTGTAAACAACAGTACTTATAACTTCTATCCTGCACTTTAAAGCAACATTTTTCTCCATCATTAATGTTCTGGCATAGTCTATCACTGATTTATTCCTTCTTTCTATAATACCATTCTATGGTGGAGTTCTTGGTGCTAATGTTTTCCTTTTGATACCTTGGTCTTTGCACAATATCTCAAATTCTTTTGATGTAAACTCTCCTCCTCTATTTGATCTTAGACACTTCAGATTTTTTCCTATTTCCTTTTAAACTCTAGCCAAATACCACTTAAACATTTGAAATGCATCAGATTTTTTTTTTTCAAAAACATAACAGTCATCATCCTAGAATAGTCATCTACAAATAGTATTATGTATCTGTCTCCTAGGTAGCTTTGCACTTCTATTGGTCCACATAAATCAATATGAACTAGCTCTAGTACTTCTTTAGAAGTGTAGGTTTTTATTTTGAAGCTTGACTTGGGCATCTTTCTTAGTTGACATTGTTTACACACTATGTTTTTAGGTTTCTTTAGCTTAGGAAAACCTTTGCCTTTCTTCTTTTTGCTGATGCTAATCAAATTGTCAAAGTTAACATGACATAGTCTTTTATGCCATAGCCACACATTATCAAATTTAACAACAAGACAAGTTGCATCTTCCATTTCTAGGTAATATAGATTACTTCTTTTTTGTTCACCTTTTTCTATTAGATTTCCATTAGTGTCAGATTTTGGCAGTTTTGTTTCCAAATTCTCCTTTGCAACCTACATTTCCTAACTGTGATACACTCAACAAATTATAGTTCAATCCTTCAACATAGTATGCATTATCACATGAAATTTTCTCTATAAGTTTAATTGAACCTTTTCCTTTGATTTGACATGGAGTATCATTTCCAAATCTAACACTATTTCCATCATATTGAGTAAAGGTAATAAAATTACTTTTGTTTCTTGTCATGTGATGTGAGCATCCACTGTCTATGATCCACTTGTCATTCTTGTTCACACAAGTCACCAATGTTGTTGCTTCATCTTCGTCTGATTCATCCTTCATGGCCACATTGACTACTTCATCAATCATTCTTATTAGAATCTTCTTCAACAATGTAGCATCTTTTGCCTTTGTTCATGTAATCATCTTCTCTTTTGTTCTTGTACTTGTTTCCTTCTTTGTAGTTCTTCTTCTATGTACATCTTGCAGCAATATGACCTAGTTCATTACAATTGAAACAAATGATAGGAAGCTTACTTTTGAATTTACCTTTGCCTCTATGAAATCTTCTTGCCAATAGTGCTTCCAACTATTCCACATCTTCTTCATCTGTGTTGTTGTCATTGAATGCATGTTTTCCTTTTCTACTCTTCTTCTTTAATTCACTTCCTTAGTGTCTTTCAATGTCAGCTTGGCCTTGGAAGTAGATTCAAGGTTCTTAGGTTTGTAGTTATCAAAATTGGATAGTTCAAATGCAGTAAGTCTTCCCACTATTCCTTAAAAATTGAGTGTGTTTCTTTGTACACACCTTAGCTCTTGGATGACTGAAACTCTAATAGCATAGATAGGGAGCAGGGTTCTCAAGTATTTTCTATTGATAGTCTCTTCTTCCAATTGACCACCTAGAATTCTTATTGCACTTACCACTTCTTTCATTCTGGAGCCATATTGAGCAACATTTTTACCTTCCTCCATTTTCATGTCATCAAACTTTCCTCTAAGGCTTTCTCTCTTTGCTCTCTGAACATTCTGATCTCCTCCATATATATATGATAGAGCTTTGCATATCTTGAATGTATTATCACATCCTTTGATGTCATCAAATTCAACATAACTAAGTGCAAAGGAAAGCTCAAGAATTTCTTGATTGTGCTTCTTCTTTTTGTTCAAATCATCTGTAGAGAGGGGTCTAGTTGGGTCTACATGCTCCACTCCAATTGAGGTTCTTACATAATCACCTATTGATCCAAGGTGTAATTTCATCAACTTTTCCATGCAATGAAGTTTTCTTTGTTGAGCTTGGGAACTTCTCTCTTGGACATCTTGATCTTCCTGCTTCTAGTACCTTGAAACTAAATCAACAGATAGCTTTGATACCAATTGTTAGAAATGATTTAGAATAACTGAGAGGGTGGGCGGGGGGGGGGGGGGGGGTGAATCTATTATTCAAGTTCCAAATGTCCAATTCAAATTTTTCATCAAGTAAAATGTGCCCATCTAACTATTTATTCATCCAAGCTTTAACTTTCCTATTCAATAAGTTACTATAAATCAACATGCAAGCATACAACATGAAAATATCAACACATAACATAGTGATTTATGTGGAAATCCAATTTGGGAAAAACCACTAGTAACATGCTACTCAATTCTCACTCTTCTAAAGTGATGCCCTGTGAAAGGCTTACCCTATTAAAGGCTACAACACACTGTTAAATGTGACCTAGTTAAATGATTTATCCACCCTGTTAGAAGTGGGCCTGGTTAGAGGACTTTAGAACATTCACTTAGAATGCCACCCTATTAAAGGATTTACAAATGGATGTTAAACCAACCTAAGTCCATAGGATTTTACCTTAACTGATACAATTTCTAGAGAATAACAATAAGGGGTTTTGATCTGATTACAACATACAACTTAACTTGCAAATTTCAAATCACTTCTTCAGCTCTTCACTACAACATACAACTTAACTTGTAGATTTCAAATCACTTCTTCAGCTCTTCACAAATTTCCTGGTTTTTAGTCTCTGCAACTCTAACAGCTTGCCCTCTTTTCAAGCTTTGTCTCCTTGAGTCTTCATGCTCAATGTGCTAGTGCAATCCTCTTTTTCTGACCACTTATCAAAGTAGAATCTCTGTGCTCTAGTCTTCCTTCTCCTAGATGTCTTCTCCTTGACACTTTTTCAACTACTTCATAATTTGGCACTCCAAAAACTCTTGCTTCTTGGTCTGTGACTCCTTAAATAGAAGTCTAGAATTTATTTTCTTGCTCAATTCTTCCCTCTAATTTCTATTAGAATGGATTAGGTAAGATTCACTGAATCTAACCCACATTTTGTTCCTTCTAGAAACATCATGAAGAATCCTCTTGAATTTGTTGAAAAATGGTTTACATAGAATTATGTGCCACCAACTCATCACCCTTATCCTCCAATTGGTTCACTAAATTTAAGGTAAAAGACTTGTCAGCTCAGATTTGGTGAATCTTTGACTTCTCAAATAATGCAGTAGCTCGACACTATTGAAATTCTAGTGCTTAACACATACTATGTTACTCGACATCAACTACATTTTACTGATGCTCAACACCTATTATGGATTCACTCAACATCTATTAAGATTTTATGATGCTCAACACCTAAACATTCTTGACTCCTTCTGTATCAATTGGCACACACTAGATTTTCCATTTGCTCGGCTCTAACTAAAAATTTCCTCGGCTTAAACTAACTTTCTCGACACTTACTAATGATCTTAGTTTAAGCTTTGCAGTCAACCTTGTCCCAACTTATATTTCTAGTATTTCTAAGTGTGACCAACCTTTATATTTTCAAGTATGTTATCAATACATCATTTTACCATTGTGTTAGCTGATCCTTGCACTTTATTACAAAACCATAACTCAACCTTTCCCTTAGGCACTCTTCTTACATCTTGTTGATTAAATCCTCTTCATCAATCAACTAAGTGAAAGTACTTGGATCTTTTAGGAAATTTTCATTCCTACAAATAGTAGGTTTGACATCAATGAAAAAATAATGATTGAACACATTCTTTCAACAACAATCTCCCTCTTTCAATCAATCTTTTTACAATAATATTTTCAATCAGATTTCTAACATTAACTACAAATAGAAATAAAAAATACATACAAATAGGAATAATATTAGGAAATAATAAATCACATAGAAGAGAACACAAGACACAAAGATTTAATGTGGCTCACCCAAACCCTGAGCTATGTCCACCAAACAAAAAGTTTAATATTATTACAATCCAATGATTACAACTTGATTACAATCCATAATCCCTTATAGGTCAATACCACTGCAAGAAGTAATTTTCATCACACACAATGAAAATCCACAACTCTAAGCTATTTTATACAAGTATTTTTTTCTACTTTAGGGTTATAAATAATTATTACATGTTGGCCCAAAATCTTGCTAAAATAACTATGAAGTATGTACAATACTTCCCTAATCTATCACCACAAACTAACAATCTCCCACTTGGAGACTCATCCTATATCAATATCACTACCACATGGGGCTCCCACTAGATCAAATCACCCTAGACTCTAATGTTCTTTTATTCAATTCAGTCTAGGAGACCAACTAAAGTTGAAGAGGAGTTCAAATTATCCCTTGTCACTACCTTGGTAAACATATTTGATTGATTGTTATATGTATGTATCTTTTCCAACTTTAACTATCCATAATCCAAATTTGATCGAATGAAATGGTACTATAACTGTATTTGTTTTGTCATTGCATGTAGAGATGAATTCTTTGCAAGATGAATGGAACTTTGGATATGTGTGAACAAATTATTATCCCTCTATGGGTGTCCCAATTCTTCCATGAAGAACTGAAGCCGTATCATCTCATTCAATACCTCTATAGAAGCAATATACTCTACCTCTTTTGTGGATAAAGCATTAACCTTTTACAATTGAGAAACCTAACTCACTACTATCCCACCAACAGTAAATACATAATCTGTAGTACTCAACCTAGTATCGATATCCTCTATAAAATTTGAGTCAGCATAGCCCCACAAATTATTAGTAGAGCCCCCAAAATGTAACCACTTACTAGATGTTCCTCTAAAATATCTAATAATCCATTTAACTACATTCCAATGCTCAAAAGTTGGATGATGCATATAGCTTCTAACAACTCTTGTTGCATGTGCAATATTTGGCCTTGTACATACCATAACATACATAAAGCTTCCTAAAACTGATGCATAAGGTACCTTAGACATCTTATCCTCCTCTTCTCATGTCTTAAGACACATCTCCTTGGTCAACTTCAAATGATCCGACAAGGGTGTACTGACTGCTTTAGCATTATAGAGAAATGTTGCAACACATTTGCAATATAATCAGCCTGAGATAATGTCAATATCCTACTCTTTCTATCTCTACAAATCTTCATACCAAATATTTGTTTTTCTACCCCCAAATCCTTCATAGAAAATGAATGTGCTAACTATTCTTTTAACCCTTTAATGTTATCCATGTTAGACCCCACTACAAGCATATCATCAACATATAAACATAAAATATTGTAACTATCATCATCCAACCTCTTAAAGTAAACAAAATGATTTGAATGACACCTACTATATCCATGCTCATGCATAAAACTATCAAATTTTAGATACTATTGTTGAGGTTCTTTCTTTAAGCCATATAAATTTTTCTTCAATCTTCACACTATGTTCTCCTTACCTTTGACCTCAAATCCTTGTGGATATGCCATATATATCTCTTCATCCAAATCATCATGTAGAAAGGTTTTTTTAACATCAAGATACTCCAAATACAAATCTTTAGTAGCCACAATACTTAAAATAGTGTGAATAGAACTCATTTTAACAACAAGAGAAAATATCTCATTAAAATTAGTACCCTTTTTATATTCAAATAATTTTACCACCAACCTAGATTTAAATTGTTTCTTAGCTCCATCCTCTTCTTTTAACATATAAACCCTTTTATTCTATAAATAAAAGAGTCCATTTCTTCTTTCATTGTTGACTCCCACTAAATCTTTGTATCCACTTCCATAGCTTCATCATAACACTCAGGTTCACCAACATCAATAAGTAAAATAGAATCCAAAGAAGGAGAAAACCTTTTTGGAGGTCTACTTAGCCTTGTTGATCATATAACATTCATTGGGGTGTGTGGTATTTGTTTTTATGGATGTTTCAAATCACGAGGAACTACTGGCACTACATAATTATTTTCTTCTTCTCATGCTACTACAACAGATCTTTGTACAACACTTTCTCATTGAATATGACATCCCTACTTCTTACAATTTTATGATTTTTAAAATCCCAAAGCCTATAACAAAATTCATCAATGAAATATCTAACTGTTGGTGAATAGATTTGTCTTCACATAAAATGCTTATAAAATAACTCAAAAATGCCTAGACCTAAAGACAAACTAGGACCAATAGTTGGATCGCATTGCAATAGAATTGTGCAAGCGTCCTCTAAATTTTGTAGGGTATAGCTCCATAATTGAACATGAAATGAATGAATTTATAAATTTCTTTTAACCAAAAAGAAAAGGCTCCCTCACTATTCTTGGTTAGAGGGAAAGTTGTTACAACTAAAATGGAAATAAAGGACACAACATACAATAATGGAAGCATACATTCTTCTCATCCATATATGTAGTTAGAAAGAAAAAGAGAGATAAATCAAACAATAAATAGCCCCTACAATAAATGAGCATAGTAGTAGAATTCAATTCCATTATTTAATCTTGATTGACACCGAAACCTTGAGTGAGAGCAATCTGAAGCACACAATCTTCAAAATGATGAAATCCTTATTCAACTCAAAAACAATACTATTCTTGAATGCTATTGACAATCAAATACTTGTAGAAAACTAGAGAAGAAAATTAAATTAAGAAGAGCATCTTTTATCACCATCAAAAATTGTCCTTTGCCTATACATTCTACATTTCCCTTCAAAAGCAGCACACAATCTACTTGTTTTGAGAAGAAGAAACCCCAATCAGCCCTGCATCATAAAGTCTATAGAAAGGAAAAAGATTCTTCCTTCTTTTTCAGAAAAAGAAGAACCCCTCACTGTTCTTTCTTTCACATATTTATCTTCTCCTTTAGCCAATTTAGAAAATTTATTCTTGTATTTTGTGGCACTTTAGGATCTTGGGAGAAAATTTTATGAATATCTTCTTTATTTCTTGGCTACATGATTTAGTTCCCCTTTAGTATCTTGAGAATTATTAAATAACATTTCATTAAACCCTCTATCTAGCATGCACATGTGGTTGAGATATGGATACAATATATTTAACCATCACTACAAACTGGGTGATTAACTTTATGGGTAAATGACTTGTCATGCATTTCTTCTTACACTTAGGTTCAAACTTACCATGAAGAGCTACCAATCTACAATGAGGCGACTTCCCATATAAAAACCAATATTATGGGAAATGTAACCAATAGTTGTGAAAGTACTTTAAAATTGGAGAAATAATCTTTAAGTCTTTCCAAGTGCTTTTAATAAGTACTATTTCAAATAGTTCTTCCTTTCATTAGAATGACTTTCAATGTGTACATTCTAAACTTCCTTACTGATTATGTGCAGAGTTGAATGACTTAATTTTCATTCATGTTGAGTTGGATTAGGGTGGGTTACTCTAAAAGATAGAAATGTGTTTAATGCTAACCAAAAACTCAAACAATAACTTAATATTATGAATACTTGAATCTAGCTTCCATCATTCAATGCAACTCTCATGTCATTTATAATTAGTGCATTCATATTAAATTTGGAAGGATACATATGTACTTGTAGGAAAATGTGAAACAACCCACTTTTTATGTCAATATGTATTTTGTAGGTTCCATCCTCTATATTTTGCTAAGATCAAATTGAACATCATACGTTTTTCCTTGAGGTGAGGTAAACTAGAGAAATTCAATTTGATGATCACTATCTATACTATGGTCTAGATACATCCTATCATACTATAGATGTACATGTTCAAGCCTGAGAGTAGAACATAAAATATATCCCATATGTGTACAACCCAATATCATGCTTCTCCATCACGTATTTGGAAAAATTGTGCATCAATCTCTTGTTGTTATGTCTATCATGGTGTGGGCTTATGGTTTAGTAGTAATCTCATTTACAAAGAACTCGGGACTAATAAAGAAGATATTTCCAATCAAGGAATGGAACTTTTAACAATAAGAATTTAACCAAAACTCATGAATCAAAGATTCCAAAACATGTAGGAGATGCTATATGTATCTTTGAATTTTTTTTCCCTATGAGACAATACTAAATTCCATCAACACCTATGAGATCCTGCATTTGAGCCTTTGTTGACTATCACAACATATCTTCATAGCAATCACATGCTAGATTCTAAAGTCTGATGTCATCAAATGATTTCATGGTGTAGAGAAATCATCTATGATGCTAGAAAATAATAACAGGTGATCATAGCTCTTCCTTATGAACACTTTATTTGTGCAAGAGAGATGCCATGCAATCAATACTCTCTATTGTTGGTAGATTGAAAATGTTTTTAAAACATGGGATAATCCAATTGCTTTCAAGATTGACAGTGCAAATAGGAAAGTTGACTGCAATTTGAAGAAGGCCGATGCCTATCTCATGTCAAATTAGATGATGCTTGGTTTCTTTTATAACTCATAAAAGGATATGATTCACATTACATGAGGATCTCTCCAAGTGAGCACTAAAGCTTAGGAGATACAGGGCTCAAACTATCTTTCAATTTTCTTGTAGTTGTGAATTAGAGATTATCATCTTTTGAAATCCTTATTTCAATCTTCCCTGATAACAACTTCAAATGGGTAATTTTATCCATAGCATTGGCTTCATGTGTCACATGGATTGAAACTTTTCTTTTTGCCAATTGGTGTGGAGTTCCAGATTTCAGATGACAAGAATCTTAATCCATTTCATGAATAGAAAAGATGAAAATAACATATACCTAATTGGATGTGCTCACTTAGTGCTTTCATAAAGTGATTTTTTCTCAATAGGGAGAAAATAAGAGCTCGGAATCAATATGATTATTTTGACTTCTAGTCATACAATTTGCAATGTGTCTGTCTCACTTGTGATTTGAGCACATATTCTCTTCTACCTATTTATGTGTGGACTTTAGGTAGCTTGGACCCAACTTTAAGATTATTTTATTGCATTCCATTAACTATTCCCCTTCAAGAAATAATTTTAATTTGAAAAATATAGAACTATCATTAATATTATTGCATATGGCATTCGGATTCACTTACGTGACCAAATAGAACTAGTTGTGTGCACCATAAATATCATTATGTGTTGGCGAATGAAGCACTCATTCTGGCTTTTTCATGACTATGGGATTTTAGTCTTTAAACCAACATCATAACTCCTTTAGAACTTTAGAATTAACCACATTTATTAGTCCCCTTAAACAATGAACTTAGGTGTCTGACTAAAACTGAAATTCTCTTCATACTTTCTGTGCCACCAAATGCTAGAACTTGAACCATGTATTTTGAAACTTGACTTATAAATTTGAACTCACCATTTGAAATGACTCTAAAAATTGGAATTCACATTTCTCTTGAACCACTAAATCACATCCATAATCACATCACTGAGCTAAACGCTAAATTTGAAGTTGAACTTTGAACTAGAATATTTGAATTTGCATATCAAAGTCTAACTTGGATCTACATTTGAACTTCAAACTAGTGAGCCATATTGAATCAATGAATCCATTTGAAAAACATATTGAACCTTCATACCTTTTGTACCCTTTGACACATTTGAACCTTTTTCAAAGCCAATTAGTGAATTTTCATCTGAAATCACATTCCAAGTCTGAAAATGGTGTACATCTAAAAATGAAGTTGGAATTTGGGTTATGCAAACTCAAATTCTGAACCATTAAATCATTGAAACCTATTCAATAGTTACAAAGAGGTTTAGAACCACTTTGTACCATCTAAGCCTATTTTCTCAATCTCAAGTTTTAGTATATGTGTTACTAAATTTGTTATTCTAACAATCAATCTAAACATTGCCTTCTTGAAACAAGACTTCATAAAGCATTTTTAAATACAGATTAGGGGAGACTGAGAGGAAAAATATGAAAATTTTATCAAGAGGGCCAAGTTATCAAGTTTTAAAATTGGGTTTAAAACACCAAATAACACTAACAAATACATATTTCTTTGAATTAGCTTCTGGTTTGTTTCTATTTTTAGATTCTATATGAGCAAATGCTTCACAATCGAAGGTTTTGAGAAAAGAATAACTCACTTTCTTACTAGTCCATGCTTCCTCTATAATACCACAATCCAAAGGAGTAGAGAAACCTCTATTTATCAAATATACAATAGTATTTACAACCTCATTCCACATGTTTAAGGGAAACCCTACATGCAACCTTATCCTTCTTGTATGCTCCATTATAGTCCTATTAATGCGTTCAACCACTTCATTTTCTTGTGAAATTTTTTGTCTATAAATGCCATTAGTGGAGCAATAATATTCAAATTCATGACTACAATACTCACCACCATTATCAAATCTAAGACATTTTAACTTCTTAACAGTCTTAAAAGTTTGAAATACATCAAATTTATGTCTAAGGAAATAAATCCATACTTATCTAGTTGCATTATAAATAAATGTAACATAATAATGAGAGCCATCAAGGGAGGATATCTGAGTTGGTCCTCATACATCTATATGCAAAATCTCTAATCTCTCACTTTTCTTTTCCTTCCCACTCTTCACAAAACTCACTCTCTTTTATTTTCCATATGCACCACTTTCATAGAAATCCATATTAACGCATTGTAGACTTAGTAAAAATTTCTTTGAATGAAGTAATTTTTTAACTTTCTCACTCATGTGCCCAAGTCTCTGGTTCCATAGTGTTCTATCAAAATCTATAACAATAGTTTGTTCTCCCTGCTCAACTATAGCAATTGTTCCTAAACATTCATTTTTCTTTGAAACAATCAAAATAAAAGGAACAATTTGATCTATACAAAGATATAAGGTACCTACTTTCACACCTTTTATTGCTACAAGAGAACCTTTTGAAACCTTACAATTGTTAAAATTAACTGCACAACCCTCATCATTGAGTTTCCGTGCTGAAATTAAATTCCTACTTAGCATTAGAACACATCTTACCTCATGTAGTAGCCAATGATTCCCATTCTATAACTTATTCTTAACTTTTCCCTTTCCAAAAATCTGACAAGGTTTATTATATGCCAAATAAATAAGCCCAAATCCCCTTGGACATAATCAATAAAATAACCTCTATGAGGTGTAGCATACAATAGAGCACCAACATTTAAAACCCATGACTCATGAAGACTTTTAGAGAAAGAAGCAAAGAATCATCTTCAGATTTGTTAGTTACCACATTTGCCTCCTTGTTCCCTTCTAGTTTATCTCCTTCATTGTTCTTTCAAGTCCAATAATATTTTTCCTTATGCCTTGGTTTCCCACTATACCAATGATCTCTTGGTCCTCTAGATTGAGACCTCTTCCCCTTTGACTTTCCTCTTGATTTCCCACAATTTTCATAATTATTTAAGGTCTCTTAGTCATTCTACCTCTACTTTGTGCATTCAAAGAACTTCCTAATATAGATCCTTATGAGGTTTTCCTATGAGTTTCCTCACTTAGAATAACACCAATCACATCATCAAATTTTGGGGTATTAAATCCAAAAATAGAATTACTCACAACCATTATCAAGCCATTCCATCTTTCAAGCAAAGAACACAAAATCAAGAGATCCCTAATTTCTTCATCAAAATCAATACCCATAGAAGATAACTAACTAGTAATAGTATTAAACTCATTTAAATGATCTATAATAGATCCACCTTCTGTCATCCTCATATTAAATAAACACTTCATGAGAAATACCTTGTTTGAAGCAGAGGGCTTTTCATACAATTTTGCTAGTGTTTGCATCAACTCTTCCATCATCTTTTCTTTTGTAATGTTAAATGTCACTAATGGTACCAAGCATAATCAAAATTTTCCAAGTGTCTTTCTATCTAAAATCTCCTAGTCCTCATTTGTCATAGTTCCTTGTTTCTTTTTTTCCCCTTTCAATGGCTTCCATAAATCCTTTTGATAAAGAAAGTCTACCATTTGCATCTTCCATAACTGAAATTTCTTCCCATTAAACTTGTCAAACTTTAGCTTACCCTCATTTTCCATTTCTCTCACTCAATTGTGAGACTCCGACTGAACCATGAGACTTTCCTGTAGAGGTTAACTAAAAAAATAACCTCACTCTGATACCACTTGTTAGGGTTAACTATGGATAGAAATAACAACTATATACAAATATAAACAATCATAGGAAGTAACAAATTACACAAAAGAGAACACAAGACACTAAGATTTTATGTGCTTCACCTAAATCCTGAGCTACGTCCACCCAAAAACAAGTTAAATATTATTACAATCCAGTGATTACAACTTGATTATAATCTGCAATCCCTTACAATTCAATACTACTGCAAGGAGTAATTTTCACATCACACTCAATGAAAATCCATAACACTAAGCTCTTTTATAAAAGTATTTTTTCCACTTTAGGGTTGATATTAATTATTACATGTCAGGCTAAAATCCCAATAAAATTATGAAGTATGTACAATACTTCTTTGATCATGCACAACAAACTAACAAACTATATGGAAATAAACTTATATCCCTTTGATCTCAGACTATGTTATAGATAACATATATAGCTAGAATAATCAAAACTAAAATAGGCTTTAGACCTATATTTTTTCTTTTATAATGATTAAAATTTTGACTCACCTAAAATTGATAGTTTTCATCTCCCACCATATTTTTCAAATCAAATTTATTCTAACTAGGAAAAGTTATACATTCTGGAAGAGGCCTCTCTCCTCTAGAATGTCATATAGTTTTAAATTTTTTTGTATATGATTTAACATTTTTTTTCTTTCTCAAATTTGAAATATTTTTCAATGTTAAAATACATGGGTTTAGAATTTTTTAATTACAATATGCTATATCTAATAAAAAAACTATAAACTCTACATGAGAATATTCTTGACTCTAAGCTCTATAAAATAATTTTTATATGTTATTAAAAAATATCACAAAAAATATTAAGAGTTATTGAAATGTCTATCTTATGAAATAATTTTATTTCTTTGCTAATTCGATACAAACTAGTATAAAAATGCATTTAGTAGACATTTCCAATTGGAAAAGTGTGAAACCATATATAAGTTAGCTATAATGAATTTATCTAGATCATATGTTTGAACAAAATTGATTTTTAGATAGACATACTCAAATTTAGTCATTTTGATAAGTCAGCCTAAAAGGTGACACAAATTTTTACTTTTACCCAAATATATCAACTATTTGTTCTTTTGTATTCACATATTCCATTCTCTATTTTGTGTTTTGAACCAATTCTCTCAAGTAATGATACTTGATTGCAATGTGTTTTATCTTTGTCTATATCACAAGGTTCTTTGATATATTTATAGAACTTGTATTGTCATAGTAAAGTACTATTGTCACAAAAGTTTGCACCCTCGTCCAAAGTTTTTCCCTAAGGACAAATTATGAAACATGGAAATAACCTCCAGGCTATGGGACTTTAACTATGAGGTTGAGTCTCTAGAGAAGGTTAGCTTCCTTTACTATCAGGATGCACCTAACTACACTTGGAGAGGAAAAAGGAGAAGGAAAGCATGAAAGCAAATCTACCTACTCTAACCTAAGGAGTGATGCACCAAAATAGAGTTTTCAAACCAATCTTTCTCCATGTACAATTAAACTATTATGACATCAAGGATATACAGATTCAAACTTGTTTAAATCCAACAATAACATGCAGATCAAACAACCACAATGGACAATATAAGGAAGAAGAGAATTCACTTATATATCATTCATAGGTCAAAAGAGATACAATCATGAAAAATGCAAATAGCCACAAAACATTGAAGAAAGGAAAATAGATCTTACATAGTCATCAATGGCTAAAGGAGATAAGGTAGAATGCCATATAGTTCAAAGGAAAATGGGATTTAAAATAGCATGCTAGAGAAAAATAGAGAAGAGTCAACCCTAAGAAAGAATTACAACCTTTCTTTTATAGTTCAAGAATAATTGAGATATTTCTAACTAAAGTTACTCCACAACCACTACCATTAAATACTCAAAGGAAAACCAAGACAACCCAAACAATAGATTTTATTTAGTGCACTTGCAGATGTATGAAAATCATGAAAACCTTGGCTGGAGTAAACCCTCAAGTGATGGAAATGACTTTAATCAATGCACAATTGGGTAGATGGATGAGAAGGTGATGAGTAAATGTTCCTTTTGGATTTACTTGGCATGGGGATGCTAAAAGAAATCTATAGATGATAAAAAATTTGATCCTCTATTAAAGAGTGGTTTCATCTTTTTTACTAGCATGCCAAGTTAGCTATATTAGCAAGTCAATTATATTCAATGCTCACCTTGTACCTTTCTTATAATTTTATTGGTTGAAGCCCCCTTTTCTTTTCAAGCTCAGATAAGTGAAACATCTTTATCAGGTCAACCTAGATCTTACAATCCTATGATTGTCAAGGTATCTTATTGTTGAGGAAACTCTTAATAATCTCTATGATCTTATGATCATCATCTTATTGTAACATCAGGCTCCCTTTAAAGTTTCTTTATGATCTTATGATCACTATGATGATATGAAAAACCTTTGTCTTTGTTGTTGGTCTCAACTTAGTTTTGAAAATTGAGTGTCAACACACTTAACTAACTCTTAAGATGATTCTGAGTATAATATAGAAGCCAAGCTACAATGTGTTCTAAGCTAGAGAATTCAATAGGTGCCGAGTGAAATTCAAGTGCCGAGTGATAAGTGATGCTAAGTCACTATAGGTGCTGAGCAAAGAATAGATGCTAAGTGAAACAAAATTACTATAGGAGCCCAGTGAGCTAGTTTTCCTATATGTGTCGAGCATCAACAACTAGTAAGTGTCGAGTAACACAAAATCAACATATGAGTTTGTATCTTCAAAAACTTAGATGTAAACCATTTTTGAAGTTGAGATGGGATGAATCTTGAAGGATCTTGAAGATAAGATCAAATATTTTTCATTACCCATGTAATCAACATGTAGCCAATAAGAAAAATGGAGAAGACATGCAACCAATAGGAAAAGTGCAAGAATTGAGTGGGAAATGAAGATTTAATATTGATTGTAGAATCATACCTCACCCTAAGTCTTTGAAATATTTAAAAGGAGGATGAAACCCCATTATATAGGAGAGAGAGTGAGAAGTGGATCTGAAAAGTGTATGGTTGGATTATAGAAAAGTGCAGAAGGGTGTAAAGACTTAGTGAAGAATAGAACAACATTGTAGAATCTAGTTGATCAAGAATAGAGTATCAGAACTTCAAAGAGTGACATATCAGATCAAGCAAGGATCAAAGTAGATAGAGCAGAACAAGGATCTAGAAGCAACAATTAAGGATTACAAGCTATCAGGTCAAGACTTTCTAACACTCTCTAGCAATTGTATTAGGTATGGAAAACCTATGGACTTAGGTTGGCTTATCAGCCATTTGTAAATCCTTTAATTGGGTGGCATTCCAAGTGAATGTACTAATTTTCTTTAACCAGACTCACTTCTAACAAGGTGGTTAAATCCTTTAACCAGGTCACTTTTAATAGGGTGAAAAGTCTTTAATAAGGTAGGCCTTTCATAGGGTAGACCATTGGAAGTGGTCAAACTTTGTAACCTTGAATAGTTACATATTACTGTAGTGATACTTTGTGAGTTTCATCCCCAACCTAGTTTTACCTTCTCATTTTAGAGGGTTTCTAAGTTACCAAATTTATGTGTTTTCTATTTTCATGCATGTCTTTACTTTCATTTTATTAGATGATTTAGATCCATGAAAATAATTTCATCTAAATGGTTTTGAAATCATTAAAGTTAGTTACTTCTAATTTACCCACACCCCCCCCCCCCCCTCAAAAGTAAAGCATCCCACTTGTAAATTCCAACAATTGGCATCAGAGCCAAGTTCTCACAAGAAGGAGCCTTACAACTTGGAGAAAAGATCTGGAAATGGAAATCTACAAACTTGGGAAGATCATAAAGAATCAAGCAATTGATATACAACTTGCTTTCCATGCTATGGAAGAAGCTAGAGAAGAATTGAGAAAATCCTTAAAGAGAAGAAGAGAGATTTCCATAGCTAAGAATGATACACAATACAAGGAGATTGACACCTCAAACCTATTTACAAATGGAGATTCCAAAGAGTTTGATGTAGCAATAGAAAACTTAATGGAAAAGAATAGAGCTTAAGTAGAAGAAATCAGAACACTCAAGCTTGAACAAGAATCACAAGCACCTTGCCAACAAACTGGAAGAAAAGTCAATTGAGCTTGCAAGAATTTCAAACATGCAGCTAGAAACCCTAAGTAAGATAATGAATGCACATCATGAACTGAATGTTAAGGACATTGAGATCTCTACACTGAAGATACAAAATGAACAATTGCAAAATGATCTAAAAAGAGAAAAGGAGATTGTAGAGAGCTTCAACAAACCCAATGAGACCATTAAGTATTTGAGTAGCTACTAAAATCACCAAGGGCTAGTAATGACACTTTAGGACTAGGATACATCAACACTAAACAAGGAGAGTCATCCAAGACTATAGAAGAAAGGAGTAACAAAGCTAAGAAAACTAAACCTACTTGTCATTTCTATGGTAAAAAAAGGACATACCTCTAATATATGCAGGAGTAAGAATGCCCATTAGCATGAAAAACCTAAGAATGTGAGTCATTTTCATAAGTGAAAAAAGCAAGGATATCAAGCACATGACTGTAGAACTAGGACTATTAGAACACCAAGATTTGAAGGTCATTGCTACAATTGCAAGAAGTATGGACATAGAGCTTTTGAGTGTAGATCAAAGCCTACGTGGACATCTAATCAGCCAGCAAGGGGAAATAACCATGGACATCACTACAATTGGGACTATAACACTAGGTATAGCTATCATTATTGTCAAGAATATGGACACATTACTAAAAATTGCATAAGAACACATTTTAGAGGAAACTACAACAGATGGTTGAACCAAACCACATGTTTTAATTTCTTGAAGACTAGTCATGTTAGTTAGAATTTTCCAATAAGGTTAAAGGCACCCAACTCAAAGAACAATAAAGGAAAAGAGAAGGTAGATGTTGAACACATCAAAGGAGAAATGAATAAGATATGGAAGAAGAAAGATGGGTGTAGCACATTAAATGAAAGGATCACTTCACCTAAAGGTCAAGTGGTCACACTTTATCCAACTAAGCAAAGAGAAGACATGAGGGACTAATTTACAATACTTTTTCATACATGAGTTCCTAAATGAATAAGTACTAAAAAGAAGAGATCAAAATGATCAGAGATGCAAAGTTAAAATTTCAAGATTTTACAAGTGTTGCCGAGTTTCCCTCAAAAGCTAAGTAAAATTCTAGTAGATGTCGAGTTGATTGTCAAAAATAGTAGAAGCCAAATGATTAGTTGGAGCTGATTTGGTAGTGGAAGCCGAGTAAAGAGAAATCTTAGTTGAAGCTGAGTAAAGGATATTCTTGTGGATGCTAAGTAATGTAGAAATCCTTCACAAGCCAACTGGACAACTGTAAATGCACTAAGCATTAAATACAATGAAAATAAGGTATATTAGCATGTTTTCAATCATTTTTCTTCATCACAAATGAAGAACAAAGACAAAAAAAAGCATAGAGTGAGTCTAAAGTAGAGAATCTAGTTATTAGGTCAATTTCAACAACATTCCAACTCGATCTCATCAATCTTGAGGTATTTATGTTTGTGCTGAGCTATGTAATTTCATATTTTCTTTACGTACAAACCCTAGTTCACATAAATGGCTTCTAACTCTAGGAAAACTTAGGAGAAGGAACCTTTTGAGGTCCAACTAGTGTCCAATGAGGTCAAACAACTTGATTTTTTCCCAATACTAGAGGTAGCATATAAAATCAACCTAGTTGGAGCCCTATCTATCATACCCCCTAAGGTAGTCATGGTTCAAGATGTTAGAAGATGCTATAATTGTGAGATTGGAGCCATAGGTGACATGGAGATGAGGGAAGCTTATGAAAAACTATGTGAAAATGGAGTGTTGAAGGAAGAATACCAGATTGTTGAAAAGAAGGGTTTGATGTGAGCCTTAGAATTCCCTACAATATTCAAAACTAAATGGATTAGGCTAGTACTCAGAAAAATACATGATGGAAGCTTATCGTTGGAGGACAACCTAGTGAAAATCACAAAAAGAATTGTTCATAGAGTGATAGGGTACCCAACCCTAAATTAGCCAAAAACCCTTAGGAGTGATTCTAAGGAGGCAATTGAGAAAAATAATGGTGCCAAGTGGAACAAGAGAGGCATTGACAATTGATACCATCCAAGACCCTCTTGTTGATTTTGTTGTCAAGGTAATTGCACAAAAGTTCTACCAATCTAGCAGACTTAATAGTGTGCCTTGCATTGCAGTGGATGTAGGCTATAAATTGGTGAAAAAGGATCATACTTATGATCTTGTAGAACTGCAACTATAATAGATTAATGAGAATTTAGGAGCAATCAAAAGACCAAGGGAGCCCAATGCAAATTTGGTGCTATTCTGATTTGTATATTCTTTTATGTGCAGAATGAGTTTTCTTATTTTGGCAAAGTTGCATGGAAAAATAATAGGTTGATAATAGCTCAAGTTAATGAATATATAGAGTAGATGGGAGTTAATTTTGAGGCCTTAAAGACTAGCTATTTTGAAGACTTCAAGAAGTCAATGAAGCAAAGGCTAAGAATTCTAGTTTCCTTAGTAGAGAAACATGTAAATGATGGGATTGGTTTGCCAATAAAGGTGTATGATCTAACAAGTTGATTACATGGAAATTGGGAATAGATATTCTGGTGGAAGCCAAGATCCTTATCAACCTGGAAAAAATCCAAGGGTGTATGGTGGAGATCTAATGGTAATAATGAATATTAAAGGTATATGGGATATGAGTATGAGTCATAAAGGCCTTTTGGTTTACGCAAGTAGTTGAGGCTTTATTTGTCTTTTTGACACATTTTGTGGGTTCAAATTGTCATTTACTACTTGTGTTTAAGGGGAATTATGTTGGCGCATATCAGAGATATTGTGCCAAAATCTTGCCTACTAAGGATTTGTAGAGACTAGAATTTATGAGAATTGTTAGAGCAAATATTGAAGAGATGGTGTGAGAACACTATAGAAAGGAGCCAGTGGGGGAGCTGGAGAAATGGAGGAAAAGGGGAAAAGTTTGAAAAAATTGAAAAAGAGAGTGGTTGCTAGTTACATTGCCAAACTTCATGGTTTCAATCTTGAGGTCACCAATAGTATGGTTAATTCATGGAAAGACAACAAGGTGAAAGTAAATGGTGTCTCCTTTTTTATCACTGAGGAGGTTGTTGCTATGGTCACAAAGATTCCTATGGAGGGTTTCAAGTTTTATAAGGACAAGAAAATCTCTACCAATACTATGAAGGATTTTGTGAAAAGCACTGAGGAAATGAATGAACCGATTAAGAGCGAGACATTTTATGTGACAGAATCCATCAAAAAGCTCTGGAGGTATGTGTTGCATGCTATCATTGAATATATAACTCTGGACCCTAGGTTTGATCGAGTAAGAACTCACCATTTTTTTCTTCTTAATCATTTCTACAATGCTAAGAAAATTTGTTTCTCTTTCTACTTATTTAATTCTATGAGCAAGGCTATCACTAGCTTTAAGAAGAAACCCATTATCAACCCAACTTTGGATGAGGAATTGTTTCTTCTAATCCATGAGTACTTCAAAGCTCAAATGATTAGCAACAATCCTTTGCTAGATGTAGACAAGGACAATGGTAGCTCTAGCTATTCTTCTGACTCTAATGAAATTTAGAGCATAAGCTCAGAGGAGAGGAATGTTTCTTGTGGAAAGAAAATTAAGGGTCTTATTAAGAAGTAGTCCTCTGATGTAACCCCTAGGAGAAAGAGCCCTGGGGACCATGGCCAAACCTCTAGCAAAGAGGATATGGATTACAATGAGGATGAGGAGGACATGAACTCTAAGGATGAAGAAAAGGAGATGGAAGAGGAGATTAAAGAGGACCATGTTAGGAAAAACTAGAAGAGGGATAATGCAGATATAGTGAGGGTTTCAAATTAGGAACCAAATGTTTCGATTCTCCCCCTTTCCCCTATTCATCCCCACCCTCAATAGCATTCTAAGGAGAAGGAAAAGGATAATGCCAATTCTAAAGAGGGGGAAGTTCTTGTAAAAAATAGGAGAAAAGCTTGGAGGAATTTCAATGTTAGCAATTTGACATTGGGAATTTATAGAGAAGCTACGAACCCTCAAATTCTGGTGAAGAATTAGGAAGAGCCCAGGCTTGTAGAGCTCATTGATCCAGCTATTGTGGCCATCTCTGATAATGCAAGGGAGACATGAATGAAACTTTTGAACAATACTCATAATAGCATGATTGATAATTTTAGATCAATCAAGTGGCTATACCATGAGCTAGAAGAGCTCAAAGAGAAGGTGTGTCAATTGGAGGGCAACAATAGGAAGATTGAAAATGAGAACTAGGAGGATCATAGTGATAGAGCTAGTCTGGTTCAAAGGAGAATAAAGAATCTTAAAAAGTATAATCACAATTTGGCTAGTTAGATGACCTCTCTCCTCAATTTGATCAATGACAATATGCTCTCTTTAATTAGTGTGATCAAAGACAGAGGCCTGCTGGTACATGAGGAAGGAAATGACAAAGAAAGAGCCAGGTTTGAGGATGATATGGCTACTGATATCACCTTTACCAATTTGGACAAGGAAATGGAGAAATTCCAAGAGCAGAAGCTTGAGGAGCACCAGAAGAATTATGAGGCTGCCCAGACCATGTAGGATTTTGAGAAGAAGAATGAAGAGTAGTCCTTTGGTTCTATGTTTTGCATTTTTGTTGTTCTACTAGGTTTTTTTTTTGGCTTTTGCTTAGTTTCACTAAAGAAAGTCTTTATTGGACTTTTTATTGGCCTTTGTTTTTGGCTAGGCCTTGTGCTTATTATCAGCCTTTAGACTCATTTTATCTGGCTGGGCTTTATTGCTTATTTTTAACCTTGGTTTGTAGCTACTTCTGGGTTTCAGGGTCCCTATAAAACCTATTTATCTTATCAAAAACATGTAAATGATGTATGTTTTCTTGTAGATATTGGCTATACATACATTCAAGCTACCATACCAAGAGTGAGATGGTTAAGACCTATTGGCTATGAAATAACCATAGATGAAGCATCTGCAATAATAATTGCATTGTTAGTAGAGGAAATAAACAAGGATGCACCACATTTTGGAACCTATGATGTGGTGAGATCAAAGGTGGATATGGTGTTAAAGACTACCTCCACATTGAAAAAGAAGGATAAACTTGTCAAGAAGTTAAAAGCCAAATTTGGTGAGCACACTGCAAAAGCAGAAGAAGAAGAAGAAGGTGAAGATGCCAAGGATGATGAAGAGGAACAAGGTTAGGGATCACTTGCCTTAACCCAAGGTATGGGGGAGGATTTAGAAGAGGAGAAAGGTACCAAGAAGGAAGCACCTAAGGCTCAAAAAAAGAAAAGGAAAGCTCAAAAATAGCCACTTTCATAGCCCAAGGAAAAGAAGGAAGCTACAAAGCCAAGCCCAACCAAGCCAACTACAAGGGTAGATACCAGGGCTACAACCCAAGTGGGAAGAGAATAGGAGAAAAAAAATGCAATAGAACAAGGAGGTCCTATAGAACCAAAGAAGAGAAGAAATTATGTTGCACCTCCTAAATCAAATGAACAAAGGACAAAGGTTGATGAAGATTAATTCAGATTAGTAAGATGTTTTACCAAGTCTAAATTGGAAGGTGTTTGCAATAATATTAGAGATAATACAGATCTAACTAGTCTAAAGACCATTTATTTCAATAAGTTGTCAAAAGAACAATAGAACATAGTGGAAGAGTCCATCTACACTATGATGGCTAAGCTCAAGACCACCCCACTTGAACTAGACAACTCAATGCCTAAGGAGCTAAGCTCATTAGTTGAAAATAAATGGCATTACTATCTCAAGATGGAGAAAGAAATAAGGGATTTTACATTGGCTCATGTAATGCCAAACCTTAAAAAAGGTCAAATAACTAAGGCTAACAAAAAGCATGGGAGAAAATTTGCACCCAGATATAGAGCCTTTAGAATTTTAAAAAGCCAAATAGAAGATGTTGTGCAAAAGTCCACACAAATGTGGAAATTAATTTATGGACTGACAACTATAAAGGAAGGGTAGGAAGACCCATTTGAAGGGAGAAATGATGAACAAGAAGAGGAAAATGAGAAATAGGAAGAGGTAGAGAAAGAAAAAGAAGAAGAAACAATGGAGAAGACATAGGGTGAAGATGCAACAACTGAAGAGTAGTAGCTAGAATAGAATGTCCAAGAAACCCAACTGCCACCACCAAGTCCTCCACATACAACACTTGCATAAACTATAATTGTAAAGGATGTTGTTGACACCTCAGGTCAAAACATCAATCCAATCATTGCAGAGGATCTCAAAAATATCCTTCACCAAAATAAAATGCAATCACAGCTATGTACAAATCCAATCTTGGTGAGTGTGGAAGAATTACAAAAATTTGTAGAAAAAATCACTAGGGAGAAGGAAAATACACAAGATCCACCTTCACAACCTCCCACAGCTACAAGAGATGAAACTAAAGAGAAAGAAGCACAAGATAAAACTACTAAGGTTGAACATATAG
This sequence comes from Cupressus sempervirens, assembly GCA_028749045.1. Taxonomy (NCBI): domain Eukaryota; kingdom Viridiplantae; phylum Streptophyta; class Pinopsida; order Cupressales; family Cupressaceae; genus Cupressus; species Cupressus sempervirens. The sequence continues at coordinate 763,831,415 of CM053792.1, read as the reverse complement.
TTATAGTCATAGAAAATTTCGAGGAGCCAACAGAGGAACAAATAGGATAGGATGTTCCTACTGCATAAAGACAAGGTGCACCTCCTCAAATCATCATTATTGATCAAGGTAGTAGAGAAGAGGAAAAAAACCCTAAAGAAAAGGAGGAGGATGCAATACAAACTTTGGAAAACTTTCTTACCTCAAGGACTCCTACAAAGTAGCCAAGCACTGATGCAATACCATTGCAGATTTCAGCACTAGGCTCAAGCTCCACCAAGGTTGCAAGGGTACTTCACTATGGAGACCCTAAACTTGATGAAGAAATAGTCATACCTTGTTATGACTCTAGAAATATGAACCTAGCATAAATAAATGAAGTGCAAGAGGCACTAGAGAGAAGGAAGAAACAAGATATACTCAAAAATGAGTATAGACAGAAGCAAGCACTTGTGGAAATCAAAGACATATTTCTTGATGCATTCAGCTCACAAGTATTTGATGCATTCAGCTTGCAAGTACTTGATGAAACCAAGCCCATCATGGAACAATTGTCCAACATAGTGGACCAGGTACAAAACAAAGACCTTGATACAAATGTTAAGTTATTAGAATGGTCAGAAAAGAAATTTCAGATGAAAGTCAATGAGAAAATATCAAGTGAAATAGCACTTCCACAAGTTGAATTGGCTAAGAAGATTGAAAAAGGTAAGATAGTACTTGATAATATCTTCTCATTGTACTCAAAATTGTATGATTTATCATTCTTCACACAAGAAACTAGCCAAGGGATATTGAGCTTGGAATGAAATCTCAAGATTTCTAGCACATAGCTACCCAAAGATCTAGCTTAGAGTGAGAAATATTTTACAACTACACTTCACACACAGAAAGAGTTAGCTGTATTGACAAAAAAAGAGGCCAATGTCAAGGCCAAATTGATACAAATTCAATCCTCCATTACCCCACATCTAGAAGTACTCCATAAAGAAATGGCCTATGTAGAAAATGTTCTAAAGAAATATCCTAATCTTTCTACCCTAGAAGGCCTTGTACATCTTATAGCAAAGACAACCATCCATCACAAATCATTGGAAATTGCTTTAGCTAATTGGGATGCTTCTCTAAAGATGATCATTGAGGTAAATAAAACATTTTTGGCTAAATATTCTATTCATTCTTAGGACCCTTTGACATAAATGTCAAAAAGGGGGAGATATTCATTGCATAGGAGAGATATAATATTTTGGAGGAGATGTAAATAAGAAATTACATAATACATTCTTTGATGGAAGTAATAAAGAATATCCAAAGGGGGAGATATTCAAATTCACATTTTGAGGAAGTAATAAAAGCCAAAAGGATGCAAAACTACAAGAAGATGTGAAAGGGGAACATATACAAAGTACAATCAAAGAAGAAACAGGGTACACATAAATAGAGACAAAAGAATGATAAGGTAGACAAGGCAAAGAGTATCAAATACATCAACATGAGACAAAATCAGCACAAGAGTCTTTGGTTACAGGAATGGAAATGGCACATCGCTTAGGGGGAGTTAGAAAATTTTGAGGTATATAGTATTCTACAAAATTTTGAACAAGTTTTTGAAGTCTTGTACATATGTCAAACAAAATATGTAGCATACTCATAGAGATCAGATTCATAATGTTTAAGTGTTTTTCCACTCATGTCAAAGGGGGAGATTATTGGTCTTAGATTTGTTTTCACAATTGAGTGTCAACACACTTAACCAATTCTCAAGATGATTCCCAATATAATATAGAAGCTGAGCTACAGTGTGTTCTATGCTAGAGAATTCAATAGGTGTCAAGAGAAGTTCAAGTGCTAAGTGATAAGTGATGCTAAGTCACCATAGGTGCCAAGCAAAGAACTGATGCTGAGTGAAACAAAATTACTATAGGAGCCAAGTGAGCTAGTTTTCCTATATGTGCCAAGCATTAGGAACTAGTAAGTGCCAAGTAACATAGAATCAACATATGAGTTTGTATCTTCACAAACTTAGATGTAACCATTTTTGAAGCTGATGTAGTGCAAGGTAGGAAAATCCCCAAAGGAGATATCCTAACCCCTAGCTATACAACCATGTAGTGGAAACACAAAAACAAGAAGAAAAAATGCAAGATCTGATACCAAAATCATAATAATATATTCATAAAATATAACTGATTACATGCAATGTGTCGAGCTATAAGACCTTCCCAGTTATGGCCAAATACAAAGGAAGTAATAGTTCTACAAGATCCATCAAGATCCAAATCAATCCCTAGCTAGTCCAAATCTACACTCTGGTAGAAACCTCTAAGGAATATCTCAAGTTGTGCTTGCAAGCCCACCAAGAAATCTCCTTGTTTCCCAAGCTGCAACTACTAGCTCTACTCCAACTTCATCCAAGATCCTGCTATAAATTGCCTCACATTCAGCGTTCTATTCAAAAACTCAAGAAAACTCACTCTTCAGCTACTTCCCACACCCACTCCTCTTCTAAGTGAATCCATCATTCTTAAAGACTTCCCCACAACCCCTACTTATACCAATCTAAGCCACAAGTCAGCCTAGAAAATACAAATTAAAATAAACTCCTTACATTTAATATAGGTCGAGCCACAAGTTGGCTACAACACTAATTAAATAATCCATACATAAATTAAATGCCATAAGTCAGCTCACAGACAACTTAGAATGAACAGAAACCAAGACCAAGCTGAGTGTTAGAAAAATAAAGCTGAGCACTAGTAAATCCCAGACCATGTCGAGCTCCAGACCATGCCAAGCAACAAAGACCAAGCTGAGCTCCAAGACCATGCTGAGCTCCCAAACCATGTTGAGCTACCAGACCATGCCAAGCTCCCAAACCATGCCAAGCTCCTAGACTATGCCAAGCTCCAGACCATGTCAAGCTGCATAGACTAAGTTGAGCTCCCTAGACCATGCCGAGCTCCCAAGACCATGCTGAGCTCCATAGACCATGTTGAGCTCCTAGACCATGTCAAGCTCCCAAGACCATGCCAAGCTCCATAGACCATGCCAAGCTCCCAAGACCATGCTGAGCTCCCAAGACCATGCTGAGCACTAGTCCAAACACCCTCCAAAGAAACTATAGAGCCTCCTCCCATGAACTCCAAAGTAGTCACCAAGTAAATCCAAGATGCTCTTGCATCAGACTCCCCAGGTAAATAGAAAAGTGTGTCCCATAGTTTGATGCCCAAAGAAAGAGAAACTACCAACTTCATCTTCACCAAAGGCTTCCACTCCAATAGGGATAAGAAAACCAATCTACACATAATCCACGTCCACATCAGTTTGTCAAACACCAAAATCTCATCCAACCAATCATCATGCTCACTCCTAGGATCAAACTGAACATAATGCCTCATCAACAAACTCTCATCCACATTAGCAACTAGTGAATCTACACCAACAAAAAACCCCACATCAGTAGCAACAAAATCCACATCAATGACAATATGAAGATCTCCATTAACACATGCCAAACTCTCAACACTAGCAATCTCATTGATCACAACAAGATGCTCTATAGCACACAAGTCACCACCAACAACAACTAGATCATCCACGACCAAGCATTCTACAATTTTCATGTTAGAATCAACCAACTAATCATGAAAACCAACCTCTATCCCAGCATCAACAAGGTTAGGGATATCTTTAGAAACAACTTTCAGCTATTCTGTAGGTTCTATATCAAACTCCACAAACTGATCAACAAAACCAAACTCTTCCACCTTGACCTTTTTATGCCATCTTCTCTCACAAACAAGTCTCTTAACTGACCAAATGACTCTCTTCCAGATCAGTAGACTCCAACTCCACAAATAGCTATAGAATTCCTTCCTTACCCCATCCTTAACACGATCAGTCAAGCTAGCTTCAAATCGAGTAATCATCTCAGAAAACCTCCTTTCCACCACATCAAACCTCCTCTCCACCACATCATAGAGATTTGCAAGCATCTCAGGGTCCAATCCTCTTAGAGCCATCTTGCAAGATCTTGAAAAAACCTCTACAAAAAATCCTTCCCACACTCCTTGTGACAACCTTGAATTGTTTGCAAGTCAGATTGCAACTTGCCACCTCACATGAACAATTAGGAACCACATCACAAGTCTAGGACCATGGATCTGCAATCCACAACTCTTTATGATCATGCCTCAACAAGATTAGATTCCTATCTCCACATCCAAGAGATCTAGAACTCCAAAAAGAAAATCCACCATTAGATCAAGATCAATTCAGATTCACTTCTCTAATCCAAGTCTTGGTGCAAACTGCTTCAGCTTTAGCGATCTGTCTACACACTCAGGAATGACTATGCTCTTATACCACCTAACATAGTGCAAGGTAGGAGAATCCCCAAAGGAGATGTACTAGCACCAAGCTATACAACCATGTAGCAGAAACACAACAACAAGAAGAAAAAATGAAAGATCTGATAGCAAATCATAATAATATATTCATAAAATATAACTAATTACATGCAATATGCTAGGCTGTAAGGCCTTCTTGGTTATGGCCAAATACAAAGAAAGTAATAGTTCTACAAGATCCCTAGAGATCCAAATCAATCCCTAGCTAGTCTAGATCCACACTCTAGTAGAAACCTCCAAGGAAGATCTCAACTTGTGCTCGCAAGCCCACCAAGAAATCTCCTTGTTTCCCAAGCTGTAGCTACAAGCTCTGCTCAAACTTCATCCAAGATCCTATTGTAAATTGCCTCACATTTGGTACTCTATTCATAGATTTAGGAAAAATCATTCTTTAGCTACTTCCCACACCCACTCCTCTTTTGAGTGAATCCATCATTCTTAAAGAATTCCCCACAACCCCTACTTATACCAATCTAAGCCACAAGTCAGCCTAGCAAATACAAATTAAAATAAACCTCTTACATTTAATATAGGTTGAGCCACCCCTTACATTTAATATAGGGTGAGCCACAAGTCAGCTACAACACTAATTAAATAACCCATACACAAATTAAATGTCATAAGTCAGCTCATAGACAACTCGACACCAATAGAAACCAAGACCAAGCTGAGTGTCAGCAAAACAAAGCTGAGCACCAGTAAATCCAAAACCATGCCGAGCTCCAAACCATGCCAAGCAACAAAGACCAAGCTGAGCTCCTAGATCATGTCGAGCTACCAGACCATGCCAAGCTCCCAGACCATGCCGAGCTCCTAGACCATGCTAAGCTCTAGACCATGCCGAGCTACATAGACCAAGCCAAGCTCCCTAGACCATGCCAAGCTCCCAAGACCATGCTGAGCTCCATAGACCATGCCGAGCTCCCTAGACCATGTCGAGTTCGCAAAACCATGCCAAGCTCCATAGACAATGCCGAGCTCCCAGTGTATGCCGAGCACCAGTCTAAACACCCTCCAAAGAAACTACTGAGCCTCCTCCCATGAACTCTAAAGTGTAGACACCTAAATCTAATTACATCAATAAGTAATCATATTTAGTCATCTCCTAGGACATTATTGATTAAATATTTATTATTTAATTAATTAATCATCATCCCCTAGTTAATTAATTAATTTAATTAACTATAGTCCAATTGATAAAATCAAATGATCACCCAAAATCAAATTATCAATTAAATCCCTCTTCCCCTATTAAATTGAATAAATAATTAAATCTATTCAATTTAATTCCATACTCCCCATTTTATTAATTAAACCATTTAATAAAATATCTAAAATCCTAAAAGCCTTCCTAAACCTTATCCTAACCCCTAATCCAATTCATTCACCCATACAAAACTCACTTAGCCACCTAACTAACCCATCCCATCAAAGCCAACTCACTCCCCACCTAACCCCCCTTCTAAGCTAATCCTAATCCTCTTCTAATCATGTGCACAAACATAAACATGGGTTAAGACTTGCTAACCCAAGCTAAAGTCAACAAATATCTTCCCCTCACCCTCCAACATAAATGACCCTCAAATATCTCTTACACTCCTCTTAAATGGCTCTTACACCTTCATTCATGAGTCTTGCATACTCAACCACCCTCATCAAACCTTTGATCAACCCTTATGCTATCCTCTCACACTCATCCTCCTTGTGAAAAGTGTCACCTCCTCATTGGTGCTAAACTAGCACAATCCATGTGCTCCCATTTGAGTGCATCTTAGCCCTCCCTCACCATCTCATCATCTTGACATCTTGGCCCTCCATTCCTCCAACCCTTGGCCTATAAATTGAACCTTCCTCCTTCACTAAAATCATCCATCCTCCATGCAAAGTTATAATGCTATTTTGAGAGATCATAAACCACCAAAATACCATTATAATGTTGGAATCACTCCATGAATCCATTGTTGAAACCTTGCCTCATTCAGTCCATCCATCCATGTAAGCTTGAGCATAACTTGTGAGCATACATCCCCTCCCATTAGGGACATAACCTCATCATCATGAGAAGCATTTGAGGAGTTTACCATTCTTGATCTACTTTCCTCAATTATGTCTTCTTTGGTCCTATCATAAGTGTTTTCCATGTTTAGTATGGTTAAATCTTTCATTTAATAGTTAGTTATCAATTTTCACTACTAAACTAGGTGATACACAAAGTAGTCACCAAGTAAATCCAAGATTCTCCTACATCAGAAGCCAACATGTGATGAATCTCAAAGGATCTTGAAGATAAGATGGAATATTTTACATTACCTATGTAATCAACATGCAACCAATAGGAAAAGTGCAAGAATTGAGTGGAAAATGAAGATTTAATATTGATCATAGATTCATACCTAACCCTAAGTCTTGAAAATATTTAAAAGGATGATAGAACCCCGTTATGCAAGAGAGAGAGTAAGAAGTGGATGTGAGAAGTGTATGGGTGAATTATAGTGAAGTGCAAAAGGGTGTAAATGTTAGAAATGCTTTAGAATAACTTAGAGGGGGCATGAATCAGTTATTCAAGGTCCAAATGTACTAATCAAACTTTTTCATCAAGTAAAGTGTGCCCATATAACCATTAATTCATCCAAGCTTTAACTTCCCTATTTAGTAAGTTACTATAAATCAACATGTAGGCATAACACATGAAAAGATCAATACATAACATAGTGATTTATATGGAAATTGAATTTGGGAAAAACTACCAGTAACATGCTACTCAATTCTAACTCTTTTGAAGGGATGCCCTATAAAAGGCCTACTCTATTAAAGGCTTACAACACACTATTAAATGTGACCTAGTTAAAGGATTTAACCACCCTATAAGAAGTGGGCCTGGTTAGAGGACCTTAAAACATTCACTTGGAATGTCACCCTATTAAAGGATTTGAAAATGGCTATTAGACCAAACTAAATCCATAGGATTTTCGTTCTACCCTAACTAATACAATTGCTAGAGAGTAATAATAAGGGGTTTTGACCTGATTACAGTATACAACTCAACTTCTAGATCTCATATCACTTCTCAGTTCATAACATTGCCTAGCTTTTAGTCTTTGCAACTCTTGATAGCTTGCCCTCCTTTCAAGCTTAGTCTCCTTGAGTCTCCATGCTCAATGTACCAATACAATCCTCTCTCTCTGACCACTTGTCAAAGTAGAGTCTCTATGTTTTGTTCTTCCTTCTCCTAGATACCTTTCCCTTGACACCCTTCTAACCACTTCAGAATTTGGCACACTAGTTGCTCTTTCTTCTTGGTCTATGACTCCTTAAATAGAAGTTTGGAATTCCTTTTTCCCTTTCATTCTTCCCTCCTTTAATTTCAATTTGTATGGATTAGGTAGGATTCATTGAATCTAAGAAATATTTTGTTTCTTCTAGAAACATCATGAAGAATCCTCTTGAATTCACTCAAAAATGGTTTACATAAAATTTTGTGCCACCAGCTCATCATCCTTATCCTCCAACTAGTTCACAAAATTCAAGGTAACAACTTTGTTAGCTTAAATTCAAAAAATCTTTGTCATTTCTAATAATTTAGTAGCTTGCCACTATTGAAATTCTAATGCTTAGCACATTACTCGGCACCAACTATGTTTTACTAATGCTTTACACCTAAATTTTACTTGGCATTTACTAAGATTTTTTGATGCTTGGCACCTGTTACTTTACTCAATACTTGAACTTCACTTAGCACCTGAAGTTCACTCGGCACACACTAGATTTTTCATTTGCTCAGCTCCAACTGAAAATTTTCTTGGCTTCAACTAGCTTGCTTGGCACCCACTAATGAATTTAGTTTAAGCTTTGTAGTCAACCTTATTCTAACTTATACTTCTAGTGTTTCTTAGTGTGGCCCATCCTTTGTATCTTTGAATATGTTATTAATACATCATTTAACCATTCTCTTAACTAATCATTGCACTTCATTACAATATCATAACTCAACTTTTCCCTTAGGTACTTTTGTTACATCTTGTTGATCAAATCCTCTTCATCAATCAACTAAGTGATAGTACTTGGATCTTATAAGAAAATTTCACCCCTACAAATAGTAGGTTTTACATCAATGACAAAAAAATGATTTAAAACATCCTTTTAACAACAATCTCCTTCTTTGATAGTAAACCTTTTCAATTAGATTTCCAATAGTAAAGACTTAGAGAAGAATAGAACAACATTGTAGAATCTAGTTGATCAAGAAAAAAGAATAAGAACTTTGAAGAGTGACATATCAAATCAAGCAAGGATTAGAGTATATAGAAAAAAACAAGGATCTGGAATCAACAATTGAGGATTTCAAGTTATCAGGTCAAGACTTTCTAATACTCTCTAGCAATTGTATTAGGTATGGAAATCCTATGGACTTAGGTTGGCTTAGCAGTGATTTGTAAATCCTTTAACAGGGTGATATTCCAAGTGAATGTAAAAAATTCCTTTAACCAGGCCCACTTCTAACAAGGTGGTTAAATCCTTTAACTAGGTCACTTTTAATAGGGTGAAAATTCTTTAATAGGATAGACCTTTTATAGGGTAGACCATTGGAAGTGGTCAAACTTTGTAACCTCGATCAGTTACATATTGCTGCAGTGATACTTTGTGGGTGTCATTCCCACCCTAGTTTTACCTTCTCATTTTGGAGGATTTTTAGGTTACCAAATTTTTGTGTTATCTATTTCCACGTATGTCTTTACTTTCATGTTTATTAGATGATTTAGATGCATGTGAATGATTTCAGCTAAAAGGTTTTGAAATGGTTAAAGTTAGTTGCTTCTGATTCACCCCCCTCTCAGAAGTAAATCTTCCCACTTGAAAATTCCAACATTTTTACCCTCAGAAGACCTCTAAAACTACACCTATGACCTTATGAAAATCATATACCATAAGATTGTAGCCTTTCCTTATCACTTGTCATGACCATCCACTTTTACAATTTTATGATAACTACATATTGTAGCATCAATGACCTTGGTAATTAACTTCATGATCTTATGTTGGATTGCAATATTGTAACATAGAAACTTAGTTGTATTATCATTTCCTTAACTTTCACCCTTTGCTATTGGCTAAATGGGGGGCCCACTGGGGACATGTGTTAAGACTTCACTATGTCATATAAATTAAAATACATGTAGCTTCCATAACTACATAGCAAGAACCGTTGATCTCCCTCCATCTAACAAAAATAAATAAATTGGCCCACCTCTTTGTTGAGTCAGTACCTTGTTACTTTGTGGCCCACACAACATGACCTGGTCCATGAGTCCACATGTCACAATGTCACTTCCCCACATTGTTTAAAAATATGACAAATGTAGAATATAGGAAAGAGACAACCAATAGAATTCTAGTCGTATTCCAACTCACATCGACATGTCAACATAGTCAAATAATGACCCACAAACAAGAAGCAAGGAACCACCCTAGACATGTGGCAAAAGGTTGGTTCCCTACATTTTTCAAACACTAGGCAATTCCAAAATGCGAGAAAGTGACTACCATAGATTTGCGAGAGATCTGACAGTTGGAGGAAGTTGAAAAAATAAACTTAGGAGAACACAAAAATATATGAGGTTTTATTTAATTTATTTCATATTTCTATAGAATTGCTTAATATTAAAGGTGAGACATGCCTATTTTAGCATTTGAATTCAAATATGGAAATTTTTGTGCGAAGGATAATTTGGCCAACAATTTTGGTGACTCAGTGGGGATGCAAGAATGCTATGTATAGACTAGTAGCCTATGCATCCTTTGGGCTACTGAGTCATAAAAATCATGAAGATCCACCCAATTAAACCCTAAAATCATAGAAAACATGCCTAGGAACCTCAAAACTACCTCTCTACAACTGAAACTTAGGAACCAAAATTCTCTGCAACCTCTACAAAAAACACATGTGATCATGCACTTCTTGGAAAATAGGAAACCATGAGAAAGAAACTACTCTAACTATGTAAAGGAAATGTCATTTTATCTCAGAAACAAGGTTTGAGATATTTCACACTAACTGGAATGGGTAAAATTTCACCATTAGGCCTACTAAACTAGAAGACATTGGCCTATTTGCAACTAACAACCACATGGGGACCACTCCATAATGTATCAAATTTTGAGTGCCTCCCTAGTTTTTCCCTGTCTGCATCCCATTTTAATACTAGGTCACCCTCTCTAAAGATTTTGACCTTGGCCTTCCTAGCAAAGATCTTTTTAATTTTTTGGTGAAGTATTTTTAGGGTTTTCATGGCCTATTTCCTTTTCTCTTCCAACTCCATCAATTCTACCATTCTTATAGACATAGCATTATTTTCAATTAGCTCCAACTGATGGGCTAGCTCAAGAGTAGGAAATTGTAGCGAAATAGGAAATTTCACTTCCCTACCATATACTAACATAAAAGGCGAATTTCCAATTTCTCTCTTAGGTGTTATTCTATCATCTCATAGTGTTTTTTTCAACTTTTGATTCCAACACCTCTGGTTATTCTCTATAGTCCTTTTCATAATCTTGATTAGGTTTTTGTTAGATGACTCAACCAATACATTGCCCAAAGGATAGTAGCTTGAGGATGTACTCAATTAGATATTGTGTTCAACTCTTCATGTACAAATCTGAGCTCCTACAAAAGATTTTGCATTATTTGGAATAAGGGTCGAATGGACACCAAGCCTAGTCATAATTCCATCAAGGAACTCAACCACTAAATATTTTGTGGCATCCTTCAATGCCATTACCTCCATCCACTTGGTGACTAGAGGTAGAGGGAGGACTGATGGGGCCTATAAAATCCAATCCCCATTGAGAAAAAAAGGTTGGTCCACCTAGATGGGATGAAGAGGAAGGGCTACAAGTTTTTCCTTGCTAGAGAAAAAAGCACATTTCTCACACTTTCTTACATATCTATGACAATCACAAAATAAGGATGGCTAGTAGTAACCCTCTCTAATGATCTTCATTGTAGTGATCCTTGTTGAAAAGTGGCCACCATTAGGGCTATCATGAAGCTCTTTGATCATTCTTTTAGCTTCATCTATATCAATGCATCTCAATTGGGCTCTATTGAAATCCCTCCTAAAAAAGATAACATCAACTATGGCATAAGGAATTAATTACAACCTATACTATCTCCTTTTAGTTCTATCCAATCCTTGCAGATATCCATTGCTTGACAACAAGGTCATCATGTCATCCATCCAATTCCTTGGATTATCATTTCTTGCCTCTTGTTGTTCTATCAATACCATAGCAACTTCCTCATCTAATTCTTGAGATAAATTCATTTGTTTGCACAATCCCTTTCCCCTTACCAACTTAGTAACCTAGATCTCAACATTATACTCCATCACCTTAGTGATCCATCCATCTCTCTTCCCACTAATGTCCTTTCTCAAGATAAAGTCCTTGACATTGATATGGGGTATCTAAATATCTTCAAAGCTCTTATGACTGGAAGGGCTTGCTTTCCTACATAATTTTATTTGACTTCATATTCCTCAAGCCCTTCACTAAAAAATTCAATGGGCCATTCTTAATTCTTATCATTCATTTGAGTTAAGACAATAGAAATGTTTGATTCACCACCTAAGGTATAAAGAATGAAATTCCTTTCAAAATTTGGATTGAAGAGAGTAGGGGCTGAGGCTATGGCTACTTTAATTTCTTCAAAACTCACCTTCCCTTCCTTGTTCCATGAAAAGACCATATTCTTCTTAAGCATGGGTATAAGAGGTTTCACCATGGTAGTTAGATTAAGAATAAATATCCTTACAAAATTTATTCTACCAAGAAAACTTTTCAAACCTTTCTTATGAGTAGGAAGGGAGAGAGCAAGTATGGCTTTAGTTCTCTCTAGATCAATGGTTAGACCATCCTTTGATACAATGTGTCCTAATAATTTTCCTTAAATAGTGGCAAAGACACACTTTCTTGGGTTAAGGAATAACCCAAACTCTCTACATCATATGAACACTTGTCTAAGATGACCAAAATGATCTACTATATCCTTTGAGTAAACTGTGATATCATCAAGGTAAACCAACACAAGCCTTTCAATCATGTTTTTGAAGGCCATCTCCATTTCCTTTTGAAATGTGGCACCTACATTTTTAAGCCCAAAATTCATTTTACTATAAGCATAGGTTCCCCACTTCATTGTGAATGTAGTCTTATATTTGTGAGCCTCCTTACCCAGCACTTGATTGTAACTAGAGGACCCATCTAAGAAAGAGAACCTCTCTAAACCCTTGACCTTGGACAATATCTCCTCGATGGAAGGAAGGGGATGATGATCTTTAAGGGAAGCTTGGTTAAGGTCCCTAAAATCCACACATAGTCTTATTTTTCCATTCTTCTTCCTAACAAGGACAAGAATTTCTACCCATGATGAGTGCTTGATAGGAAAAATTATATTAGATTCAATTAGCTTGGATAGCTCCTTCCTCATTAACAGTTCAATCTTAGGATTCATTAGCCTCTACTTTTTTCTTATAGGTTTGACATTATACATTAAATCTATGGTATACTAAAACAAAATTCGGTAAAAACCCTTCAAATCATCATATATTCAAGCAAATATATCATTAAATTCTTGACATAGATGAATGAAATTCTCTTTCTTAGTTTCAGAGATACCTTTCCCATGTGTAAAGTCTTCCCATCAACAACCACAACTGGCATGTAATCATTTTTATAGTAGCTAGGTTCATGCTTTTGTTTCTTTCTTGGTCATCAGGGTTGAAGAAATTCTCTAAAGTAATGAGACCCTTAGGCAACTTATTAGAACTAATATTGATGATCTGATCACCATACTATCCATGCAACCTTGATTGATTTATATTTGAGAATTCTACCTCATTCTACAAGAAACTTACAATTTTTGCATCTTATTCAAAGACTTTCCAATTGGTGTTATTGTTAGGAATAGCAAGCCTAACTACCACTTTAATCTACTACTTCCTTTCAGCTTCAAGGCTCCTTGGCACATCATAAGATGCACCTACTACCACAAGTCTATTAGCATATCTATTCTCTTTTCTAGAGATGCTCTAAATATTAAATGCATTGAAGCTTTCAAGAAAATCCCATACTTTATGTTTATAAAACTCGAGCAAACCATTCTTAGTGATATTTTGATTTCTCACCTGATTGATCACCAACTAACTATCCCCATACACACTTAATTCTTGAATTCCTCTTTTTTGAGTAAGTAGAAGATGTTGGATTAAGCATTCATAATCAGCCACATTATTGGTACAACTGAATTGGAACCTAAAGGATAAGTAGTACCTTGTGTATGAGAAATCAACATCATAGCCACCCTCATCCATTCTTATTTATTGATCCATCAAACTACATACTCCATATCCCACTCATATCTTCTTTGGTCTTCACAAGGTTAGGGATAAGAGCATCCTTTTTTGATATATGATAGGTACCAAGGCCTCAAGGGTTTTTGATATGGGATCAAATTGATATGTATTAGCCCATTCATCTAAGAGAAAATTAGGTATCTCTATTAGAGAAGTGGCTGGCTCATTTACTATGTCATTCTCATCCATTTCTAGGATAGAGCAATTCATGTTGATGAGGTTGGGGGTGTAGGGTTCAATATGATGGAGGGCTAGAGGCTCTACTCTGATTGACACCTTAGTCCCATATCTTGTTCTTAAAAACATAAGTGACTAATCAAAAGATATGTAACCACCTATTTGTGCAATAAGTTTCTTGAAAGACAAATGACAAAGTGTGGTTTGACCTTAGCAACTACTATAGATATTGAGTTATAGTACAACCAAGGCATGCATGTAGGGCCATTTCAACATTCCTAAGAATCCCTACAGTTTTGATAGTACTACCATCCAATTGCAATACATCCCTAATAATGGGCTCATATTTCATTTCTAATGCATCAACAACACACTTAGGCATTACTAAACTACTGGCCCCTAAATCAATCATGCAATTATGGACTATTTTATCCCCTATAATCAAATAAACATAAAATGGAGGAGGTCTAACCTTTTTACTTGTTTCTATCTCCCTTGATAGTTGTTCTAGGCTTGTGGCACTTCCATGCTAGGTGGTTGATCCTTTGGTTAAATATTTTCCAAATTTTTCTGCAGCAACCTCTTTTGCATGGTTATAGTAGCAACAACATCCCACATTGAAATATTCACATTTTTCTTCTTCATCTACTCTACCACACTGAATGAGGCATTAGGTGCTTTGGTAGAAGCTTTGGGAGCTATATGTATGGGAGGTTGAGATGGAATAACTTAGGTACTATTCACATCTACTCTATCATTGTTTTTATCTTTGTTGTTGAGAAGCATTTGGTTGATCATTTGTTGCTTGTACATGAGGTACTACATTTGATGTGTAAGACTAATTGGGAGGAGAAAGGGTAGAATCTTCAATAGCTCTTCTTTTTCTCCTAGTGTTGTGAGCAATGGAATCTTGGTTTACATTACAATATTCTTCAACCTAATGAATCATGAAGGAGAAATCACCATGTCTTTGCACATGAGAGGCATCCTTAGGTTGGATCCCACTATATGACTATCCTACTATAGGCTCTTGGGTGGTCAAAGCCAAATAAGATTCAACCTTTTGGAATATACAATAGGAATAGAAGTAATTATAGGAGGAGCAAAAATCTTGGTCCTAAACCATATTTTTTTGAGGGACTATGGCCCTACTTTGACTTGCATTTGAATTAGAAGCATGACTTTTCTGCCTATTCTAATCAAAAGAATTATTCCCATAATTATGACTTGGGGACATACCATTATTTGAAGTTTGATATTGTAGTTGAGGGGCCTTATTACCTTGATATTGCTATCTCTCCAAAGTCACCACTTTGTTTCTCACTTTCTGGATAACAAAGAAATTATCTTGCAACTTGTTCTATTGACCTTGCAATCTTTTGTCTATGTACGATAACATAGATTGCATCATCTCTTTAATTTCATCCATTCCATTCCAAGATATGGAAGCTTGAGGGGCTAGAGCAAGGGGTTGTGATGTGGAATTTGTGGGAATAAGAGCCATTGTTGGTTGGTGATTTGGGATATTAGGGAAGAAAGGAATATGAGGCCTTGGATCTAACTTTCCTCCTTGTATCAATATGTTTTCTACCTTTATTTCTATTTCATAGGCATTAGGTAAGTTATCTCCTCCCATAGTTTGGATTGTAGTAGCAATATCAGTGTTAAAAATCTCTAAGGTAATGCAAGAAGGCATTACCAGGGGTAGGCTTCACTGAAGTAGGTATTCTATTCAATGTCTTTTGAAATCTATAGTTGAAATCAGTCATACATTCACGGGGGGCTCTTTTTTATGGTGGTTAGCTATTCTAAAAGTGATAAGTAGTCACTCTTGTCCTTAAAATGTTTACATAGTCCTACTCCTAACCCATCCCAATCCATTATAGAACCATCTAATAGACCCCTATACCATTTTAGGGCTTTACCTTTAAAGATGAAGCTAGGAGTCTACATCATCTTCTATAATACCATGGATATTGTAGACATTTGTGACCTCTTGAATGTGTTCTAAGGGAGAGATAGAAGTTTTCCTGGTAAATTTAGGTATCCTTTAAAGTGCAGCTATTGGTATATCATGTCTTTGGGATAATAAAAGAGGACTTCCACCATTAAAGGTAGCCAAGGCATGAGCTTTGGCTGTATAAGCAAGTGGTCTATTAATATGGGCTAATGACATTCTAAGTTGAGATCTAAAAACAAGAGGAGTGGAGATTGATCTTCTAGGGGTATGGATTTCTTCTATACTCCTAACTGGTGATAGAGATAATCTATTCTTCCTTCTTCTAGAACTACAAAATAAAAGCTCTTGATATTGGAAATTACCTCTGGAAGATGCCCTTGTTTCAACTTTGGGAATGAATTACAACAACTATAGTCTGAGACTGGATGTGAAGGGCATAAAGTCACCACGGGTTTTGTAGGAATGAGCCTCTTGAAGGCCTAGAATATTGAGAGAAATACTATCTTCTTAGTATTAACTTTAAATTGATCTCTTTTAACACCATCAAACTTAAAATCTTATGAACATTGTCCCACCGAGCACGCCAAAAACTATTGTCACAAAAGTTTGTATCAACTAGTAGATTTGACCTCATTTTTTGACTAGTATTAGTTGAAATTTTGACCTAGGTTGGTCAAAATTCGGACCAACCAATTGGTCAAAAATTTTCTCATCAAAATTTTGACCAACTTATCTGTTGGTCAAAAACTTTCCAAAGCCTTGTGCAATTTCTAATAGGCATTGGTTGAAATTTTGACCAATGCTTGGTCAAAAAATACTAGGCATTGGTCAAAATTTTGACCAGTGCTAGGTGGAAATTTCACTAGGGCTTTCATCAAAATTTCAACCAATGCTTGATCAAAAACTTCCAAGAATTGGTCAAAATTTCAACCAATTCTTGGTAGAAATTTCAGAAGGGCTCTAGTCAAAATTTTGATCAATACTTGGTCAAAAACTTCCAAGGATTGGTCAAATTTTTTTTGAGGCATTCTATAAAATAGTTCACATGCCTTGCCTATGATTTGACCTTTTGCATGCATTCTACACTCTCTCATCCTAATGATGGATTACAAAGAGTGATCTGAAATGATGATGCTAAAAAACACACATAATCAAATCCAAAACGAACTTGCATTACAAATGGATTGTGGAAATATGATATTGTTAATTTTGCATGCATGTCTACCAGGGAAATCACAACTTAAACATATATATAATCTCATCAAATCTATTATATATATGTTTAATTTGTGATTGTCCTGGTAGACATGCATGCAAAATTAATAATATCAGATTTCCACAATCCATTTGTAATGCAAGTTCATTTTGGATTTGATTGTGTGTATTTTTTAGCATCATCATTTTAGATCACTCTCTATAATCCATCATTACGATGAGAGAGTGCAGGATGCATGCAAAATGTCAAATCATAGGTAAGGGATGTGAACTATTTTATAGAATGCCTCAAAGAAAAGTGGTATCTTTGCAAGCCATGAACTATTTTATACAATTACCTTTGCACCACCAAAATAGTTATAACATGCATTCATAAATGATAAACTCACAAGAAACCAATAAAAATTTAGGACCTTAATAGTAATATATTCAAAACATATTGTTATTGATGATGAGACAAACCAACTCCCCCATTTGTAAGCCAAAATTAGTTTAAAAAATAATAATTACTCTTTCCATGAATGGATTCTAGAAGAAAAGACTACACTACAAGTAAATTTATCACTACTCGATCTAAAAAAATGTTTAGTACCATTCCAACAGCCAGGAATATTGCAAAGATTGTCATTTTGAACAAAAAGCAGGTAAATATTAAAAATAAGTTAAAGTTGTCACAGTTTTTACTTTCTAGTAAAAAATACAATAGTTTTTACTACACTCCTCTATCTAAGAAAAGGAGAGATTTAGAAAACTGAATTGATCCCTCTTTCAGGAGGGTTCCAAAATAAATGCTCATTGGTTCAATTCTATCAAAAGCATGAAGAATTAAAGATTTACCGTTGCAGCTTTATAATTACACTTTCCAAATTAAGCTAGCTATGCACAACATGTGTATCTTGAGAGTTTTGAATCAAGATGACATCTAAAAATACTTTGTAAAGCATCCTAACTATTCACAACTCTATTTTACTGTGTATGAAGCACATGCCATCAAAAGGATCTAAATGATCGTTGACTAGGCCATAGACTTATTTAAGGTAGTTCTCAAAACTTTGCTCTATATGGGGAAAAGTAGTAAAATATTAACACCTGAGGCTTTCTTAATATGAAATTATATCCAATGAATACAAAATTATTATTTGCCTACCTGCCCATAATAGAGGTATTCCCAACCTTAACATAATAGAGCTAATTCTTTAGACAAACGAGAAAAACTTATTTAGTCTAAAAGGAAGAGCATAAAATTCTTCACTTCTAGGGTCAGTTTTGAATTTACGTGACTTCTCCCACCAATGCCAACCTTATCCTTTCCTTGTTGAACTCTCATGTACATGCAAAGTGCTATCCAATACTATTGCTACAAATCTAGTAACTATTGTTGGTGATGAAAAAATCACATTTAGAATGTCATTGAGCTATAGCTTTTGCTAGTTAAAAATAAGCTCTAAAGCATTTTATGATTAGTATAATAAATTCTAAGCTTCATGAAATTTATTTAATGATTTATGAGAATTATGGAAATAAATGCCATTGAAAATGCAAATCCCTCGATATTTTAAATATAGAGAAATAATAGGGCAAGAAAAAAATTTAATAAGCTAACTGTGATGCATCAATAGAACACAATGGTACTTTTTTCACATCAAGGATTAGCATATTAAAAATAATAAATGAATAAACTTACCCTATTGAAATACAATTTAAAATAAGAGAGATAATCTACAATGGAAGGCCAAGATAGAATCATGTGCAACATTGACATACTTTTAACTATTGTATGGATCATGCATCAATTTTTAGTTTTGGCGATATGTCAAATACAAATCTAATAAAATTGAAGCAAATAAACATGATTAATTTATCTATTCAAATTCTAGATAGTCAAATGGAAGCATTAAATGCAATGAAAATATTCAAAACAAACAAAAAGAAACTCACATTTGATAAATAGTGAGGTTTATTGTGTTTTTCTTTTCTTTGAATACGATAAGACTTGGATGTCATTGTCAAGACTTGTAAGGCACTGATTGCAACCCAACAATTGTCCTGCTACAAATACAATTGAGCAACTTGTCTAAAAAAGAGATCAAATTTTTTCTCATAATCAAGAGCTCCAAACAAACGAGCAATTTCTACATTCAATACCAAGTGATCACTAGCATCAATGAGGGCCTTTGCACCATCAGTAGCACCCATCAAAAATTCTACAACCTCCTTAGCAAGCTCCCTTCTGCTAAATTCAAGCCAATGAAAAGGGGAAGTTAACAAAGATGTTTCAAAAAAAGGATTTTCATTGCTTGCTTACAATCATCATATCACAAAACTATGAAAGCATTCACCAAAATATGAAACCCAAATTGATAAAATATTAGCTCATTAATAATAAGATAGGAGATCAATTGTGAAAATTGAACAGAGTGCAATGAGCATATTGTCTCCAAAATAAATAGGTTTTACAAAAAAACTTACAAGTATTTGCTTGGCTAAGATTTAAAAATATTAACCAGCATAAGGAATTTTTAAAATTTCTCTATGATAAGAACAAAGATTACAAATGCCACAAATTATATCCCAAGAACCATGTATTCAGTGCTTATTTAAATAATAGTAGGATTTCCATATCAGACTCCAAGAAGGCTAAACCTTCCTTAAAAGAGCAATATGCCTTGATAAGTAAAACAATAAGGAATTATGTCCATGAAACCTCCACACTGCTTCATAAAATTAAATTTTAACTTTCAAGTGAGGCTACCACCAAATCAAAGTGGATAAAGACATAACATGAATAGCCCTAAAGACAAAGGAAGGCTTATATGAATGTTCAGCACTTCCTTCTACATTCATGAGGCTAGTGAATGATGTGTTAAGTAATTCTTAGATTATTTTTGACTTGAGAAAATTCTCAATTGGAAAATGAACTTACATAGTAAGAATACTAATCTTTGTAAGCATACCTTGTATATAACTTGTAGAAGTGCATAACTTCATTCTCTTAATACAGATACAATGCATGTTGCTAATGCATGGGAAAACACCCATATTGACTTTGCCTAACTTGCAAAAGTCTTTTGAGGTAGAGACATTTGAAACACTATACACTAGAAGCAATCTTACAAATGAGAAAACTGTAATGATAACATTCTGAATAATTGTGAAGGGTGGTTATCCAATTAACCCTACATATGACAAAGTTGTACATAATTTTCCAAAATAGATATCTAGAATAAACTATGTATTCACTTTCCTTTACTGATATTTGTACAAGTAAATGATTTTTTGTTATTTGCACCTCTATACATTCACAACTCATTATACCATTAGGTTGGTGTAGTAGATATCTAAAAGACCCTTTTTAACATCTCTTTTAAAACTTGTGCAAAATTCTACTATTTTTTGAAAGAAATTGTTCCGTGGCAATAAAGGTAGGATTTCTAATTCCCAAAAACATATAATAATTCATATAGTCTGTATATATTTGTATGTAGTTCATATACATAAATACTAATAAAACCCCTATGGAATTTAGTAAATCAATTATATAGTTTGTATTTTCAAATAATCAATGCTAATTAAGAACAAATCTGTTGCATCAATTATTGCTATAAATAATGGAGTCTTAGACTTTTTGTAGGCCTCAAAATGGTTGTTTTTTGGCATACAAACCCTTATTCAAGCTACTATGAAGAATTACCATGCTATGAATTGTTGAAAGGCTTCTTCAATTTGGTTTGAGGGGAAATCTATTATGATGAAGGCCCAAAGTTGGATGCTACCAGAACAACTATATTCACGTAGTTTTCTGCTACATCTCCATGACTTTCTATGCTAATAATAATCACTAATTGTGCTAGGGTTGTCTCTAGAACCGCTACTCCTATAAGAGTTTCATCTAGTAGCAGTTACACAAATTGCAAAGAAAAATAACAAAATCATGAGCTTGGAATGAATTGTTTTTTTTTTCTCATCGAAACCTTTATAAATTATCCTCTTCCTAATAAAGTTGTGATTCCCTCACAAATTCATTCATTTTTGGCAATTTCCAAATTAACAACACCATGAAGATTCCACCTAGTAAAAAAACATGGGTAATTTAGTTCTTTGTTCTAGTTCTGTTATCTTTCCTATGTATAACTTCACTTCTCTTGACAATTGTTTATCTAGATTTTAATAATTTTGATTTTTGTGCCCACATATCTCCTCAAATCCAAATGATGTGAATCTAAAGTAGATGACACTTTGGAGTGGTCAAGACATTTTAAAATTTGTAGAGAAATGTGTTTCTAAGATGCAAAGAGATATTTTTAAGCTCACGAGGGGTTGTACATCATGAACACTAATAAATTAAGTAGTCGGGAGATGGAATTTTATTTATGTCATTGCAAGTTCCATAAAATCATTGTAAATTATATCCATGGCTCCTATGGGAAGTGGGAAGGGTTGATTATGTGAAAGAAGGGGCATGACTGTGTTTCTCTTAGTTGGAGGGTTTAGCACAATATGTATTCTTAATCAATGTTAGAAAATAGATACTAGAAATACAATACTTGACTAGGCACATACTATAAAATTGAAAAAAAAGAATTTCACAAACTATTATAGCTAATTACATTGCTGAAATTTAAAAAAGTTTGAAGAAAATCTTATTTATAGAAACAACAAAAGAAATTGTAGGGTTAAAAATCAGAATCTCTAGCAACTTTTGTTGTATATTAGCCAACCTCACTCTCTATTTTTAAAAAAATAGTAGATACAAATTACTATATTTTAGTTGAAAAATGGAAAGGAGAGAAAAAAGATGAATGTAACCAAACTTGTGAGCTAAAACACCTACCTACAGAGAAATCGTGCCAGTTTTAAGGTGGCTTCAAGTTCAAAACTAATTCTTGATACCCTGTAAAAACAAGAAATTGGAAAATAAACAATGATCACTTATTGTAGGCTGAAAACATATCATGACTTCAAGATATATTATGATTGTATAAATTGGTAAAATAATGATATAATAGACTGAAAGGTGATAAAATGTTGCTATCACAATTCCCCAAAAGAAAACTAGCATATCACATCACTTACGTCAAATTTTTTTATATCTTTTTCCTTCACTTGAAAGTTGAATTTATATTTTGGGACCATCTTTTGGTGATTACCTAACTATCATCACTTCTCATGCCTTTTATTCAACACATTGCTGATCTGAATAAAAATGCCCTAGTGATGTTTTCCCTCCTGAGATTCATGGGAGTAAAAGAAAGAAAAAAATGAAACTCAAGTATTTGGACACAGTAAGAAACCCTAATCCCTATCTTGTAATTCAGTTATAATTGGTCCATTTCATGCATCATAGTCTTGGTTTCAATTTTGTACTTCAGTCCTATATTTTGATTATGTTTTTTCCTTAGTTATTGATTCATGAAATGAATTCGATTTGGGAATTTTTTTTTCCAATAATGATCTATGGAGATTCATGTATATTGTGTATGTGTGTGTATATATACACACTAAAAAAAAGAGAAATATGCATAATTCTAAAACTAATCATTTCATAGTATGAATCTATGATTCTAGTATGCATCTATGAATCTAGCATACTTGATAATTGGTCTATTTTCATGATTATAAAGAAAAAAAACACATTCACATTCATGATTTTATGTTTTTGTGCCTTGTATTGCCACAGATTCATGCTGGAACCTCAAACTAAGGCTTGGATCCTTGAGGGTCTGGGAAAGATCCTTGACTCTGCCAGTGGATTCTTGAGGATCTATGGTAGGATCCTGCTCGGATCCTCAAGGATCCAAGCATGAATCTAGATCCTATCTAGGACAAATCTAGCTACTAGGGTTTTTTCCTATAGTTAAAAGTTCAACTAATTATTAGCTTTTGTTTAAAAAAAATTGTATCGGTGTTACTCAAATATTAGGACCATTGTGATAGAAATGTTTCATTTATTTCCTAGATCATATATTTAGTTTCTTTTATTATTGCAACATGGACCTGCTTATTACAAAATGAGGCCCAAATCCACTTTTTTTCCTTTTCCCTCTACCCCCATCTCAATCGAACTTCTTATAGTTTCCCTTTTATTTATTTTAAAGAACTTAGCAAACCTTTATTTTATTTAAATTCCCTGCTAGGGGTTCAAATTAGGTCATCTTATTTACTATAATAAAAGTGGCCTCATTTTAAAAGCAACTTATAATCATCACTCCTAGGGGAATGAGCCAAGATCTTATAACTTATTATTGTATAAAGTGATTATAATAATCCACTTTATTATTATTTACTTAAATCCAACTTAGATAATATTTTAATATTTCCCAATTTATTCATAAAATGTTCATCTAGACTTAGAACTAGAATTTGACTGAAGCCACCTAATCATGGATGATACCCAAGTCTTGCAGGTCAACTAACAATCCCTCCTAATAAATAGGGGTCCTCCCTAATAAGTAAAACTACAACCTATCTCAAGAATGACTGTGGAGGTCCTCTGATGTGTTTCAATCAATTCTCAGTCAATCCCTAAAAAAATAGGGATCTCTTCTAGAATCAAGGAAACTATCCAAAACTACTCAAAATTGTTCAAAAAGCTCCATAAACCATTGACTGAGTCTCTTATCCATATTGTTGACCTACAAGAACTCAAATAATAGGTCAATCATCTTCCCTCTGCTAATCAGTGTAAGGAAGGGATGTTACAAAAGGCATACATGGAAGAAGAATTGAATCTAGATAAAAATAGTATAGTTTGTGGCAACTAGTAGTGCATGGTAGTTTCTCAAATAGTACTTCTTTTGGCAAGGAGGTCTTCTCATATTTTCCTTTGATACCTCAAGCTACATAGAAGGAAACATTGTTGAACTTTGATAATTGAGGGGCAGTAAAGATTTTTTTCCAATTTATTATAAGGGTGTGTTAAAAATTGATGGTTGTCTTTGTCCAACAATATTAAATGTAATTTATTTTTTTAGAATTTAAAAGGCTTGATCAATATATCTTGAAAAAAGGAATACCTCTTTATTGAGGGAGTTGAGCGATAGATAAAGATGTGAAGATTGTATCTCACAAGATAGGTCTCAGAGCTAAATTTGAAACCAAAAAAGATGAATCAACAAAAAGAGCCTCTTCCCACATGATTTTAAGATCTAAAGTTAAAAAGAGGATGTTGAAAGATTCTTCCTAGTGTAAGCTTAGCTCATCCAAGCAATATCCCAGTCTCTTCTCCCTTCTAGAACAAAAATGACTGACAATGCAACAAATTAAATTACCATGATCTAGAAAGCACAAGCTCAGTCAGCAATGATAGAGATGACAGTTCCTACAGAAACTAGGTAATGGGTGAAGTGGTAGGCAAAAGAACAAATAGATTTTTGGGGAGGGAAGTTGGTGCCACCCTGTATGCATTTGAATTCTAATTCTTCAATTAGGAATGTGTGTATTTTTATGGTAGGTTAGAGGATTTCTTCCCAACTTTCATGATCTTGTTCTCTGCTTCTTTGAACTAGCTTGAACAAATAAATTTCTAGGGAGGGAAGTTGATGCCACCCTTTACACATTTGAATTTAGTTCTTCAATCAAGAATGTGTGTATTTTTATGGTAGGTTATAGGCTTTCTTCCCAACTTTCATGATCCTATTCTCTGCTTCTTTAAACTAGCTTAGTTTTATAATTTATTATGTATTCTTAGTATTTGGCAATGCCTAATCTCAATTTAACATTAATATTGTTTAGTTTTTGTAGCCAACTTATGATTTTTCTACAATTTAAGGATAGGCCCAATGCAACCCTCAATAATTAATTAAAAACAAAAGATACGTTATCTGATATGTTCTATCAAGAAAGTAACTTTGTAATGAAAAAAAAAAAAACTTTATAATGGCCAAAGTTGTATAAGAAAGTAGGGTATGCTTTGAATCAAGTAGCAAAAATCATTCTCAAAAATAAATTAGCAAACCAAAAAATAAAAGAGTTTTATAGAAATCATGGTTTACTCAGTTGAAAACATGTATTAGGTTAGGGTTTCCACCAAAAAATGATGCAACCAACAAAAAGCACGAGAGAAAAAGAAGGCTTTACATGAAAATAGGGTCAAAATTGTAATTACACTGGTCTGGGGGCAAGTTTAGGCACTTTTACTGTGGTCATAAATGAGAACATTGCATTATTTTACTATTAAAACTAGAAGCTGTAAGCTTTTGTTAATGCAAAAAATTTTTAATGTGAATTTGTGGCCAACCAATTCATGATTTATAACATTTTTTCCAAGATCAATGTAGTTGGCTTTAAATAACTACAATCAATTTATGATATCTTACAGTTGCACTTGCAACAAGATTATATAAAACTTAAAATCATACCTCAATGACCAACACAATTGTGGTGTGCTCGAAGTAGCAATTATATATTAGTGCAAACAGATACAAGAACAAAAAGTTACACAACTAGAAATTATTTTACTCACTCAAACTACTATTATTTTTAAAATCTTAGTGGCACTACTTTTGTGCAAACAAAAACAAAACCAAATCTACCATAATCTTACCTTCGATAAAGTTGAATCACTTTGTAATACAAGTACTTTACTTAATCTTTCAACATTTGATCTTTCTACCCCATCCGTTCTATCTAGACATGTTAAAGACTTAAAAAGTTGACATCAACTTCAAGAATAAAGGATTCCTCAACAATTACTGATAGTTTAACATTACAATTAAGGTAGAAAAAAAAGTAAATTAATATATTTGAAATTAAAGATGAAATACAAGGAGGCTATTTAAGAGTCGAGAAACTGAAATATAGTATTTGAAAGGGATCAAAAAGACAATATAAAAGACATTAGAGAAGTTTCTTTTATATAGATTCTAATTTACCATGGATATCTATGATCAACATACCACTAAAGTGCACACACTACCTTATATGGCCCCAACATGCCAAAATACATCTCTTGTTAATTAGGTAAGTTCTATTGCTATTGAGTAATGGGAATTTGCACCTACAGGAAAACCCATCAAAGGGAAAAAATCCCCAATTGTCTTTTGGGTACGTCCAATCCTTCTTTTCTTTTCTTTAATCACCTATATTAGATCAACATCCTTCAGAATATCTTTACAATATTTAAACCAACAAATACAATAACAAATGTCATTGCAAATTCATATCATGAAACATTCCTCCAATATTTTCCAAACTATTTGTTAGGTTCTTAATTTCATTTTTAGATTCACCTAGAAACATACACATTTACTCAAATAGTTATGCAACACAAACCTCTTTTGAGCTTAAACTTTCTTGAGAATCTAATGGAGTCTTAAGGATGATTCCAGTAGATTCCACATGGAGGACCCATTTTTCAAACTCCATCAACAATGTTGCTGCAATATCTTGTATCAGTGTTCGCATGTGAAATTCTAATGCTTTCCAGTCTATAGGTGGGAACATAATTAAATGTTGTTACTTTTTGTCATCCTCTTCAACTTGCATAATGAAAAAATATAAGCCAATTACTAAACACCTACTTTGGACATCAAAGTACACGTAGCTATGAGTTCATCATACTAATTTTAATATGAGATAAGAAAGCAAATATAAAAATTGTCCCAATTCCAAATATGCTAAAAAATGAAAGGACTCTATAGTGGAGCCAATACCATTATCTTCTAGGCCTTGATCACCCAAAACCTCTAAGCAAAATCTATTAGCCAATTTTAATATAGCAAAAGTAGTGTCTGGATGGAAATGAATGTTCTTGTATGCATGTTAATAACTTAATTGTGTATTTCTCAAAAATACTTACTACAGCTTAGGTTAAACATGTTGAGTTTTTTCTTTTTGGGAGCACAAAATCTCACCCTCTTTGATCATAAGCCAAAAACTCATGAAAAATTTATGAATTGACATAACTTAGCTTAAAATTACTCTAAGAAACTTGCCTATGACTCAACAAAACTCCTAATTTAGAATGAAACTCACTCTAACCTGCATAATAATATTTGGATTGAAAAATCAAAAACATCAAACAAGGGTATGGTCAATTTAGTTGTCAAGATGCAGAAAAATATGAAAAAAATAAGAGCAAGACAAGACAAAAATATAGGTCATTCTCAAGCCCAAAGAAGAGAGAACTTGTTAAAAGCTAGCATCCAAAATGACAAGGGTTATTAGGCAAAAGTAACAATAAAGGGCCATTATTCAAATTTCTAGACCAAACTTAGTAAAAGAATTTAGTTTGATAAAGGAAATCAATTTAAGAGATAAACTTGATATAAGAAATAAAACTTTAGATATTTGTCCAGCTTATATCATCTCATTCAAGTTAAGTTTACATCTCTAACTACATCTTTCTTCTTTTTCATTTCATTCTTTGTCCTATTGAAAAAACCTATCAGTCGTCATGAGAAAGTACCCATAAATGTATATGATCAAGCTTGTGTGCAAAATAAAATTGGTGTTATATAGAAACATCTACCAGTTTAAGCTCTGAAGCCATGTGTAGTGTCTGCCCCTGGTTCGCATTTTGTTATCATTGCTAAACTCTTTTAGGGTTAGTTTTACGTTGTTGGTTAACAACATTCTTTTGAGATTATCAGATATTGTGCTATGGATTCAGTTGATATGTGATGAGATTACTTAGACTTTACATTTCATGTATGCATGATGATTAGTAAGATAATTTATCATATGTGTTTTCTTATGGATACTTACCCCATACTTGCATGTGTATGGTGTGCGTGTTTACTTTGCGTGTTTGCTTTTGTATGGTGTGTCTGATGTGGTTAAGGAAGGGAGTCGTAGTCACTTGCTAGTCAGGATCTACACGATGCACCACTTCCTGCCATTGCCTATTTAGTTAGTATATATTGTGCTTGTACATGCATGGTTTTTTATGCAGGTTGCAGGTACCGGGTATCGACTTCCCTGAATTGCTAGGATGAGCGTACCCTATCATATTATCTCAATGATAAGAGAGGGGAGATAAATTCTCAAGTCCAAATCCCAAACCCTTTAAGCCATTTGTTCTAAATGGAAAATTAGGACAAGTATCTGAGTTGAATACCCTCCGAATGCGTCAGATGATGTAATTCATGATTTAAACCCTTGGTTTGATTTTGTATATATTTTGGCTATGATGGATTTTCATATTTTACCTCTGTGAGTCTTTGGTGTATTTTCTATTAATTAAGCCTAATTAAAAGATTTAATTAATGATTTAATTTAATGGAAAATTAATATGATATTTTAATATTTATTTTATTTAATTAATTAAATAAAATAATTAAATTTGAAAATAAAAAGTTAAAAGTTTAGATTTGGAATGTGACAATAATTATTTTAATAATAATATATTTGGAGCTCATTTTTAAATAAATGACTAAATAATATTATTATTAAAGCTAACAAATATTTTAGCAATTAAGTTTTGAAAAATGAAATTTAAAAGTGGAAAATATATTTAAATTAATAAAAGATTCTAAATCTCATGTGATTAAAATATAAATATATTAAGATTGAAAAGTGGAGATATTAAAGTTAGTGCATGAGACTTAATAAATTAATTAATTAAATTAGAAAGAGTAAAGTAAATATTATATTAATTAATGTGCATTATTTTACTATTTGCTCACATATGAGTTTGCAAATTCTCGAGAGTTGTCATGTAGACAACACAGGAATTCGCACTCTAAGAATGCATAAGTTGTCTACACTTAGAGTTAGCATTTTATTTGAGCAAATGGTGTCTACAACTTTAAGACTTATCTAGAAAGTTGGAGAAGACCCATGCTTGGTTTTCATTCTTATCTTCTAGTTGTTTCTAAAGACACTCTAGATGCATCTTAGAGGCCTTTAAATAGAGGCTCTCCTAGTGTGTTTGGACAAGCTTAATGAAAGCTACAAGCTACAAGCTGAATGGAAGCTACAAGCTTCAAGCTAAAATGGAAGCTTCAAAGATTACATTCATTGAGAAGATCATATGCTTCTACATGCTCATATATTTTCTACATGCTTCTATGCTTCTTCTAACACTTCTAGTCACTTGGAGGATTCGGTTGGCTTGGATCTTGGAGGAATTGTGAATGATGGAGAAGGAAGGGATTTTCTATGAATTTTTGAGGCATGGCAAATTTAGCATCAGTGTCCAGGTGCACTCATGATATTCGCATACTCTCTTTGCACTATTTCTCTTCTTGTCTTCATCATGTTTGTTATATGTGTCAGAATACTCTTTGTGATTGAATCTACAATTAAATTGGAATCTAGATATGTATGATTGCAAAGAAAACAATAGAAAAACCCTAGATCCAATTAAGGAAGAAATTAGATCTAAACGGGTTTGGATTTGAATTAGAATCAAATTGAAATAGATTTGAAAATAGTTTCAAGATTTATGGCCAAATCCATTAGTGAAATTATTGGATAAATTTAGAGAACAATTATTTTAAGAGGAAATTCTTATTTCATCACAAATTGTCCTATTGCTGCCCCTTGGATAGACCCGAACTCAGTCATTCATAACTTTTTATCGTGATTGAATTTATTTGATTGCTCTAGTCAGAATTGGCGCAACTTGGCTCTCTCCAACATATTTTAATTTCAGCCCAATCCAACGGTTAATTAGGAAGATATGACCGTCATACTGAGACTATTTTATTCAAGGACAAATATTTTTCCATTTCCCATAACCAAGAGTTCTTTATGCTTATACTTCACAAAAATAATATATCAAAGTATGGAATGAATTAAAAATATTATTGTAATCTTTCCTTATTAGAATTTTATTAATATGCATTAGTTTTATATGGTTTATTATCTAATCTAATTAAATCAAATTTAATTAAGATTAATTAATAGTAGAAGAAGTGTAATTAATTATTAGTCAATCTAAGTAAATGAATTTTTAAATAAGAGAAAATTAAAAGAAAAGAGATTTTAATATAGTTTATATAGTGGACTTTTTATAATGTATATTAAATACTATTTAATATATATTAAATAATTTAGAGATGGTAATTTTATATTACATTTTTTTAAATAAGGAGACTTTAATGATAATAGATTAAGATTTAATTGACATGGAGTCATTATTATAACATTACTATAAGTAGAATTGTTATTATTAATACATTATATATTATTAACTAAATTATTGATATACCTTAATGGTATTAAGAGTTAGCTAATGAAGCTTATGTAAAGTTCTCTAGATCGATTAATAATAGTTTTGATGAGTTTATTATTTATTAATGTTTGTTGGGTCTAACAAACTATTAATAAATAATAGTATAAATAGTTTAAATAGTTATCAATTAATACGATCAGAGTTAATCTAGAGGAGATTAGTTAATGATTAAAGTACTGTAAAAGATATTAATCAAATTGAATTGGTTAATAATTTGGAGGAGTATTAATTAATTGAATCAACGTACATAGGGAAAACTTATTTGAGATAATAATACTTGGTATTGAGGATTTATTACAACTTGTTATTATTAAAATAAAACTGGGAACATTGTTGAAAGAATGACGAATGTAGTCATTATAGATTTATTAATAAGATTTCTAATATAGCTTGTCATTAAATATTAGCAAGTTATTATTATTGAACTATGAACTTGAATATTTGTGTATGGCTGACTTTTAGTTATTAGTCAACTAATATTCATTAGGTTGATGGTTTGGTTATGAAGTTATTAATTAAATCAATTAACTAGAGTTAATTGGATTTAATTAATAATTAAGTTATATAATGGAGATTTAATTGATATAATTCTTTTAATGAGATTGTAGAAATATTGATATCAAGTTGATAAGTCTTATTCTAATGACTTAGATATTTTAACAATTATTAGTGACAATTTAATTATTATAATAATTAAGAGGCTTAAGTGTTAGAGATAATTAAGTTTTAACCATTTAAATGTTAATGGATCATGGATTGTGTTTCTATGTTAATTGGTCGCTTTAATAAAGTTATATTCTTCTTATTCGAAGATTGATAATTGGTTCTTTTATAATTTAACAAATAATGATCCTTGATTTATGTTGGAAGTTGAAGTAACATTAAAGAAGAGTTGATTAGAATTTGGATCTTGGTCAAATAAAGTGAACAATTTAATTAAAAATCAATGATGATCAGTTTAGTGAACATATATCTTTGAGTTATTCTTAGAATGTAATACTTAATAATGGAAGGATAATGCTATCGGGGAACAAATGGGTTGACTTGTAGGTCAAATGATGAAACTTAAGACACTTGAAGTATATTTGCAAACAAAAAACTGGAAACCCCTACACATTATTCCCGGTGCTTCACCCCTGTGAGCATCACCTAGATCCAATGAGTGCTAAGTTTTCCATTTATTCTCATGAGAGATGGATTCATGTTGAATCACTACTCATGAAACATGGGTCATCGAGTTTGACTCAAAATCACATAGTTAAATCCTGATATTCATATCACAATTTGACTAGCTGTGAAAATTATGTCCTACTTATCAGTTGATGAGCTTAAGGGGCTTTCTAATGAATGGTTCATAAGGCACAACACTTGGTGAAGGTTTTGCAAATGGGGTTGCAAGCTTTGGGTTTAACTATGGAGGAAACTCTGTAGTTAAGCGCACTTAGGCTGGAGTAGTACTGGGATGGGTGACCTCCTGGGAAGTCTCGGTGCTTCACCCCTGTGAGCGTCACCTAGATCCAATGAGTGCTAAGTGTTCCATTTATTCTCGTGAGAGATGGATTCATGTTGAATCACTACTCATGAAACATGGGTCATCGAGTTTGACTCAAAATCACACAGTTAAATCTTGATATTCATATCACAATTTGACTAGCTGTGAAAATTATCTCCTACTTATCAATTGATGAGCTTAAGGGGCTTTCTAATGAATGGTTCATAAGGCACAACACTTGGTGAAGGTTTTGAAAATGGGGTTGTAAGCTTTGAGTTTAACTATGGAGGAAACTCTGTAGTTAAGCATGCTCAGGCTGGAGTAGTATTGGGATGGGTGACCTCCTGGGAAGTCCCGGTGCTTCACCCCTATGAGCATCACCTAGATCCAATGAGTTCTAAGTGTTCCATTTATTCTCATGAGAGATGGATTCATGTTGAATCACTACTCGTGAAACATGGGTCATCGAGTTTGATTCAAAATCACACAGTTAAATCCTGATATTCATATCACAATTTGACTAGCTGTGGAAATTATCTCCTACTTATCTATCTTAAACTTATCAAATGTCTCAGATTTCTCTTTAAGAAATGCAACCTAGATCATTCTAAAAATATCAACTAGAATCATAAAATACCTTTCACCATAGAATCCTTTAGTCTTTGTAGGACCACTAAGATCTATGTGTACAATCTCCAACTTTTCTGTAGTGGTAAACTTCTTGCTAGCAAAACGAGTTTTGTTATGCTTTGTCAAAAGACAATCCTTGTAAATTGTATTATTAGGCTTTGCAATCTTTAGCAAATCTCTAACTACAAACATTCTACTAGTCTTCACAATATCGTCAAAGTTTATACAATAAATTCTATTATGCCATAACTAACTGTCATCTACCTTTACAACCAAACATGTCATTTTAGTAGGACTCAACAAAATACATTACCTCTAGATTTGGTTCATGTTCCAATTACCTTTCCATCTTTGTCTTTGATCATGCATGTCTTCTTTGTGAACTCTAACCGATAACCTTTGTCCACTAGTTGTCCAACAATTAAAACATTGTGCTTTAAAGCATCAACAAAGTATACATCCTCAATGTTAGTTTTACCATCAAGAGTTATAGATCCAATACCTTTAACTTGGAATGTTGCATTATTTGCAACTCTGACAATGCCTCCATCCTAACTTTTTAAAGTTAGAAAACTTGTTCATATCACTAGTAATATGATGTGAACAAACACTATCAATTATCCAATCAAATTTATTCTCAACCTGTGACACCAAAGCTACTTTCTCTGGACTTTCTTCTTTAATTGCCACAAATCCTATTTCATCATCACTAGAACTTACCACTTTTTCATTAGAATTTTTGTCTTCATTTTCATACAAACACTTTCTATCTTTTCTAAATTTGTAATTTACCTTATACTTTTTCTTTCTTTTATGACACTTAGATGCATAATGACCATATTCATCACAAATCCAATATTTAAGGATTTTCTTTCATCTTTTTTCTATTTTTAATAGAATGGCTACTCCTTCTTCAATCTTTTTGTCCTCCTCAGATCCACTACTACTAACAAAATCTCCTCTAGCACTTGTGCTCCTTGATAGACTAGGTTGAATATTCAAAACACTAAAAATTATCTCTATCCTAGTCAATTCCCTAGATTGTCTAAGCTCATTCTCAACTATTTGGTACAAGATATCAATAATTGTATCATCTAAACTACTATCTTAAATAGTGATGTTAGAGTCTTCAATATCTTCCATATGACCTCATCATCTTCTTTGGTTCCTCCTTGATATTTGATACCTACAATAATTTCTAATATCCTACCTATATATGTTCTTATAGATTTATCTTCTATCATTTTAACATCTTGAAATGCACAAATCCAACTTTATAGCCTCAACTTCTTAGAATGTGCATCACTTTAAAAACTATTTTCCAAACCTTTCTAAATCAAATGTGATGTAGCAAGTGATTTTACCTAATTGTACTCAATTTTAAGAAGTGCAGTCAATAGTGTTTCTCTAGCTCTCATCTCACACATGAAAAGATATCTGTCTACCTTGCTACAAGTTTCCAAATCCTTTTCAACAATGATTTTCTTCACTAAATTTTTCAAGATCCAATATCCCAAACTCATACACAACAAATGTGTCTTCATCTTTTCCTTCCAGCTATTATAATTTGTCCCATCTAACTTCAAACTATCTTTCCTGGACATTTTCACCATGGATCACCCAAAGTTGTTAAACTTTATCTTCAAGGACTTGATGCTCTGATACCATTTTTTAGAAACAATAGTCCACCAAGATAACTAAGAGGTGGGGGGGGTGAGTCAGTTATTTGATATTAAAAAAAATTATCTTCTTTAAACAAACTTAACCTAAATAGAAATCATAATAAGATGCACATAGATAGTTACACCAAATATGTTAACTAGGGAAACCCTTGATTAGAGGGAAAACCTTAGTGGGAATGATGCCCACAAGATGATGTACTAATATAAATATACCTTTTTAGAGGATGGACCCTATTAGGAGTCTATTTCAATATTTAGTACATAGAATCCCTATTAGGAGAATTTGAATCCCTGTTAGGAGATTCCAACCCTGTTAAGAGTTGTAATACAATGAATGCAAGAAGATCCCACTACCCAAACATGCAATTTAAACTACAAGAAGAGATCACAGCTCAAACATGTAGTTTACTATTATTTTCTTCTTAACTTTGCTCTATTAACCTAACCAATCATTGTTAGACCTTTTATACTAGATCATGAACCTTAGATCCAAATATCAAACCTCAGATGACTTAGCAAAACCTTGGCAATGAAGTTTCCTTCACTTCCACACTGCTCTACTCAACTTCACATTCTTCTCTTCCTGCTATTTATCATCAAATATCAAAACCTTACCATTATAAATGAAAATTCCCTTCATTTATATTGAGTTCTCAAAATAATTCTTTGAGTAGGTTGTTAGACCTTCTCAATTCATTATTATACCAGATACTTGGAAGTATCTCTCATAACCTTAGATAGTTAGAATTTTCAACTAGCCATCTATACCAACTTGATCTTTCCACTGTTCTTCTTTTCAATACCATAGAAAATTGCTATGTTGACATCAATGAAAAACTTAGTCATGAATGTAACATATCATCATAATAACATATCTACAATACTCCCCCATAGGAATATCATTAGCATTCATGCTTGCAACAACGTAGATAACTTCATCATCATGATCTTTAGATTCATCATTAAATTCTTCTTCAACAACATAAGAAGCTTTCTTTTCCTTGTCCTTATAGCCTTTGTTACTATCATCTCTTTTTACCTTTAAATTTGTCTTCATTATTACTATTTGACTTATCAACATCTTGCTACAATATGAACAACCTCATTACAATTAAAACATATCATGAGTAACTTTCCTTTGTATTTTCCTTTTCCTGAGTGAAATTTCCTAGCTAGCAGTGCTTCCAATTCTTCTGGCTCTTCATCATTTGTATGACTATCACTAGCAATAGGTTTGATCTTTTTCTTTTCCTTATCTTTAGGTTCTTTTAATGCTAGCTTAACTTTGAAAGTAGAATCAATATTCTCAAATTTTAAATTATCAAAATTTTAAAGTTCAAAAGTAGTGAATCTACCAACCAGTCCTTCAAGGGTTAGATCACTACCAGGATTACACCTTAATTCTTGTATAGTAGAGACCCTAATAGCATAGATAGGAAATAGGGTTCTCAATAGTTTTCTGATCATAGTATCATCTTCAATTTTTCCACCAGATCCTCAAATTTCATTAATGACATCATTGATCCTTGCACAATACTGGACTTTATTTTCACCTTCTTGCATTCTCATTTCATCAAATTTTCCTCTAAGACTTCTAGATTAGGCTCTCAGCATATTCTTATCTCCTCCATATATTTTCTATAGGGAATCCCACATCTTCTTAGCATAATCACATCCTTTGATGTCATCAAACTCTAAATAGTTGACTATGCATAATCTCCAAGACCTACTAGATGTAGCTTCATAAAAAATTTCCATGTAGGAAAGTTTTCTTTGTTTAACTTGGGCACCTCCTTTCTATACATCTTGATATTTTTCTTTAAGTACCTTCAAAATTCTCTCAAACACTTGGTGTTTTGATACCAATTATTGATATCAAAGGTCCAAAAATACAAAGAAAACTTTTTAGTAATTCATCTTATACTTATGCATGCACTAATAATTTAATATCTAAAACATATGCATAATGTTGTCCTAAGTCAAAATAACTTCGCAAAAATGTAAACATGCAATACCACAAAATCAATCACACATTTTGACACAAGGAATTTATGTGGAAACCCAATTTGGGAAAAACCACTAGTAACATGCGACCAATTTTTACTCTTTTGAAGTGAGCTCTATGAGGAGCCATCCCTGTTAAAGGTTATAATGCACACTATTAAATGCGACTTGGTTAAGGGATTTCAATCACCCTATTGGGAGTGACTTGTTAGAGGACTTTAGAATATTCCATTAGAATTTCACTATGTTAAAGGATTTACTAATGACTATTAGGTCAACCTTAGTCCAAAGGATTTATCTAGACTGATACGATTGTTAGAGACTAATAGTAGGACTTGATCTAATAATAAAATAACTCACTTACATACTACATATCTATGATTTAGTCCTACATTCTTCTTGTCATTTATCCTCTTTGTCTCTAATAGCTTGTTCATCCTTCAAGCCTTCATCCTCTTAAGCCTTCTTGCTTTGTATGCCAATTGAAAACTCTTTCATTACATGACCATATGAAGCAACACCCTATATATTTCTTTTCTTTTTCAGGTTCTTTCACATAACATAGTTGCTTCTATACTGCTATCTCCTTATATAGAGAATCTAAGTCTTTTTTTGTTTAAGCACAATTGTCCAATCTAGGGTTAGGTCAAGTTTATTGAATCTACCCATCTTTGAATTTATTCCCTTCTAGAAACTTCCTTTATAATCCTCTTTGAATTCACCTCAATATGGTTTATCTTGAATTTTGTGCCACCAACTCATCATAGTTATTTTCTAAATGTTGTACACAATTCAAGAAATCAACTTTTTTGGCTCAGATTCATTAAATCTTTAATCTAACTCATTTTACTGGCACTTGGAAATAACATCTTTTTTGCTTGGTAAACACTATCTTCTAATGCTTGACCAACAATGGGTTACTTGACATCCAATATGTCTTTATTAGTGCTCAAAACATACTAGAAACTAGAAATATATCGAGATGTTCTGAGATAGATTCAACCACATTCATTCGATTATTCCAAGTATATAGGCCATTATCGACATTAATAATAGAAACATGCAAACTATTAATATTTTGACAAAAAAGATCAAAGGAAGGCCCCAACTAGGCCAACCCACCCTAATTCTCTTCCAAACATAAAAGTGAATTGAAATCTTTAGATAAAAACCAAGGATACATAGTATAAAAATTTATAGCATACCAAATATGTGTCCAAAGTTTCACCTTTCCCATGAAATCAACATGAGCATACATGTTAGTAATCATGATCACTTCACTAGAATCTAAAGAAGAAGCCACCATAAAAAGGGCCAAGCAGGAAGACACCTATTCTAGGGGAGAAAATTTCTAAGGGTCCCAAAAGATAGCCAAACCACAAGGGCTCCCCATAACCTCAATACACTATAATTTTCCATGAGGCCAATTACTAGATGCATATTGGACCATATAATTCATTGAAATCTTAGTTTCCTAGACATAAAAAATATCTTAAGAGTGATCAATAACCAAATTATGAATAGCCTTATGCCTAGGGATTTAATTTGACCCCATAAAATTCCATGTAAGGATAATTATCACTAAGTATAGTGGGAGAAATGAGCATCCATATGTTTGATAACCCCAAATTCTACCAACATATCTTTTGCAAATTTGATATTCTTGTGGTCTTTTTTATGCCAACTCTTTCGAGGAGTATAGAACACCCACTTAAAAAATATTTGTAGAAAAGCCAAAGGGAGAGGAGACCCTTCACCCTTACTAGATACCGATACATCCTTAGCTTGATCTTCTAGAATAATTTCATTATCCTAAAGCACT
The DNA here is from genome assembly GCA_028749045.1 of Cupressus sempervirens. Classification (NCBI taxonomy): domain Eukaryota; kingdom Viridiplantae; phylum Streptophyta; class Pinopsida; order Cupressales; family Cupressaceae; genus Cupressus; species Cupressus sempervirens. The sequence goes on along the minus strand of CM053792.1, from coordinate 763,793,458 downwards.
ATAGGAGTCACCAAAGCTCCAAACTTAGGAAAAATAGGGACCTCATTTGGTTGATGAACCACAACTTGGGGTGCCCCACAAGAATCATGAGGTTCAACTCTCCCAGTTGAGTGAATCAGATCATAAGAGATACTAGGAGAAATGCCCTACATCAAGACCATACTATCTAGCACCTCAGAATGATTAAAGCCATAATCAAATTGTCAATCTTTCAAGGGCCTCTTTTGATCATGACCCTTAGCTCATGGGTGATCTAGAATTAAAAATCCTTATTCAAGATAAAATAATTCAATTTAATCTTTCCTTGTGCAAAATTATCCACTTGAACATGCTCCTTAGCTATATTATACATTTGAGCTTTACCTATTCCCGCATTATCCACTTAAGCATGCCCCTTATTTGTATTATCCATCTAATCCTTTCTTTTTCCTATAGTATCCATATTTCCACCACCATTTTAATTTTTTAATACAAAATGGTAGATATGAATCCCCTTGAAGATCTAGGTGGCTCTTATAATCCTACAAAAAAAAATTAGAATTGTTGAGAATAGATTGAAAACAATAAAAGAGGGAGATTGTTTGAGGAAGATTGTTGAGAACATACAAGTATGATTAGTATGTTTCAATCATTTTTTTTCCACTAATGTCAAACCTACTATTTGATAGTAAGAAAACTACTTATAAGATTTAAATACTATCACTTATTTGATTGATGAAGAGGATTTGATCAAAATATGTAACAATAACACCTAGAGGAAAGGTTGAGTTATGATTATGTAAAGAGGAGTACAAGAATCAATTAAGATAGTGATAACATGATGTATTGATAATCTACTCAAGGTTACAAAGGTTGGTTACAGTAAGAAAGTTTAGAAGAACAAGTTACACAAAATTTTTCTACCAAGCTTGACCGAATGGATAGTAGGTGCCGAGCAAAGTCATTGCAAGCTGAGTAGAAAATTAGTTGGAGTCAAGTAAAAGTTCATTCTAGTGTATGTCTAGTAGAACAATTGATGTTGAGTAAAGTTTAGTTGATGCTGAGCACTAGTAAACTTTAGTTCATGTCAAGTGATTTTACAAAGAATGCTGAGCAATGCAGTTTGTGTCAAGCATCAAAAGCTTGATAATGCTAAGCTAATGCATTATTTAAAAGATCATGAATTTGATGGATCTAAGCTGACAAGTTTGTTTTATTAGATTATGTGATCCTAGTGGAAGATAAGATTGATTAGTTGGTGGCATAGAATTCAAGGTAAACAATTTTTAGGTGAATTCAAAGAGGATTCAAGGAGAAGTTTTTAGAAGAGATATGGAATGTGAGATAGATTCATTGTATCCTCCTAATCCATCCTAACCCTAAATTAGACGATGGAGAATGAGAAAAAAAAGATTTGAATTTCATATTTATAGGAATGGCTGGTCATGAAGTAAGGTTGTCATGTGCAAGAACCTAAAGAAGTCCAAGAGAGAAGGGTTTTGCTTTATCAAGTGACCTAAGTGAAGAGTCTATAATGGCATGTTAAGCAAGAAGGATTAAGGGTATAAATTCTTGAAGGGTAAAAAAGCTATCAAAGTTGTAATGAGTGAAGGCCAAGTAGAATGGAGGACTAAAATAGTGATTTGTAATTTTCAAATAAAGTTGTAAGTTGTTATCAGATCAAGCCTTACTGTTACTCTCTAACAATTGTATCAGTCTAGGGTAAATCCTATGGATTAAGGTTGATCTAATAGTCATTTGTAAATCCTTTAATCGAGTGACATTCCAAGTGAATGGTCTAAAGTCCTCTAACAAGACTCACTCCTAATAGAGTGATTGAAATCCTTTAATAGGGTCACATTTAATAGTGTGTATTGTAACCTTTAGCAAGGTTGGCCTTTCACAGGGGATTTCAAAAGAGTGAAAAGAGTAGCATGTTACGGGTGGTTTTTCCCAAATTGGGTTTCCATGTAAACCATTGTGTAAAATGTGTTGATGAATCTATTATGTTTCATGTTTTACATTTTTGCAAGTTGATTTGACAATAACCTACAAGTTTTAAGTGACTGCATAATCTTATGGATGCATACATGATGAATAATGTTTTATGGGTTCACTAAGCACTAAATTTTTTTATTTATACATCTAGAACTTTGATAATTGATTCACACCACTTCTCAGTTATTCTAAAGTATTCCAACTATTGGCATTAGAGCCATCTGCTTAAGAGGACTAGTTTGAAGGTACTAGAAGCACAAAGATCAAGATGTCAAAAAGAGAAGTACCCAAGCTTAATAGAGATAAATTTCCTCTATAGAAAAGTTTGATGAAGCTACACCTTGGAGGACTTGGAGATCATGCACAATCTACCATTACCACTGAGCATGTTAATCCTACTGGTGCCTCAACTGCTGAGGATATTTGAAAGAAGAAAGAACATAACCAAGCAATGTTGGAAATTGTCTCTGCCCTCAGTTATATTGAATTTGATGATATCAAAGGTCTTGAAAGTGAAAATAAAATGTGGGATGCCCTAGCCACTATCTATGGAGGAGATACAAATATTCTAAGAGCTAAAGCTAAAAGTCTCAGAGGTAAGTTTGATGATATGATAATGGAAGAAGGTGAAAATATTTCTCAATATGTTGCAAGATTAAAAGAAGTTGTTAATGCAATAAGAGGGGCTACTAGAAAAATAGATGATGATACTATGGTTATCAAAGTTTTAAGAAAAATAGTACCTTTATATGCTAATAGATTTTTTGTGATTCAAGAACTGAGATGTATATAAGGGAATGATCTAGCACTTGAAGGTCTGGTAGGTAGACTCACTTCTTTTGAGCTATCTAATTTTGATAATTACAAACCTAAAAGTATTTAATCTTCTTTAAAAGCTAAGGTATCATTAAAGGAACCTAATGAGAAGAAAAAGAGGAAAAAGAAGAATTATGTGTCTAGTGACAATGATACAGATGAGCAAGATGTAGAACAACTTGAAGCACTATTGGAAAAAAGATTTCATAAAGGTAAAGGTAAGTTCAAAGGTAAATTACCTATCATTTGTTTCAATTGAAATGAGGTTGGTCATATTGTTGCTCGATGTCTAGAGAGGAAGAATAAAAGAGGTGGTGACAAATATAAGAGTAGAAGAGATGAAGACAAGAAGGACTATAGAGACAAAGGCAAAAAGTCATGCTACATTGCTAACGAGGAAAAAAAGGATGATTCTGAAGAACATGATGATGAAGTGGTGTATGTTGCAATGAATTATGAATCTAATGAAGATAAGAAAACTGCACTTGTGACTTGTGTGAACAAGAATGACAGGTGGATCATTAACTGTGGGTGTTCACATCACATGACTAGAGACAAAAGTAAGTTCATTACCGTAACTTATTATGATAGAAATAGTGCAAGATTTGGTAATGATGCACCATGTCTAATAAAAGGAAAATGTTCTATCAAAACTCCTAGATAAGATTTATGTGATAATGCATACTATTTTGAAGGAATTAACTATAATTTGTTGAGTGCATCACAACTGAATAATTTAAGATGTAAGGTTGACTTTGAAAATAAGATTGCTAAGATATATGACATTGATGGGAAACTAATTGGAAAGGGTGATTAGAGTAGAAGTAATCTATTCTACCTTGGCATAGAGGATGCTACTTGTCTTGTTCTAAAATTTGATGATGTGTGGTCATGGCACAAAAGATTATGTTGTGAGGCCTCAGCCTGACCCATCATAGCATAGTTGATACATTATTATTTTGATACACATGAATTTATATGTCGAGACACTATTAGATACACTCAAAATATTATATTATTTCATGTTATATGATGTTTTACTTTCAAATATTTGATTATGTTAATTAAGGTTTTATGAACATGTATACTGATGAAGTAGTGTAGAAACTGAATGCTATAGTGTAGAAACTAAATGCAAAATTAACACTTTGATTATGCAATTTTAATGATTAAGAATATGAGTAGAATGAGATAAACAACTAGTTATTTGAAAGATGGATGTTATAATTTCTATGATTTCCTTGATATGTTATATGCATATATGTATGTGATTTTCTTGAGCTACTAATGTGTGCAATGAGTGTGCAAGATATTTTAGCTGAGAAATCTAATGGAGAAATGGAATTGAACCCCATGTACCAATTATGGAAACTAGGGTTGAATCTAACAAAAGATGTAAATCCCATTTTTCATATTTTATTTGTGTCATGGATTGAATAAATGTATCATTTTTAAATCTTTAAATGTTAATGTTTTGTAACAGTGATTTTTCAGTGTCACTTGACACTCATGAATTGTATATACATTCTAGCATGATAGTTAGGGTTAACCAAGTAACCCAAAAATCTAAGTTTGAATAGGTTAGTGACCTTTTTGCTAATCAATTAGTAATCGGGGCTAATTACCCTAATCAAGATTAGTGAGTAATCTACATTTTTGAAAGTTGTTAGAAAGTCCTAAAATTACCTACCTTTTGATAGGTCCCTAATTAATCCTAAAGGCCAAAAATCATGAAATCTAAATACCTAAGGGGTATGGGTATGGGTTGGGGGCATTTTCTAACCCCCTAGCCCCTTTTGTTGACTTTTATGGTCACTCAAAAATTCTATTTTTTCTTTATTGCGAAAATTGAGTGTTTCATCATGAGTTGGATAACTTTAACTCCACTTTGAGGTTAGAATCATGTATAGTTGAGTTATAAGCCTCTAGAACTTTAGGCAAGTGTGGGAGTTATTACTTTTTGGAGTGATTAAGTTTAGGATCTTATTTAGAGGAAATTTTGAGAGGGTTTGAATGTTCACCCAACCTCTAGTTTTAGAGTGCAAATTAGGATTGAAGGAGAAGGAGAAGGAAGGTAATGCTCATCTCAAACTTTTTCAATTACCATAACTCTATTTGGAAGGTAGAAATACTTCACCTTAGTTTGTTCATGTTGTGTTTCATGTTTTAGTTTTATTGCTTATGTATGTTTATGTGTGTATTGAGTATGTTGGGAAGGATTGAAACAAATTTTCTTAAATATTTTTCTTTTGTATTTTCCTTTGAATTTTGAAGGGATTGTATGGGTTGTATTAGCATTACTTACCCTTGAATAGGGCAGAAGTGGATATGTATGGGAGGAGGTCTTTAGTTGGACTCCAACAATGTAGAGTCTCTTCTCAGGATGAGAAGAGGGAGAGAGGGTAGGGTGTTATGGGCCCCTACCTATTAGCACAAACCACATTTTGAGTTTTGGTATATAAGAATAGAAGAATGGAAGTTCTTGAGTTTTAGCCTCTAAAGGGAACCTATTATAGTGTTGTGCCTGACATCTCCTGTTGGAAAAATCCACCTGCTCCATAGTCACAAACTGGGATGGGAGTGAATGTTTGATTATGTCTTCATGTTATGATTGGTTGTCTCCTAGTCAATTTTCATTCTCTCTATGATCACCATGATGTATTGCAAAATTCATAATGGATCCCTTGTTAAGGACCAGGAAGGAAATTTAGAATTGTATTGGATTTCAAATATGTTGGGAATTTTTCCCTTGGGATAATATCCTACGTAAAAATATTACATTTAAACTTATTATTGAAGTGGCAATGATGTCAAGTTTTCTTACTAGTTCTTTTTCAATGGAGCCTTTTGACGTAGGCAAGGGAAGAATAACTAGGGCCAAAGGCTCACCCAGCTATCCAAACCACTGTACAAGAGTTAATACACAAAAGCAAACACAAAGAACAAAAACCAAAGGAGAGAGAAGAGAAAATACTTTTATTGATTCATCAGAATATCTTCATACATGCCCAGCTGTAAGGCCTTTTGGGTTATGACCAATTACAAATACATTCACATTTAGATATCCAACTACAAATTTGCACTTTCAATTCTGCTCTCTAATCTTCTTCCCAAAAACTTCTTCAAAACTTCTTCTCCCAAAAACTTACTTAACTCTAAGCCTAAACACTCTATTTATACTTACCAAAATAGCTTACAGAATATTCTAGAACATTACATAAGAGGAAGGTCGACACAAGATCTTATCATTAAATTCATGATTGAAACTAAATACATAGGTTGGCTCCAAAAATAGACAACACGACACCCACTGGATAACTCGACACTCACTAGGAAACTGGCACTCAGCATTACTCGACATCCATTGGAAACTAGCACTCAGCATCACTCAGCATCCACTATTTTCTAGCAACTCAACACATGAAGGATGCTCGAGACATGAAGAAATTCTTGGCACATGAAGAAAAACTCAGCACATGAAGGAATGCTCGGCACATGAAGAATGCTCGATACATAAAGAAACACTCGGCACATGAAGGAATGCTTAGCACATGAAGAAAGTAACTCGGCACCAACTGTAAGATGAATGAAATGAGCAAGATAATAAGGAAAGCCAGGATGCTCCTGCATCAGACAACTGGGGTTGAAAGAAATGACTATCCTGAATCATTGAGATGTCACAACTTGAGCTAAATCCAACTCAAACTGAGAAATCCATGAACCATCATCAATAGGTCTATTCTTCCACTTCACCAAATATTCATAGTAATCTTTTCCTCATGTACTCTTGCCAAATCTCTGATCCAATATTTGTTCAACTTCTTCAATTTATTTCTTAGGATAATCATTAGGTACAACAACTTCATCCTTTGACTCATGATACTTATACAAATCAGCAATATTGAATATAGGAGATATATCCATGTCATCAGATAACTCAACTTCATAAGCATTACCACTGTCAAACTTCTTTAGGATCTTACAAGATCCAAATTTCTTCATCTTTAGCTTGCTATATGTTCCAACTGGGAATCATCCTTTCTTTAGATGAACCATCACTTCATCACCAACTTGAAAATCATGGTGTCTTCTATACTGATCAACATTTTCCTTATACTTCTGATTGCTTTGTTCCAACCTCAACTTCACTTCCTTATGCAAAGACTCCATAAAATCAAGAAATTCTTCTCCTGCAACACTTTTCTTTTCTTCACTAGCAACATCTCTCAAATCTGATATAACTCTAGGATGCATTCCAGTAACAATCTCAAAAGGTGTCTTCCTTGTACTCCTATTCATAGAATTTTTATATGCGAATTCAGATTGTGCCAATACCATCTTCCAATTACTCGGCTTATTCCCAACTAAACATCTTAGCAAATTTCCCAAGCTTCTATTCACAACCTCTATCTGTCCATCTATTTATGGATGGAATTTAGAACTAAAATTTAATTCAACACTCATCTTCTTCCACAAAGTCTTCCAAAATAAACCAACAAACTTATTGTCTCTATCTGAAATAATGCTTCTTGGCAATCGATGCAATCTCACAATTTCTTTAAAGAAAAGTTCAGGAACATGCTCAACATCTGATGTATTCTTACATGGTATAAAATGAGCCATCTTAGAAAATCTATCCACTACAAAAAATATAAAATCATACCCTTCCACTGTCTCAGGCAATCCAAGAACACAATCCATAATAATGTCAGTCCAAGGTTTCTTAGGAACAGTAATAGGTGTATACAAACCAATATTTTGACTCACTCCCTTTGCAACTTGATAAAATCCACAACTCTTTATAAATTTCCAAACATCCTTATACATTTTTGGCCAATAATACTTCTCTTTCAGCAAACACAATGTCTTATCAATTCCAAAATGTCTAGCTAATTCACCACTATTCTTTTCCTTGATCAAATACAACCTCATAGAACTTCTACAAATACACAAATGAATACCTTTGAACAACATACCTTCTTGAATAAAATACTCATCATACTTACTTATGTGATCTATCAAATTTGGTGCTCTACACTCTCTCCAGGCCTCAAAAAAATCAGGATCAGCATCATATAACTCTTTCATCTCATCAAAACCAAGAACTTCAACCTTCATTTCAGTCAACAAAGAATGTCTTCTACTCAATGCATCAAAAATTTTGTTAGTAGCTCCACTCTTATGCTTGATCACAAATGTAAAACTATGCAAATACTCAACCTACTTCATATGTCTTTGATTCAATTTATGTTGATGTCCCAAGTATTGTAAAGCTTTATGATCAGTATACAATACAAACTCCTTAGGCATCAAATAATGTCTCCACTTCTTCAATGCTTGAACAATAGCATAAAATTCTTGATCATACACAATATTTCCTTTTAGCATCATTCAACTTTTTTCCAAAGAAAGAAACAAGCTTACCTTCTTGTCTCAATACAACTCCTATTGCATTACCACTTGCATCACATTCAACCTGAAATACTTTGTTGAAATCAAGTAAAGCCAATACAGGTAATTCAGCAACCTTTCATTTCAAAGTCTCAAAACTCTTATCAGCTCCATATGTCCACTTGAATTCCTTTTTATCTCCCCTCATTGTTTCATTCATAGCATTACAAAAAATATTGAAATTCTTTATAAACTTTCTATAAAAACTAGCCAAACCATGAAATGATCTTACCTCACCCACATTCTAAAGTGTAGGCCATTCCAAAATTACTTTAACCTTCTCAAGATCCATCTTCAAACCATTAGCTGAAATCACAAATCCTAGATACACAATCTCCTCTTGCATAAAAGAACACTTTTTAGATTAATTAGCAACTTTTCCTCTTTCAACCTCTGCAATACTTGTCTAATATGCTCAAGATGTTCTTCGTTAGTCTTACTGAATATCAAAATATCATCCAAATAAACAATCAAAAACTTACCCAAGAATCTTTTCAGAACTTCATTCATCAACCTCATGAAAGTACTAGGTGCATTAGTCAAACCAAAATGCATAACCAACCATTCATTCAAACCATCTTTTGTCTTGAAAGCAATCTTCCATTCATCACCTTCTCTGATTCTGATATGATGATAGCCACTCTTCAAATCAATCTTGGTAAAATAATTTTCTCCACTCAAACAATCCATTATGTCATCCATCCTCGGCATAGGAAACCTATATTTCACTGTTATCTTGCTAATGGCTTTGGAATCAGTACACATTCTCCATTCTCCATTATTTTTAGGCACTAATACAATAGGTACATCACATGGACTCGAAATTTCTCTTATCAAACCTTTCTGTAACAATTCATGCACTTGTCTGTTAAGTTCTTCATTCTCTGCAGGTGTCAATCTATATGGTGCTTTGTTTAGCAAACTAGCTCCAGGAATCAAATCCATACAATGACTTATTCTTCTTATAGGAGGTAAACCATCAGGAATATCTTCAGCAATAATACCTTTATACTCATTCAGAAACTCTACAATTTCTTCTGGTACTCGGTCAATACTACCATCTATCACTCGATCACCACCGACAAAACTTGGTTTTCTTGGAATTATAGCAAAATAGACTTGATTCTTCTTCACTTCCTTTCCAAATTGTTTCCCATTAATCATGCAAAATTTTATAGCAATACAATTAACCTCATCTGGACTTTCAATCAAAGGCAACAATGTTTGTTTCTTCCCATTTACCCAAAGAGTATATTGATTCAATCTTCCATCATGTACAACATATCTATCATATTGCCAAGGTCTACCCAAAAAAATATGACAACAATCCATGGGCATAATATCACACAAAACTTCATCAAAGTAATGTCCAATTTTGAACTTCACAAGGGATTGCTCACTTACCAATATCTTATGCTCATCTTTGATACATGAAACATGATAAGGTTTGAGATGTTTCAGCCTTTGCAACTACAAATTTGTAACTAGCTCTTTTTTGTAGAACTTCCACTATCAATGATCACTTTATAGCAATTTTCAGCCATCTTACATCTTGTCTTTGTTCATGCTTCTTTGTCAAGATTTCTTCACCTTTCAGGACATATTGATATGCTTCTTCTACACTTTCCAACTTCACAAAACTTATTTCATCTTGTATTCCAGATCTCAATCCATCAATGTACCTTGCAATTTTCTCAACATCATCATCCACATATCCAAATCTGATGTCCAGTCTATAGAATTCCTCAACATACTCTTTCATAGTCATGTCTTTTTGCTTCAAATTTTGCATCTTTCTCAACAAGATAACTTGGTAATCAACAGGAAGGAATTTTTTCTTTACCTTATTCACCATCTTTGGCCAAGTTTTGATCTTCTCTTTTCCTCTCCTTTGTCTATCAGTTTGCAAGTGCTCCCACCATAGAGATGCATGACCTTTCAATCTAGTGACTGCAATCTTCACCTTTCTATTATTAGGAGCATTTTCATACTCAAAGAACTTCTCCATATCAAAGATCCAATCCAACACAACATTGGTGTCCAATTTTCCATTATAAGGAACAACTTCTACAACAGGCTTTGAATTCATTGTAGACAATACTCTCAACAATCTTTCCTCATCTTGGTCTTCTTTAGGTTCTTGATTAGGGTTTGTTGCTACTGCTTCATCATCACTTACATCATCAAGGTGTGCTCCTCTCCTTTGGGCTATCTCCACAGCATCTAATTTGGCTGCAATTTGTCTCAATTGATCCAATATAGAATTATCAACATTATTTCCTCTACCATGAACCATCTTTAGAAATCAGGTTCCTATAAGATCGTAACCCTCTGCAAGTTATAGGTCAAATTCGTAGATCTACCACCCTAAAACCAAATCAAAATCAGGGTTCTACATGATCTAATCTCCACAAGGATGAACCTCAAGCTCTAATACCAACTGATAGAGGCAAGGGAAGAATAACTAGGGCCAAAGGCTCACCCAGCTATCCAAACCACCCTGCAAGAGTTAACACAACGAAAGAAAAAAAAAAAAACAACAACCAAAGGAGAGAGAAGAGAAAATATTTTTATTGATTCTTCAAAATATCTTCATACATTCCCAGCTGTAAGGCCTTCTGAGTTACGACCGATTACAAATATATTCACATTCAGAGATTCAACTGCAAATTCGCACTTTCAGTTCTGCTCTCTAATCTTCTTCAGAAAAACTTCTTCAAAACTTCTTCTCCTAGAAACTTACTTAACTCTAAGCCTAAACACTCTATTTATACTTGCCAAAATGGCTTACAGAACATTCTAGAACATTACATAGGAGGAAGGCCAACACAAGATCTTATCATTAAATTCATGATCAAAATAAAATATGCATGTTAGCTCAAAAAATAGACAACTCAACACCCACTGGATAACTCGACACCCACTGGATAACTCAACACCCACTAGGAAACTAACACTCGACATCACTCAAAATCCACTAGAAACTGGCACTCGGCATCACTTAGCATCCATTATTTTTTGGCAATGCGACACATTAAGGATGCTCGACACATGAAGAAATGCTTAGCACATGAAGAAACACTCGGCACATGAAGGAATGCTTGGCACATGAAGAAATTCTTGAAACATGAAGAAACACTCGGCACATAAAGGAATGCTAAGCACATGAAGAAAGTAACTCGGCGCCAACTAAGTGACTTAGCACCAACTGTAAGATGAATGAAATGAGTAGGATAATAAGGCAACCCAGGATGCTCTTGCATCACCTTTGAATTAGGTGGTTTAATAGAAAAAGAGATTGAGTAATATTCCTACATTAGAGACTTAAAGTATTTCAGTTTATGCACGTGTGTACTAAAAAATAGATAAAGTGATGACATGCAATTTATGCAATTTTGAGTTCAATAATGTTAATAGAAAAATTATGTCATGGTTGGAACTTTAGTTTAATTTCGTGATTATTAGGAGATAAAATAAATCTTACATTGTTGTTAAAATAATTATTCAACCCCTTTGTCTAACTAAATATTTAGTAAATTCAATTAGAAAAGGGAAAATATATAAACCTCCTTGTTATAAAAATAATTTTCTTAGATAATCCACACTTAGACAAAAATAGGCTTGAGAAAAAAACTAAACCTCCTTGTTTTAAAATTTCAACACTTAGAAAAATTTTGCATCCTAAAGAGTAAAAACTCTCTAGATTTTGTATGAGGAAACAAAAATGTAATTCCCTTGAGACAACAAAGAATATTCTTTTTAAGATTCTTTAAAAAAAATTTCATTTGTTTAAATCTAATTAATCAAAAAAATGAAATTTAAAAAAAGAAAATCTATAAAATATAATTAAAATAAATATCCTAAGCCTATCCTAAACTCTACCAAATAAAATTTTAGCACTAAATACGCCTCCCACTTGACACTTAGTCCCAAGAACATTCCACTCATTACTCCCCTGCATAGTAACTAGGCACCAGTTTTGGAAACTAGGAGGGAATGGAGATTTAAAAAAAAAACCTAAAGCCAATATACTTTGATTTGCAAAGATAAACTTGTCACCTTGATTTGACATAGGAAAAAATGCATTTAAGATGGGTAGGGTTTTTTAAAGTAGGATGTCTCTCGTCATACGAAGGAACCAATGAGGCAGAGGTAATAGGGCAAGAGGTGGTAGAGTGGAACAGGAGGATGGACCACCACCTCCACCACCATCACCACCGAACCTAAACAAGGATATTCTAGATGCCCTTCAGACATTGATTGGTGTAGTCTAGTAGAGACTAACACATGTAGTACAGCCAGAGTAGAAAATTCTTGAAGGGGAAGTAGAGGGACCAAGAGGAGGTGGGCTCAGTGGCAGAGAGAGGAGTAGGAGTCCACTAATGAGGTAGGTATGAGGGTTAGTCAATAAATTAGAGAGGATCACCACTTGATAGACCTCTTAGACATGTAGGAGATGATATAATGAAGTTTATACGACTCTAATAACCATTTTATACCAGTTCCACCGAGGGAACAGTAGTAGAGGCTTGGTTATAGAGTCTACAACCATGCTTTGGGTTACATCCTTATGGGTGTAATCTGAAGGCACATCTAGTAGTCCATCAACTAAGGGGAGATGTCTCCAATTGGTGGCATCACGAGGAGACTATAGGAGGAGTGAGGATGGATACCCTCACATGGGAGTCATTCTTGGAGAGATTCTGGGAGAGGTACCTATCTAAGCACTTCAAAAAAAAGCAGATTGAGGAATTTCATTCTCTATATCAGAGGGGTCTTATAGTATTTAGTATGAGAGTAGGTTTCTTGAGCTCCTTCCATATGTTGAATATATGAAGGATGAGAAATTGTGAGTGCATCACTTCATCGTGGGTCTAAATTTCTCACTACAAGGTCAAATCCATTTGGCCTTCCCTACCACCTTTAGATAGGTAGCTGAGATAGCACTAGTTACTAAGGTTACTTTGGGTAGACAGGAGTCACGATATTGGTCTCAGAGCTAAAACTCTACCTACCAGAAACCCCCTTAGAAAGGGAATTAGAATTATACAACAAGGTCCTCTAAGAACCAATGGTCTTAGTAGTAGCAATAGAAACCCTCTTAGGATTATTAGGGCTCCAAGCCCAAGTAGTGGTAGTCATAGGGTCTCGAACAATCAGAAGGTATAGGCCTCACAGTGACAATCAGTGAAGACTCAACACTCTTCTAGGGGTGGATACAGTGGATCTAGTAGGTCAAGAGGCCCACAATAGTCTAGATCACAAGGTGTATGATCTTATACCTAAGGACCATGCTACACTTGTGGTGACATGGGTCATATAGATAGAGAGTGTCTGTAGGGACAGCCACCCAGTGGTCAGAGAGGGGCTTTTTTAGAGTCAACAGTTGGTGATATGGGTAGATCCAACAAAGTTTTTGTAGCAATTGGCAACTGTCAGGCTAAGCATCAAGCCACAATTATCAAGGATATAGGTATAATACAGGGTCATATAGTTTCTATTTTATTAGATTTTGGAGCTATTAACTCTTTTATATCTCCTTATGTAGTGGAGTATTGTGAGCTAGTGGCAGTTAGACAGGATGTCAGTTGGGAAGTAGAGTTAGCCTTAGGAGCTAGAGTGTTAGTTAGCTCCATGGTGCATAATTGCTAGATGTAGATTGGAGACATGATCACAATGTTTGATCTATGCATTACCCTTCTAGGTTCTTATGATGTTGTCCTTGGCATGGATTGGCTCTATGCCCATAGTGCCAAAATGGATTGTTGACATAAGAGGGTGGAATGTGTAAAGAGACCAGTATCCCTAGTATGGGATCTTTAGAGTGATCTTTAGGGTATCCCTTCGTATGATTTATGTTGTGTAGCTTAGGTGGTGCATGTGAAAGGGATGTTAGTTGTTCGCTATCACCATTAGTGACAGAGACGAAGATATAGAGTGAGAGCCATCCCTCGATGATTTTCCAATCCTGTAGGAGTTTGCAAATGTGTTTCCTTTAGAGCTCCCTAGTATGCCTCCAACTAGAGTAGTGGACTTTCATATAGATCTTGTGCTAGGAGCTAAGCCAATATCGAGAGCATTGTACATGATGACTACTAATGAGCTCAATGAACTAAATACTCAGTTAGAGGAACTCTTGGTGAAAGGGCATATTTGTGAGACCTCGCCTTGACCCATCATAACATAGTGATATATTCTTTTTTGATACTCATAACTCGATATGTCATGACATTATTGGATACACTGAACATATTATATTATTTCATGTTGTGTGAAGTTTTACTTTCAGATATTTGGTTTCATCATTTAACACTTTATGAACATGTGTACTAAAGTAAGTGAATGCAAAATTAACACTTTGATTATGAAATTTTAATGATTGAGAATATGAGTAGAATGAGATAAATAATTGAATTATCTGAACGATGAATGTTTTAATTTATGAGATTTCTTTGATATGCTATATACATATATGCATGTGATTTTTTGGAGCTACTGATGTATGCAATGAGTGTGCAGGATATTTTAGCCAAGAAACCTAACGAGGAAATGAAACTAAACCCTATGTTCCATTTGTGGAAACCCCATTGTTCATATTTTATTCGTATCATGAGATGTATAAATGTATCATTCTGTACTTAGTAAATGTTAATGTTTTGTAACAATGCTTTTTATAGTGTCGCTTGACACTCATGAATTGTATATGCATTCCAGCATGCTAGTTAGGGTTAACCAAGTAACCTATAGACCTAAGTTGAACTAAGTTAGTGACTCTTTTTGCTAATCAATTTTTCATTGAGAGTAGTTACCCCTAATCTGGTTTAGTGTTTAATCTGCTTTTTGAAGGTTGTTAGATAGTCCTAAAATTTCTAGCATTTGTTAGGTCCCATATAAATCCCTAAGGCCATTAAACATGAAATATTAATACCCAAGGGGTATGGGTATGGGTTGGGAGCATTTTCCACCCCCCTAGCCCCTTTTGTTGACTTTTATGGTCACTTAAAAATCCAATTTTTTCTTTGTTGCGAAAATTGATTGATCCCATCATGAGTTGGATGACCTTAACTCCACCTTGAGATTAGCCTTAGGTCTAGTTGTGTTAGAAGCCTCTAGAAATTTTGGGATAGTGGGGGAGTTATTTCTTGTTTTGGGGTGGTTGAGTTTAGGATCTTATTTAGAGGCAATTTTCCATAACTTGTTTTTTTTGAAGGTAGGAATACTTCACCTCTTTTCGGTTTCATGTTGTGCTTCATGTTTTGGTTTTATTTCTTATGTATGTTTGTATGTGTGTTGAGTATGCTGGGAGGGATTGGAACGATTTTTTCTCAAATGTCTTTCTTTTGTGTTTTGTTTTGAATGATGAAGTTTTCCTTTTATGGGGTTTTTGGCATTACTCACCCTTGAATAGGGTAGAAATGGCCATTTTCAGGGAAAGATCTTCAGTTGGACTCCAACAGTGTAGAGCCTCTTCTTAGGACGAGAAGATGGAGAGAGGGTAGAGTGTTATGGGCCCGTACCTATTAGCACAAACCACGTATGAGTTTTGGCATGTAAGAATGGAAGAACAAAAGTTCTTGAGTTATAGCCCTGATAGGGCACCTATTTTGGTTTTGTGTCTGACATCTCTTGTTGGAATAATCCACCTTTTCCCTAGTTTTGGTTCAATGTTGGATCTATTGTGCAAACCCAGTATGGGAATGAATATCTGATTTTTTCTTCATGATATGTTTGATTTTCTCCTGGTCAATTTTCATTCTCTCCATGATCACCATAATATATTGCAAATTCAAAATATATCCCTTGTTAAGGTCCATGAAGGAAATTTAAATTGATTGTTGAAATTTAATTATGTGCCCGATTGAAATCCTATGTAAATTGTATTTAAAATTTTTGTTGTAGTGGCAATGATGTTGGGTTTTCTTCCTAGTTCTTTCCTGGCAGAGCCTTTGAATCAGGTTGTCAATAAAATAGTGATTGAGTAATATCATTTCTTATGAGGTTTTCGTATTTTTGTAGTTATATGAATGTATATAAAAAATAAGATAAAATGATGATGTTCAATTTTGCAAATTTCAAGTTCAATTATGTTAAGGAAAATAAATAAATAAATAATATTATGTTATGTATGTAATGTTGATTCAATTTTGTGATTATAGGGAAATAAGATCAATCTTTCAATATTGTTAAAATGAACTATTCAATTTCTTGGTTTAACTATGTATTTAGTAAATTCTATTAGTGTTAAAAATATATATATATATATATATATATATTACTCCCTTGTTAGAAAAACACATTGCTTGAAAAAACTTCATTTAGGCACATAACACTTAGAAAAAGAAAAAGAAATCACTCTAGAGAAAAAATGATCACTGTAATTTGTATGGGGAGCAAGATTAATTGTTTCTTGCAACAGGGCATCTTAAAAAGATTCCCTAAAAATATCCCTCTTGCATCATAAGTGTTCAAATTAAAGTCAAGAAGAAAAGAATAAATTTAAATAAAAATATATGTGTAAATATCTAAAATTTAACAATCCTATCCTAAAACTATCTAAGTTAATCTCACCAACTTTTCTTTTCACCATTACTTTGGCATAGACCTCTTTTCTTGGTTGGCATGTAAATCTTGGGAATGTGCTCCATGTTGGGTCAGTTTTTTGCCATGTGGGTGGGAGATAGGTGGGGCATTTCTTTTGTTTCAAGCTTAAATTTTTCTTTTACCTTCCCTCCACTCATGCAAATTTTCTCCCAAGATTTGACTTGGACAGTGCTTGGGTAGACATAGGGTAGTGTGAGGGGGCTGTCATTTCATGGGCAAGTTTGTGTTTAAAAAAAACAAGTTACTCTCAACTTTCCTTTTAAATCTTTTTCTCCTTCCATACCAAGTGTACCACATTCTTGGATCTCCTTCTTGCTGCTTGATAGTACCTTGGTATGTGTCAGAAGATCTTGGAAAAACACCCATGTTAATTTGACACATGGGCTTGTTATAAGTATACTTATCAATGCATAGACTTGGACACTTGTGTTTTTAACAAACCCTCACTCCTTAATCATCTCCTTGGGTAGGCAAGTTGGATAGAGGGGGGGACATTTAATGTGTGGTCTGAGCTTGGGACAATGAGCCCCATTCTTGGAGTTGTGTATAGGTAGTGTTAGGTTTATTTTCTTGTTTGGGTAGTATGTTAGTTTGTAGCTTTAAGTTAGCCGTGTTTAGTTAGTCTATTAAATTTAGTTAGTTTAAATTGGATTTAGTATAAATTAAATTTAGTATGTAGTTTGTTAATAAGTGTTTTTTAGATATTAGAATTTGTTTTTAAGTATAGCTAGAAATATTTTCTTTATATAAATATTATTAGATGTTAGTTCTAATAAATATTAGATTTTAAATTATATGATTAGTAAAGGTTTTATTAATAAAAAATCTAGTTTTCTTTGATAAAGTAAGATAATTGTTATGTTGTAAATACAAACTATCTTAGTATAAGTTAGTTTAGATTGTAGCTAATTAATTTTTTTAGCTATATTATTATTATTACTATTATTATTTTACAATAGATCATAAATTCAATTATAGTTAGTTTTAGAATTGAGTTTAATTATAGTTTAGATTATTGTTTCATGTTATCATAGTAATTAGTCCTTTGATGTCTACGATAAAATAATTGGACTTATACTCCATTCGATCAATATTTGAATAATTACAATATATTTCTCATTAATATTTTTCTTATTAGTATTTTAATGGTTAATATTAATATGTTTTTAATTAGATGAAAATTATGTTTATAAGTGAGTTGTCATTTAGCATGTGAGTCAACATTTTGGACATATCAATGTTTAGACCTTTAAATTAATTGCTTTAATTCTTAATAATCATTTTGTCAACAAAATTTCAATTTAACGACCTATACTTTCTCTTGTCAATCAAATATATTGAACTTAGTCAAATTAACTTAAAATAAATAAATTTATGTGTGATTATGCCCTGTATTTTGGGCATGACAATATTCAACCTAGTGTGTCCCCTTGGGGTGCTCCACTAATCTTTGTAAAGAAGAAGGATGGATCACTTAGCTTTTGTACTAATTATTGGCAGTTGAACAAAGTAACCATCAAGAACCAATATCCTCTTCATAGGATGGATGATCTCTTTGTTATAAGGTGCCTGAGTATTTTCAAAGATTTATCTAAAATCGGGTTATCATTAGTTGAGGATCATGGATAGTGATATCCCCAAGACTGCATTTCGTATGAGGTATGATCACTACAAGTTCATCATGGTACCATTTGGCCTCACAAATGCTCTAGCTATATTCATGAGCCTCATAAATGGAGTATTCTGTACTTTTTTGGATAAGTTTGTTGTCATTTTCCTTGATGACATTCTGATATATTCTCGTGATGAGAAGAAGCATGAACAACACCTGAGATAGGTATTACAAAAGTTGAGAGAAAATCAGTTGTATGGAAGCTTGTTGAAGTGTGCATTCTATAGACCTGAGATACATTATTTGGGTCATGTCATTTTAGGCGATGGTGTCTTAGTAGACCCATCAAAGATTAGGGCCATCATGGATTGGCTAGCACCCACCAGTGTCACTGAAGTGAGGAGCTTTATGGGACTATCAAGATATTATCGATGCTTCATATTAGGATTCTCTAGGTTGGCACACCCAATCACAGCTCTTTAGAAAAAGGGGAAGAAATATGGGTGGATGAAGAAGTATGATAGAGATTTTCAAGAGCTCAAGAGAGCCCTCATGAGTGCACCAATTCTTTCACTGTCAGGTCCTTCTATGGATTTTGTGGTGTGCATTGATGCATCTTTAGATGGTATATGGGTAGTCCTTATGTAGGATGGATGACCTATTTCCTTCGAGTCTAGGAAGTTGAAGACTCATGAATTCAATTACCCTACTCATGACCTAGAGCTTGCAGTAGTGGTTCATGCTTTAGTGAGGAGGTGACATTTCCTTCTAGGTCATAGATTTGAACTTCATTCTGACAACGAGAGCTTGCAGTACAAATTTACTCAGCCAAACCTTAATGCTAGGAAAAGAAGGTGGATGGAGTTCCTTTGTGAGTATGATTTTGATTTTCATTACATTAAGGGAAATGAGAATGTGGTTGTAGATGCCTTAAGTAGAAGGCACCACGCGTTTTCATCCATGACTACTTGCACTGACTTGAGAGAGCGGATCCTACATCACTTGCCAACAAATGAGCTTTATGTAGAAGCTAGTCAGATAGTGCATTCTTAGAGACCCTTGGAAGTGAAGTATTCAGAGTATTCCTTAGAGTCTGACAAACTTTTGCATCATAGAGGATGTATGTATGTACTTTGCATTGGGGGTTTGCATGAGCTCATTGTACTTGAGGCTCACAAAGAAACTTATGTAGTGCACCCTAGTGTTAAGAAGTTACATGTAGATTTGAGGTAGTTATATCACTAGCCAAGCATGAGAGTGAAGATTGCTAGCATTGTTGTGAGATACCTTGAGTGTTAGAGGTTGAAGGTAGAGCATCATCATCCTAGTGGTCTTCTTCAACCTCATGAGATTGTAGAGTGGAAGTGGGATGCTATATCTATGAATTTTATTGTTGGTCTTCCCATGTCATCTAGCTGTCATGATGCCATTTTTGTTATAGTTGACATGTTTACCAAGGTTTCCCATTTCTCACCCGTATGTACTATATACACAACATGAGACATAGCTTAGGTGTTTTTGCAAGATATTGTCAGAATTCATGGCATTCCTCGTAAGATCATCTCCGATAGAGACTCATTGTTCACTTCTTCCTTTTGGAGAGAGTTGCAGGTAGCATTGGGCACTAGGTTCAATTTTAGTATAGGGTACCATCCTCAGACTGATAGTCAGACTAAGCAAGTGAATCAAGATTTAGAGGACATGATACATATGTATGTGATGGACCATCAGGTCAAATGGGAGGAATACTTACATCTTGTTGAGTTTTCTTATAATAATGGGCACCATTCACCCATAGGCATGCCGCCTTATGAAACCTTGTATGGAAGACCCTATAGAATGCCCTTGAGTTGGGATAGGATCAAGGATTGAGTATCTATTAGTCCTCAGTTAGTAAAGGCGATGGAGCAGTAGGTAAACCTTATTAGACAATGCCTGAGAGAGGTACATGATAGGCAGAAGAACTATGGTGATGCAAAGAGGATAGATCAAGAGTATCAGGTTGGAGATAGAGTTTTCTTGAGTGTGTGACTACACAAGAGTCTAATTTGATTCAGAAAGGGCTCTAAGTTGGCACCCTAGTTCATTGGACTGTTCGAGATCCTAGAGAGGATAGGACCAGTTGCATACCATTTAGCTTTTCCACCTAGACTATTACACATCCACGATGTGTTTCACATTTTAGTACTTAGAGGATACATTTATGATGAGTCTTATATTATAGATTGGGATGCCTTGTAGATGGAGTCAGATGGGTAGCTAGCACTAGAGCCTATCCGTATTGTTGCCCGATGGACCCTAGATCTTTGAGGCCAAGAGCAAGACCAGCTTAGGGTCCAAAGATTGTTACAATGAGGTCATGGATTCATGGGAGGATGTAGTACATATGCAATCTCAGTACCCATATCTTTTTGATGAACTCTAGGAGGAAGTTCATGCCTAGTGGGGGAGGATGTGAGGCCTCACCCTAACCCATCATAGCATAGTTGATACACTATTATTTTGATACTCATGACTCAATATGTCAAGACACTATTAGAAGTGGCCATGTATGGGAGGAGTTCTTTAATTGGACTCCAATAGTGTAGAGTCTCTTCTCAAGATGAGAAGAGGGAGAGAGGGTAGGATGTTATGGGCCCTTACCCATTAGCAAAAACCACATTTTGAGTTTTGGTATGTAAGAATGGAAGAACATAAGTTCTTGAGTTTTAGCCCCAAAAGGGCACTTGTTACGGTGTTATGCTTGAAGTATCCTGTTGGAAAAATCCACCTGCTCCCTAGTCTGGTTCGATGTCAAACCTGTTGTGCAAACTGGGATGGGAGTGAATGTTTGATTATGTCTTCATGTTATGATTGGTTGTCTCCTAGTCAATTTTCATTCTCTCCATGATCATTGTGATGTATTGCAAAATTTGAAATGGATCCCTTGTTAAGGGCCAAGAAGGAAATTTAGAATTGTATTGGATTTCAAATATGTTCAGAGTTTTTCCTTTGGGATAATATCCTATGCAAAAATGTTACATTTAAACTTACTGTTGAAGTCGCAACGATATCAAGATTTCTTACTAGTTCTTTCCGGGTAGAGCCTTTGAATTAGGTGGTTTAATAGAAAAAGAGATTGAGTAATATTTTTGCATTTGAGTGTTATAGTATTCTAGTTTATGCACGTGTGTATTGAAAAACAAATAAAATAGTGACATGCAATTTATGCAATTTTGAGTTCAATTATGTTTAGAAAATTTTTATGTCATAGTTGGAACTTTAGTTTAATTTTGTGATTATTAGGAGATAAAATAAATCTTACATTGTTGTTAAAAAAATTATTCAACCCCTTTGTTTAACTAAATATTTAGTAAATTCAATTAGAAAAGGGAAAATATATAAACCTCCTTGTTATAAAAATAATTTTCTTAGATAATCCATAGTTAGACAAAAATAGGCTTGAGAAAAAAATTAGACTTCCTTGTTTTAAATTTCAACACTTACAAAAATTTTGCATCCTAAAGAGTAAAAACTCTTTGGATTTTGTATGAGGAAAAAAAATTTAATTCCCTTGAGATAACAAGGAATATTCTTTTAAAGATTCATTTATTAAAAAAAATCATTTCTTTAAATCTAATTAATTAAAAAAAAAAAAAATCTATAAAAAATAATTAAAATAAATATCCTAAGCCTATCCTAACTACCAAATAAACTTTTAGCACTGAATACCCTACCCACTTGGCGCTTAGTCCCAAGGACATTCCACTCATTAGCCCCCCGCATAGTATCTAGGCACTAGTTTTGGAAACTAGGAGGGAATGGAATTTTATATAAAAAAAAACTTAAGTCAATATACTTTGATTTGCAAAGATAAACTTGTCACCTTGATTTGATATAGGAAAAATGCATTTAAGATGGGCCGAGTTGTTTAAAGTTTTAAAATCTTTATCCACTTACCTTTTTTACTTTCCCCCTTGGCTAGGTGTACATTCTTTCTGGAAGCCTTTTGCTGCATTTATCAACCCTTGTCACACATGTGTAAACATGGGAAAATGCCCAAGGAAAGTAGCATGGATGTTAAAGTTTAAAATTTAAAACTACCGCATTCCTTAGCTTAATAGCACCCATTATGGGAGGTAATATCATGTGTGGAAGGGGACAAACCTAGGTGAGCTTGGTCAACGCCTGGCTGCTTTGGGCAACATGCCTCCACTTTGTAAAGCACGTGGGGAAGGGTAAGGGCTAGGATGGATAGCTAGTTTAGTTAGCTAATGTTTTTTTTAATTTTTATTTTATAGATTTTAGTTATTAGTGTTAGTTGTTAGGTTAGTTTAGTAAGTTTAGTTTTTATATAAAGTTTTAAAATTTAATAATTTAATTTTTATGTAGCTTAATTTAAATCTTAGTTTAAGTTAGTTAATATGTGTTTTAAATATTAGTTGTAGTCTTAGATATTAATTAGTTTTAATTTTTTTTTAGTAATAAAACTGATCTGTTTTAAATTTTAGTCAATAGATTTTTTTTTTAATGTTGGCAATTATAAATTAGTTTTAATTAAATTTAGTTGTAGTTTAGTGTTAGTTTTTTTTATAATGTGGTAATTAGTATATGTTAATTTTAGAAATTATTTAAGTGTTAGTTAGGTTAGTATTTGATTTATAGTTTTTTTTTGTTTTAATTCAATATTTTAGTGTTAGAGTCATTTAAATATTGTATTGTAATTAGATAAGTTAGTTTTATTAATGGTTTAATATGTTGTTAAGTTGAGTTAGTTGATTCATTTAAAGAAATAATTTTGGAATCATTATGATAGTAATAAGTGTAAAGTTTGATATTAAGTTGTTGTGAAAAGTTTATAAAGATATGTTAGTCAGTTCATTTAATTCTTTTGAATAATTAGATTTGTATTTATTTATATTGATATCTGAATAATTTAAATTTATTATTCATTAATATTTTAAAAGTAAATAAAGGTGACAATGTGTGTAACCTTTTGAATAAATTGAAATTGGATTGTGTAAATTAATTATTCGATTTAATAATGAAAGTTGAGTTAAATAATCTAATCTTGCATGTTGTGTTTAAAAATGAGATGTAGTCCTAGGTTTTGATAGGGGAACAATTATCTACTTTTCAACATCCCCATAGTTAATTGGTAAATGAAACATAGTAAACTTTATCAAAACCCCTTATCAACTTAGTGGTGTTATTAATCTTTAAAAAAAAAATTACATGTGTTTTCTCCCTCTATATTTTGGGCATTACATTTTGGTATTAGAGCCTATGTTTCAACACTAGGAACATAAAACCATTATTCTTTTGAAGCTTAATCTAAACTTTAAACTGGGTAGGATGCCTCCTGTCACACAAAGCAACTAACGAGGCAGAGGTCGAAGGGCGAGAGGTGCTAGAGTGGAACAAGAGGATGGACCACCACCACCACTACTGCACCAAAACCATGACATTTTGGATGCCCTTCAGACATTGATTGGTGTAGTCTAGTAGAGACTACCATCTATAGTACATCCAGGGCAACAAATTCCCAAAGGAGAAGCAAAAGGACCAAGAGGAGGCAGGCCCAATGTCAAAGAGAGGAGTAAGAGTCCCCCACTGAGGCAAGTAGATGGATAGGGTGAGCATGAGGGTGAGTCGATACATTAGAGAGGACCACCACTCGATAGACCTCCTAAATATGTAGGAGATGATATCAAGGAGTTGATATGACTCTAGCCACCATTCTATATCAATTCCACTGAGGGAATAGTAGTAGAGGCCTGGTTACAGAGTCTACAATGGTGCTTTGAATTACATCCTTATGGGAGTAATCTGAAGGCATGTCTAGCAGTCCATCAGCTAAGGGGAGATGCCTCTAATTGGTGGCATCAAGAGGAGACTATAGGAGGAGTGAGGATGGATACCCTCACATGTGAGTCATTCTTGGAGAGATTCTAGGAGAGGTACCTATCTAAGCACTTCAGAAAAAAGTAGATTGACAAATTTCATTTTTTATATCAGAGGGATCTCATAGTAGTTCAGTATGAGAGTAGGCTTCTTGAGCTCCTTCCATATTTTGAATACATGAAGGATGAGAAACTATGTGTACATCACTTCATCATGGGTCTAAATTTCTCACTAAGGGTCCAATCTGTTTGGCCTTCCCTACCACCTTCAGATAGGTAGTTGAGATAGCACTAGTTGTTGAGGATACTCAAGGTATACATGAGTCACGAGATTGGTCTCAGAACCAAAACTCTACCCAATAGAAACCCCCTTGGAAACAGAATTAGAACTATACAAAAAGGTCCTCTAAGGGCCAATAATCTCAGTAGTAGAAATCATAGCAGCAGAAAAAAAAGCTCTCTCAAGGTTATCAGGGCTCCAAGCCCAAGCAATGGCAATCACAAGGTCCCAAATAGGATCAAAAGGTATAGGCCCCACAATCATAGTTGGTGAAGACTCATAAATCTTCCAAGGATGGATATAGTGGAACTAGTAGGTTAGGAGGCTCACAACAGTCTAGATCATAGGGTGTATGATTTTATACCCAAGGACCATACTACACTTGTGGTGGCATGGGTTACATAGCTAGAGAGTGTCTGCAGGGATAGTCATCTAGTGGTCAGAGAGGGGCTTTTTTAGAGCTGACAGTTGGTGATATGGTTAGATCCCATAGAGTTTTTGTAGTGGTTGACAACTACTAGGTTGAGCATCAAGCCATAGTTATCAAGGCTACAAGTATAATAAATGGTCGTATGGTTGCTATTTTATTTGATTCTAGAGCAGTTGACTCTTTTATATCTCCTTATGTAGTGGAGCATTGCAGGCTAGTGGCAATTAGATAGGATGTCAGTTGGGAAGTAGAGTTAGCCTTAGGGGCCAGAGTGTTAGTTAGCTCCATGGTGCATAATTACCAGATGCAAATTGGAGACATGAAAATGATGTCTAATCTACATATTACCCTCTAGGTTCTTATGATGTTTTCCTTGGCATGGATTGGCTTTATGCCCATAGTTCCAAGATGGATTATTGATAGAAGAGAGTGGAATTTGTGGACAAGTATGGGATCTATAGAGTGATCTTTGGTGTAAAGAGACCAGTATCTCTTTGTATGATTTCTACTATGCAGCTTAGGTAGTGCATGCAAAAGGGATGTTAGTTGTTCATTATTACCATTAGTGACAAAGAGGAAGATTCAAAGGGAGAGCCATCCCTTGATGATTTTCCAATCATGTAGGAGTTTGCAGATGTGTTTCCTTTAGAGCTCCCTAGTATGCCTCCACCTAGAGCAGTGGACTTTCATATAGATCTTGTGCCAAGAGCTGAGCCAATATTGAGAGCACCATATAGGATGACTACTCATAAGCTTAGTGAACTAAAGACTTAGTTAGAGGAACTCTTGGAGAAAGGGAATATTTGATCTAGTGTGTCCCCTTGGGGTGCATGAGTGATCTTTGTAAAGAAGGATGGATCACTTAGGTTGTGTATTGATTATTGGCAATGGAACAAAGTAACCATCAAGAACTGATATCCTCTTCCCAGGATGGATGATCTCTTTGATCAGTTACAGAGTATTTTCAAAGATTGATCTAAAGTTGGGTTATCATCATTTGAGGATTGTGGATAGTGATATCCCCAACACTATATTTCGTATGAGGTATGGTCACTACGAGTTCACTGTGGTACCATTTGGCCTCACAAATGCTCTAGTTGTATTCATGAGCCTCATGAATGGAGTATTCTATACTTTTTTTGGATAAGTTTGTGGTCATTTTCCTTGACGACATTCTGATATATGCTCGTAATGAGAAGAAGCATGAACAACACCTGAGACAAGTACTGCAAGACTTGAGAGAAAATTATTTGTACGGAAACTTGTCAAAGTGTGCATTATATAGACCTAAGATACATTATTTGGGTCATGTCATTTTAGGCGATGGTGTCTTTGTAGACCCATTGAAGACTAGGGCCATCGTGGATTGGCCAGCACCCACCAGTGTCACTGAAGTGAGGAGCTTTATGGGACTAGTAGGATATTACCAATGCTTCATTGCGGGATTCTCTAGGTTGGCACACCCAATCACATCTCTTTAGAAAAAGGGGAAGAAATGCAAGAGGACAAAGAAGTATGATAGAGCTTTTCAAGAGCTCAAGAGAGCTCTCACGAGTGCACCAATTCTTTCTGTGCCAGATCCTTCTACGGATTTTGTTGTGTGCATCGATGCATCCTTAGATGGTATAGGGACAGTCCTTATGCAGGATGGATGACCTATTTCCTTCAAGTCTAGGAAGTTGAAGACTCATGAACTCAATTACCCTACTCATGACCTAGAGCTTGCAGCAGTGGTTCATGCTTTAGTGAGGTGGTGACACTTCCTTTTAGGTTATAGATTTGAACTTCATTCCAAGCACCAGAGCTTGTAGTACATATTTACTCAGTTGAACCTTAATGCTAGGTAAAGAAGGTGGATGAAGTTCCTTTGTGAGTACAATTTTGATGTTCATTACATCAAGGGAAAGGAGAATGTGGTTGTAGATGCCTTAAGTAGAAGGCATCTTGAGCTTTCATTTATGACTACTTGCACTAACTTGAGAGAGCGAATCCTATAGCACTTGCCAATAGATGAGCTTTATATAGAAGTTAGTCAGATAGTACATTCTTAGAGACCCTTGGAAGTGAAGTATTCAGAGTATTCCTTGGAGTCTGATGGACTTTTGTGTCATAGAGGACATATTTATGTACCTTCCATTGGGGGTTTGCATGAGCTCATTGTACTTGAGGCTCATAAAGGACCTTATGCAGTGCACCACAGTGTTAAGAAGATACATGTAGATCTGAGGTAGTTATATCACTGGCTTGGTATGAGAGTGCAGATTACTAGCATTTTTGCAAGATGCCTTGAGTGTCAGAGGGTGAAGGCAGAGTACTATCATCCCAGTGGGCTTCTTCAACCTCATGAGATTGTAGAGTGGAAGTGGGATGCTATATCTATGGATTTTATTGTTGGTCTTCCCATGTCTTCTTGCTGCCATGATGTCATTTTGGTGATAGTTGACACATTGACCAAGGTTGCCCATTTCTCATCCGTGCATACTACATATGCAACACAAGACATAGCTCAGGTGTTTTTGTGAGATATTGTTAGACTTCATGGAATTCCCCGTAAGATCTACTCTGATAGAGATTCATTTTTCACTTCTTCCTTTTGTAGAGAGTTGTAGGTAACATTGGGCACTAGGCTAAATTTTAGTACAATGCACCATCCTTAGACCGATGGTCAAATTGAGTGAGTGAATCAAGTTTTGGAGGACATGTTACATATGTATGTGGTGGACCATCAGGTCAAATGGGAGGAATACTCACATTTTGTTGAGTTTTCCTATAATAATGGGCACCGTTCCTCCATAGGTATGCCATCTGATGAAACCTTGTATGGAAGACCTTGGAGAATGCCCTTGACTTGGGATAGGATTGAGGATCAAGTAGCTATTGGTCCTTAGTTAGTAAAGGAGATGGAGCAGCAGGTAACCTTGATTAGATAGCACTTGAGAGAGGTACAGGGTGGGTAGATGAATTATTAGGTTTGAGATAAAGTTTTATAAAGGGTGCAACCACACAAGAGTTTGATTTGATTTACAAAGGGCTCTAAGTTGGCACCTCGATTCATTGGACCATTCGAGATCCTAGAGAGAATAGGACCAATTGCATACCATTTAGCTTTTGTACCTATCCTGTCATGCATCCATGATGTGTTTCACATTTTAGTACTTAGAGGATACATTTATGACAAGTCTCAAATTATAGATTGGGATGCCTTATAGGTGGAGCTAGATGGGTAGCTAGCGCTAAAGCCTATCCATATTATTGCCTAACAAACCATACCTCTTTGAGGCCAAGAGCTAAAAAGGTTAGTGTCCATTGGGATTGTTATGATGAGGTCATGGCTTCATGGGAGGATGCAACACAAATGTGATCTTAGTACCCATATCCTTTTGATGAACTCCAGGAGGAAGTTCATGCCTAGTTGAGGAGGATGTGAGGCCTCACCCTGACCCATCGTAGCATAGTTGATACATTATTATTTTGACACTCATGACTTGATATGTTGAGACCCTATCAAATACACTGAAGATATTATATTATTTTGTTTTGTGTGATGTTTTAATTTCAAATATTTTATTACATTATTTAAAGTTTTATTAACATGTATACTAATGAGGTAGTGTAGAAAGTGAATGCAGAATTAACACTTTGATTATGCAATTTTAATGATTAAGAATATGAGTAGAATGAGATAAACAACTAGTTATTTGAAAGATGGATGTTTTAATTTATGTGATTTTCCTAATACATATATGCATGTGACTTTCTTGAACTACTAATGTGTTCAATGAGTGTGCATGATATTTTAGCCGCGAAATCTAATGGAGAAACAAAACTAAATCTCATGTACCAATTGTGGAAACTAGGGTTGAATCTAACAAAAGATGAAAACCCTATTGTTCGTATTTTATTTGTGTCATGAATTGAATGAATGTATCATTTTTAAATCTTTAAATGTTAATGGTATTGGTTGGGGGCATTTTCCACCCCCCAGCCCCTTTTATTGTTTTTTATGGTCACTCAAAAACTCCATTTTTGGTTTATTGCAAAAATTGAGTGTTTCATCATGAGTTGGATAACTTTAAACTTCACCTTGAGGTTAGCCTTATGTCTAGTTGAGTTATAATCCCCCAAAACTTTAGGCAAGTGGGAAAATTATTTATTTTTGGAGTGGTTGAGTTTGGGATCTTATTTAGAGGAAATTTTGAGAGGGTTTGAGTGTTCACCCAACCTCTAGTTTTAGAGTGCAAATTAGGATTGAAGGAGAAGGACAAGGAAGGGAATGCTCATCTCAAACTTGTTCAATTACCATAACCCTATTTGGAAGATAGGAATATTTCACCTCAGTTTGTTCATGTTGTGTTTCATGTTTCATTTTTATTGCTTATGTATGTTTGTGTGTGTATTGAGTATGTTGGGAGGGATTGAAGCATATTTTCTTAAATATTTTTCTTTGTATTTTGCTTTGAATTTTGAAGGGATTATATGGGTTGTATTGGCCTTACTCACCTTTGAATAGGGCAGAAGTGGCCATGTATAGGAGGAGGTCTTTAGTTGGACTCTGACATTTTAGAGTCTCTTCTCAGGATGAGAAGAGGGAGAGAGGGTAGGGTGTTATGGGCCCCTACCCATCAGCACAAACCATGTTTTGAGTTTTGGGATGTAAGAATGGAAGAACGGAAGTTCTTGAGTTTTAGCCCTAAAAGGGCACCTGTTATGGTGTTGTGCCTAATGTCTCCTATTGGAAAAATCCACTTGCTCCCTAGTCTGGTTCGATGTTAAACCTGTTGTGCAAACTGGGATGGGAGTGAATATTTGATTATGTCTTCATGTTATGATTGGTTGTCTCCTGGTCAATTTTTGTTCTCTCCATGATCACCGTGATGTATTGCAAAATTCATAATGGATCCCTTGTTAAGGGCCAAGAAGGAAATTTAGAATTGTATTGGATTTCAAATATGTTGGGATTTTTTCCCTCAGGATAATATCCTGTGTAAAAATGTTACATTTAAACTTATTGTTGAAGTGACAATGATGTCGATTTTTCTTATTGGTTCTTTCTTGATGGAGCCTTTGAATCAGGTGGTTTAATAGAAAAAGAGATTGAGTAATATTATTGCATTTGAGTCTTATAGTATTTTAGTTTATGCATGTGTGTATTGAAAAATAGATAAAATGGTGACATGCAATTTATGCAATTTGGGGTTCAATTATGTTAAGAAAAAATTAATGTCATGGTTGGAACTTTATTTTAATTTTGTGATTATTAGGAGATAAAATAAATATTACATTGTTGTTAAAACAATTATTTAACCCTTTTGTTTGACTAAATATTTAGTAAATTCAATTAGAAAGGGGGAAATATATAAACCTCCTTGTTATAAAAATAATTTTCTTAGATAATCCATTCTTAGACAAAAATAGGCTTGAGAAAAAAATTACACTTCCTTGTTTTAAAATTTCAACACTTACAAAAAATTTTCATCCTAAAGAGTTAAAACTCTCTGGATTTTGTATGAGGGAAAAAATTTTAATTCCCTTGAGACAACAAAGAGTACTCTTTTAAAGATTCTTAAAAAAAAATAAAAAATCATTTCTTTAAATCTAATTAATCAAAAAAATGAAATTTAAAAAAAGAAAATCTATAAAATATAATTAAAATAAATATCCTAAGCCTATCCTAAACTCTACCATATAAAATTTTAGCTCTAAATACCCCTTCCACTTGGTGCTCAGTCCCAAGGACATTCCACTCATTACCCCCATGCATAGTATCCAAGCGCCAATTTTGAAAACTAGGAGGGAATGGAGTTTTATAAAAATGCTAAAGTCAATATACTTTGATTTGCAAAGATAAACTTATCACCTTGATTTGACATAGGAAAAAATGCATTTAAGATGGGCAGGATTGTTTAAAGTTTTAAAATCTTTATCCACTTGCCTTTTTTTCTTTCCCCCTTGGCTAGGCATACATTCTTTCTAGAAGCCTTTTGCTACATTTATCAACCCTTGTCACACATGTGTAAACATAGGAAAATGCCCAAGGAAAGTGGCATGTCATGCGTGGAAGGGGATAGACCTAGGTGAGCTTGGTCAGTGCCTGGCTGCTTCGGGTAGCATGCCTCCACTTTGAAAAGTGTGTGGGGATGGGTAAGGGCTAGGATGGATAGCTAGTTTAGTTAGTCAATTTTATTTTTTATAGATTTTAGTTATTAGTATTAGTTTTTAGGTTATTTTAGTAAGTTTAGTTTTCATAGAAAGTTTTAAAATTTAGTAATTTAGTTTTTATGTAGTTTAATTTAAATCTTAGTTTAAGTTAGTTAATATGTGTTTTAAATATTAGTTGTAGTCTTAGATATTAATTAGTTTTAATTTTTTTTTTAGTAATAAAATTGATATGTTTTAAATTTTATTCAATAAATATATTTTTTAATGTTGGCAATTATAAATTAGTTTTAATTCAATTTAATTGTAGTTTGGTGTTAGTTTTTTTTATAATGTAGTAATTAGTATATATTAATTTTAGAAATTATTTAAATGTTAGTTAGGGTAGTATTTGATTTATAGTTCTTTTTTTTAATTCATTTAAAGAAATAATTTTGGAACCATTATGATAGTAATAAGTGTAAAGTTTGACATTAAGTTGTGAAAAGGTTATAAAGATACATTAGTCAGTTCATTTAATTCTTTTGAATAATTAGATTTTTATTTATTTATATTGATACCCGAATAATTTAAATGTATTATTCATTAATATTTTAAAAGTAAATAAAGGTGACAATGTGTGAAACCTTTTGAATAAATTGAAATTAGATTGTGTAAATTAAGTATTTGGTTTAATAATGAAAGTTGAATTAAACAATCTAGTCCTACGTGTTGTATTTAAAACTAAGATGCAGTCCTAGGTTTTGATAGGGGATTAGTTATCTTCTTCGCAACATCCCCATAGTTAACTAGTAAATCAAACATAGTAAACTTTATGAAAACCCCTTCTCAACTTAGTGGTGTTATTAATCTTTAAAAATATTAAAATTTACATGTTTTTTTGTCCTCTATATTTTGGGCATGACATATGTCATGTCCATTTTGATAACTAGTTAGTATCAGTAACATAAGTAAAGTTTGAGGTTTGTCTAAGTTGAAGAAACCTAATAATGTAATGTGCAAAGAATATCAGTTAGGAAAAATGACAAAGTCAAGTTTTAAGAGTAAATCTTATACCTCTAAAGCAATACTAGAGATTGTTCATACTGAATTGTGTGGTCCAATTGATGTGCAAAGCTACAAATGAGATAAGTACATAATGATTTTTATTGATGATTATTTTTGAATGATAACAGTAATGTTTTTGAAATATAAATTTGATGCTTTCCAAATGTTTAAGTGGTACTTAGCAAGAGTTGAGAAGGAAACAAGTAAAAGTCTGAAGTGTTTGAGATTCGATAGAGGAGGAGAATTCACATCAAATGAGTTTGAGATGTTTTGTAATGGTAGAGGAATCAAAAGATAGACATTTGCACCTATAACCCCTCCACAAAATGGAATAGCTGAAAGGAGGAATAAATCTATAATGGATTGTGTTAGAACACTCATGATGGAGAAGAGTGTTGCTTTGAAATACTAGAGAGAAGCTGTAAGTACAACTATCTATAACTTCAACTATGTATAATTCAAGAAAGGTACTCATTCAACACCTATTGAACTATGGTATGAATACTCACCCAATGTGAAATATTTTAAGGTATTTGGAAGCAAATGTTACATTCTTAAAGATTGCAGGAATGATAAACTAGATGTGAAAAGTGATGAAGGTATATTCCTAGGATATTCCACAAGAAGTAAAGCTTATAAGTGTTTATATACTAACACTAATGAAGTTGTGGAATGTGCAAATGTGAACTTGATGAATATAAAGAAGTACATGAGGTTGAACCTATGAAAGAACCAAAAGAATACAAATGATTTGTATACTTTTATGAAGGTATGCCTATTCAAGAAAATGCTACAAACCAACAACAAGTTTTAGTGACTATCGAGCCACAACCCATGAATGTCGAGTTGCATTTAGGAACTAAGCTAAATTCAGATGTCAAGTTACAAAAAGAAGTTGAACCACATTCTGATTCTAAGATTAGTGTACATGAAATAGATGTTGAACTACCTGACATAGATGTACATAGTGATTCTAAAGCTAAGAGACAAATTGAAGAAACTAGAGTTGAACCAAGATTGTCCAAATATGTGAAGCTACATCATCTTGCTACACAAATTATTTGAGATAAAGATGCTAGACCAATGACAAGAAATAGATTGAGAGATGATACATGTTTGCTAAGTATGAAGGAACCCAAATCAGAGAGAGATGCTCTAGAACATGTAGACTAGAGTAAAGGCATGGAAGAAGAGATTGAACAAATTGAGAAAAACAAAACATGGTGTAATGCCCTGCCAAGGGATCCAAAGAATTAACCTAGAATTTCACTAAGTTTAGTAGCATTTTTTTTTATGAAAGTAAACACCACGTATAACTAATGCACAATAATGGAAGAAATAGTAATGTCCATCTGAAAGTAAACATAACACACATAACAGATTACATTCTTTAAGATCCCTTAACGTTGAATTACATACATGAATCCATTTAGTACAACATCCGCATGAAATAATAATGATAATTCCGATGTTTATACATTACATTTCAAATACTCAATCATCCACTGTACATGTCACAGGGTATGACAAGCTCAAAAGAATATACATATATAGAATAAGGTACATCATCCTATTCTAATCCATGATACATCAAAGTAGAGATAATCACATGATACACATGATACAACATCATAGAAGACATATACATCCATCATAAAGATCAAACATAATAAAATAAGTGCATGGTTCCTCCCAACCATTAATAGCATCATTAGACCATCGTGGATCCTAGCCATCCCTCCATGTGTAACATTCCAAATCACCGAAGAGATCATCGGTATTACATAGTAGGAATGTCACTCCTAATATATACAACATCATATGTAGAAAGTAATCTAACATAAGATAACAACATCTAACATATGCTAATCATCAATGAAAAATGATACATATCCACCATCATGAACGACGCATCAGCCACGATGTCTCAATGAATCTCAAAATGATAAGAGTGGAAAATACACTACCACCCGACCACGTGGTACCTAAGTGGTCTACTCCCACCATGCTAAGGAGATAATCTCAAGTCCCAAATACGCTATCAAAATCACATAGCACATATCTCTCTAAGTCCAAGAATCCTAAAAGTATACTAACTCAAAGGTTCCAAACACAAAATCTGACATCTAATCCCAGAGGCACACAATGACATGTAGAAATGTACTATGCAAGCAAGAAAGTGTCATCGCAATTATCACGTACAAGTTACCCTAGCAGTTAGCTAAACTCGATGGGTCCATACTAATTTCATGCGACCACTAGTATCCTCTCATACTAACGAGGCATACTACAGAATGCAAGGTCACAACCATGCATCTCACTACTCCCATCCTAGCCTGTACAAGCACTCAAGGCATGGGCGAGAACAAAACACTTATTTTTTAGGTTTATTCAGTTAGTATTAGGTGTGAATGTTATCACTTATTAATTAAACTTACAATGAGTTACCTTGGTAGCCTCTTAGGGCCCCGGCCCCCATTACAAGCTACTTCCCGTCACTACATGCAGATATCCTACCCTAATGCTCATGGAATCATAAATCTCAAAATCACAAAAGATAATCCATAAAATCATCAAATATGCATAAAAGCATCAATCTCCATGAGCTAACATCCATAGAAAATCATTATCACAACAGCTCTCTATTGGCAACTGAAGCATCACTGATAATCAAAGTATCCAATGGTTCTCAATAAACAAAATATTTATCTCAATAATATTGATTGAAGACTCCAAAAATAGTTGAGTCAAACATGTCACATCATGACATCATCAAGAATAAATCCACATCACACTCCCATCATGGCGACTAGAAAATGACCAAGGATAACTGATCGATGACCAAAATAATGGTTAAGTCAAGTGTCTCATATATAAGAATCTCAACTATAAAAATCAGTAATCACAACCAATACATAGAGCATTCCATCACATAATCATGGTTGGGTTTATAAAGATCAAGATTAAAACATCATCATGTCACCACAATCACATAACCCCCAAGGCTCTAGTAGACGTCCTATACTGGTCAACACTAGTCAACCCAAAACCCAAAACAATAGCATAAAGAATACACAATGCAAACACATATTTTGGTTTTACCAAGTTTACAACTTGAATTTAAATTTAGAGATCTTAGTTTAAGTTTCCAAGTTTGAAGAATGAATAGAGGAACACATATATTGTTTTTGGATAGAAGTTTTCCTTAATAGAACTAAAAATCCATTTTCCAATTTATAATATTTGTTTGATACATCCCCCACTAAACTATCAATTATTTATTTAATAATTTAAAACAATTAAATTATTAAATAGTTGAAAGTTATTAAAGAGTCACCTTTATGAAAATAAACCTTCAATATAAACCATTTATCAAATAATATTAACTTAAATTCATTAATAACATATTTACATATTACATATATACATATATATATATATATATATATATATATATATATATTTAAATATATATACATACATACATATGTAAATATATAAATAGTTATTACGTTTCACAAAATCGATTTAACAATTTCTATTGACACCATATTATATAACAATGAGAATCGATTTCGTATAACGTTTGTTTATAAACATTTTAACATAAACATTTTTTATAACATAAAATTTTTTGCATAACATTATCATTAATTAACCCTCCCCCAACTCTTGCTGCAGTACGTAGGCACTGTGCCAACAGTGGGTACGTAGTACCCCTGTCGCCACAGACCTGCGTCGGTAGGCCTCTGCCTTCCGCAGGCATGGGGTACAAATCGTGCCCACGGAATTTTAATATATACTTTTTCTAACAATTTTTCCATGCGATATGAATCACGATGCAATTTATTAAGTTTTCACACTGCGATTTATCAATCGTTCAATTCGGTGCATTATATATATACATATGTATATATATATATGTATATGTATGTGTATATATATATATATATTCAAATTTTATAATAGATTCATAAAAAAAGTATACATATGCACATATATATATATACATATGCATATATATTTATATATATATATATGTATGTATGCAGATCTGAATATATAGGCATGTATGTTTTTTTTCCACAAAGATTATATCTACAATTTAGGAATTTTAAAGTATTTGCATTATAGATTCACTCAATTAATTTTCTAATGGATTTGGCTATAAATTAAACCCTAGCCCCGTGATCTTTCAAATCTATGCATATAAAATTCTCCAATAAATTAATCTACCCATATTGAGAATGCATATAAATATGAAACTTCTTAGAAGACATATGGAAGACACGAAGAAGATAGGAAATGCGTGATGCAAAAATAGCATAAATAAAATCACAAGAATCTACCCGAATTCTGATGCTAAATCGCTCTTCCTCAGAAAATCTGCAGAGCAAGCTCCTCCCTTCTTCAGAATTCTTGAGTCCTCCAATGCTCCAATTGCACTCCCAATGCTATGTCTAAGCTTCTATGAATGCCTGAATATAAAGAGCTTTCAGGGAACATCTAGAATGCTTCTAAAAATAGCTAGAAGGTGTCACCAACTAAGCATGGGTCTTTTCCAACCTTCAAGATGAGCCATAGGGTTGTAGACACCATGTGCTTAATTGATGCCCTAACTCCCGTGTTGTTGACACATGAAAAATAGAGAAGTGCATTAATTTCCATGCAAACTTATAACTCCAATTTACTTTTTATATAATTTCTATTTAAATATTTATAACTTTTATTTTTATTTTTATAACTTTTATTATTATTATTTATTTATTACTTTATTATTATTTTATTATTATTATTAATTTTAATTTCTAATTTTCTTTTATTTAATTCATTTTTCCTCAATAATTCACATTTAATTAGTTACAATCAAAATATCAAATAACATGATATTTAATATTAATTTCCTCAAATAATTAATTTATTAATTAAATCTATTTATTAAGACTTTAATTAATAGAAAATTCACCATAGACCTCCAAGATAAAATATGAAAACCCATCATAGAGCAAATCACTCAAAATCAGTCTAAAGGGTTAAAAATCATGAATTATGTCATCCGACACATTTGGTGGGTAAAATATCCAGATACTTGTCCTACCTCACTAGGACAATTGGTTTAAAGGTTTGGGATTTAGACTTGAGAATTTATCTCCCTTCTCTTATCATTGAGATAGTTTAATAGGGTATGCTCATCCTGGTAATTTAGGGAAGTTGATACCTAGTACCTACAACCTGCAAAAAACCATGCATGTACATACAATATATATAATGCTAAGCTAAACAGACAATGCCAGGAAGTGGTGCATCGGGTAGATCCCGACTAAGTAGGTGACTACGACTCCCTTCCTTAACCACATCAAAAATGCCATACAATAAGAAAACACGCACACCATACACATGCAAGTATGGGGTAAGTATCCATAATAAAACACATAAGATAATAAACCATCCATCCAATCATCAATAATAACTGAAAACAATATAATGATCATCATGTATGCATGAAATGTAAAGTCTAAATGATCTCATCATATAACCACTGAATCCATAACATAATGTCTGATAGTGTCAAAACAATACCACTAATCCATCAACATAAAACTAGTCTATCGTAGTCTGATAATAACAACAACAATGTCCGAAAAACATGTAAACGAGGGTAGGCACTACATCCACCCCCCCTTGGGTTAGGCTTGCTCCTGGAAGCCTACAAATAAGTAGGGATATAACTCCCACAATATAGCTACATCCTCCCAAGTAGCTAAAGAATCATCAGTAGGGTCCTATTGGACCCTTACCTGCTTGATGGTTCGACCCTTGAGGGTCAACTCCCGCTGCTCCAGAATACAAACTGGCTCCAAAGCCAACTGCCTTTCCTCTACCTACAATGCATTCCAATCAAGAACATGTACAATATCAGGAATATACTACCAAAGCACTGAAACATGGAAAACATCATGAATGCGAGCTAGGTTGGGCGGTAGAGCAAGGCGATAAGCAACCGGGCCAATCCTCTCTAGAATCTCGAATGCTCCCACAAAGTGAGGTGCTAGCTTAGAACCCTTTTCATATCAGATTGGACTCTTTCGCGGTCGCACTCTCAAGAAAACCTTATCTCCCATAGCAAACTGCTTATCAATCCTATGAGCAATGGCATACTTCTTCTGCCTATCATGTGCTATAGTCAAGTGCTCATAGATACGCACTACCTGTTGCTCCATATCAAGAAGCATCTCAGGACCCAACAGGATGCGATCCTCAAGACTATCCCAACTCAATGGTGTATGACAAGGACATCCATATAATGCCTAAAATGGTGCCATGCCAATAGAACTATGATACTCATTGTTGTAAGCAAACTCCACTAAGTAGAGATAATCCTCCCAATGTGTCTGCCTATCCATCACATACATCCATAACATATCCTCCAAAACCTGATTCACCCTCTCTGTCTGACCATCAGTCTTTGGATGATATGCCAAACTGAAGTTTAACTACGCTCCAAGCTCATGCTACAGGGTAAAAGCACAAACCTGTATCACCTTTTATAAAGAAACGTGATATCAGAATGTGACAGTTCAACATTAATGACAAAAAAAATGTTATTTGCGTTTAAAATATGAAGATGATGTAAACTGATGAACTGTGTAGAATTGTATGAATTTTATGCCTATAATTTTTATTATTTTTTTGACTAAGAATTTATTTATTTTATTTTATTTTGAAGTCCCTTTTTTAACTGTAAAAAATATAGGATGTAGTTCCCGTCAAACAAGTATGTGCAAATCATCTTTTTTTGTTATGATTTGAAAATATTTTATAGATGACATGTATAGCTAGTGCAAAAAAAAAGAAATAATTATTTTTGATGTATTTTCTTTGTTATAAGTACTCAAGTTCAACCTTGTTAGAATCCAACAGTTTTTTCCTCCCGTCAAAACTTCCCTATCAAATCTATACCTTCTTGAAAAAAAATTACATATTCGTGAAGAGGATTCTCTCCTCTAGTGATAAATATATATTTTTTATTTTTTTTATATGATTTACTATTTTTTTTCATTTTTTGAGAGAGCATCCTCTAAAATGTTGAAATATTGACTTATAATATTTTTAGATTATAACATATTATAACTAATCAAAACACTCAAAAATTTATATAATGATGATATTGAATCTAAAATCTATAAAAGGGTATTTTTAGTTTTTTTTAAAAATTGAGTTTTGATATAGAAATGAGATTTGACCAAAACAAGTTTTTGTATCACAAACGGTGACACAGATCTATGCTTTTACCCTACAGTGATGTCCAGAATGCAGATGTGAATATAGGATCCCTGTCAGAAATGATCTTTCTAGGAATACCATGTAATCTCACAATATCATGCATAAAGACATTAGCTACAGAAGCTACTGTGTAGGAAGACCTAATCAGTGAAAAATGTGCCACCTTAGTCAATCGATCAATGGTGACCATGATAACATCATGACGTCGAACAGTCATAGGTAATCCCACAATGAAATCCATGGAGATGATATCCCACTTCCAAGAAGGAATGAGATTTGGTTGCAAAAGTCTAGCCGGGTGCTGATGTTCTGCCTTAACTCTCTGACGCTCAAGCCACCTAGCCAGAAAATCAGCAATATCTCGCTTCATCCCAGACCAAAAGAACAAACATTTCAAATCAGCATGCATCTTCTTGACACCTGGATGTGCTGAGTAAGCTGTACGATGGGATTTTTCTAGTATCAAGGTGTGAAGCTCATTTGAAAATGGCACATAAATCCTCCCCAAATGTCTCAAAAGACCATTTGACTCTCGAATGTAACCTGCAAACTTGCGTTCCAAATATCTTCCTGAATCAATTTCTCTGCACACTTCCTGATACTAGGAATCTGTAGGAAGTGCCTAAAGGATTCGACTCCTCAAATCCACACTAAGAGTCATCAATGATACCACATGTCTCTTGCGACTCAAAGCATCCACCACCACATTCTCCTTACCCTGAATGTACTTAACCTCAAAATCACACTCGCATAGAAACTCCATCCATCGCCTCTGACAAGCATTCAAATTAGGCTGAGTAAAAATGTACTGAACACTATGATGATCGCTATGTAGCTCAAATCTGTGCCCCAACAAGAAATGTCTCCACCTTGTCAAAGCATGAACTACTACTGCTAACTCAAGATCATGTGTAGGATAATTTAACTCATGATCCTTGAGCTTGTGTGATTCATACGCAATCACCCATCCATTCTGCATCAACACTGCCCCAATCCCTTCAAGAGAAGCATCTGTACATACCATGAAATCACCTTTTGGATCAGGTACAACTAGAATCGGTGCACTGGTCAAAAGCTCCTTGAGCTTCTGAAAAGCTTCCTCACATTTCTCTATCCATACAAACTTCTTTCCTTTCCTTTGAAGAGAAGTGATAGGATGTTCTATCCTAGAGAAGTTTTGGACAAATCTGCGATAATAACCAGCTAAACCCATGAAACTATGAATCTTTGACACATTAGTCAATGTCAGCCAATCTATTATCGCTTGAATCTTTGCAGGATCTACTGAAATACCATCACCTGAAATAAAATGCCCTAAATACTGAATCTCCAATTTGAAGAATTCACACTTAGCTGCATTGGCATAAAGTTGATTGTCTCTCAAACACTATAATACCAACCGCAGGTGTTCCTCATGCTCCTTCTGAGTCCTAGAATATATCAATATGTCATCAAGAAACACGAGTACAAACTTGTCCAGATAAGATCGGAACACACCATTCATCAAACTCATGAAAACCGATGGAGCATTAGTCAACCCAAAAGGTACCACTATGAACTCACAATGTCCATAACGTGTTTGAAAAGCAGTCTTGTGAATATCTGCTTCCTTAATGCGAAGTTGGTGGTATCCTGACTTAAGATCAATCTTGGAGAATACTGTAGCTCCCTTGATCTGATCGAATAAGTCATCAATCCTAGGTAAAGGATACCTATTCTTAATAGTCACCTTATTCAACTATCTATAGTCGATACAAAGGCACAAAGAACCATCTTTCTTCTTCACAACGAGCACTAGAGCTCCCCATGGTGATACACTAGGTCGAATGCTCCCTTTGGCCAGAAGTTCCTCTAGTTGAAGACGTAGCTCACCCAATTCCTGAGTAGTCATGCGATAAGGAGCTTTAGAGATAGGCTCTGCTCTAGGAATCAAATCAATACTAAAGTCAATGTCCCTCTTTGGAGGCATGCCTAGAATCTCACTTGGAAAGACATATGCATACTCCTACAAAATTAGGTGATCTAAAGTCTCCCTTATGGGATCTTCTCCATCAAGATCATTTACCATAACAGAAAATATCTGACATCCCTTACAGAAACTTCGCTTCAATTGCATAGCAGAAATCATCTGCAAAGATATAGGCCTTAGTATCCCAACTATCTGCACATCATTTCCTTGGTCATCTTGGCACATAATAATCTTCTTCCTACAATCTATACTGGCTCTATGAGATCCAAGCCAGTCCATGCCTAAAAGCACATCATAGGAACCAAGGGGTATGACTCAAAGATCCACTGTTGTATCAAAGCTTCCTAAGCTAAGCCCACACTTATGAACTACAAAATCTATGGAGACCTTAATGCCTGAGGCTAGTTCCACTTGCCAACCACGATCTTGCTTCACCACATCCATTTTACACTTAGAAACTATAGATGGTGAAATAAATGAATCTGTAGCTCCTGAATCAAACAATACTGAAAGAGATATACCTCTAATAGCACTTGTGGTCTCAACCACTGTTCCTTGATGATCTGCCTAACACAGATCAACTACTGCAAAAACTCTATTAGCTCTACCTGCATCACCAACTATAGGCTCTGAAACTATAGGTCTAGGTCCTAAAAACCAAGGTGTTCGATGAGGACACTGAGCTACATAATGTCCAATCTGACCACATGAAAAACATTCTATATTTCTGCTGGAACCTCTTCCCATTGGTGGTACATTAGATTGCTGAAGATTGTTCCTGCTAACAAAAGGCTGGCTACTCTGAGCTGGCTGATTGGACTAATTTTGTTTATTGCATTGAGCATTACAGTTGCTCTTGGTGTTAGAACCTTTGCCATCACCTTGAGCTTGAGAATTTGAGCCCTTCTATTGCTGTGTCTGCTGAGACTACTGCTAATACTATTTCCCCTTAGAGAAAGAAAACTTCTTGTTACCACCTGAATTGTAGTTTCTTTTAGATCCTGATGCTACTGGCGCTCCTACAAAACCACCTTGACCAAGGATGACACTTTTCTCAACAAGGATAGCTCGATGCACCACATCCTTGAGGGTTTTTGGCTCAAATACCTTAACTCCCCCAATAAAATGGTTATTCAATCCCCTAATAAAATGTTGTGTCAACTGAGCTAAATTTTCACTGAACCCTGAAAAAGACATGAGCTCATAAAACTTACGCTCATACTCGGTTACTAACAAAGTATACTGTCTAAGATTATGAAATTCATCAGCCCTTTGCTATTTCCATTCCTCTGGTAGGAATCATTCACGAAACCTCTCTAGGAATAACTCCCATGTAACACTATTGATATTGATTCCCAACTTCTTCTCCTCTATCGTCCACCAAGTGGCCCCAAAATTCTCTAAATTAGTGATCACAAATCTTGCCTTAACATTACTGTCGAACTCCTGCATGGAAAAAATCCTATCAAGGGAAATAAGCCACTGCTCAGCCGCATAACCAGAACCTTGCCCATTGAAAGGCTTAACCTTGGATCTTGAATGATCCTTCATCTGAGTGGACACAATGGACCTCTAACGTTCCTTCCGAGGACTTCTAGATCTGGGTTTATGCTCTTGTTCTGTCTGATGCACTTTGGGTTGTTCTTGAATAGGAGGTAGACGTTCTAGAATAGTCTACATCATCTTTCTCAAACCAACCTCTTTAGACTCAACTTGGTCCTCAGTACGGCTCGCTTCCTACTGCTTACTAGAGTGCTCTTCCCTGCTCTCTACATGAACTGATCCCTCATGGGC
Organism: Cupressus sempervirens; assembly: GCA_028749045.1. Taxonomy (NCBI): domain Eukaryota; kingdom Viridiplantae; phylum Streptophyta; class Pinopsida; order Cupressales; family Cupressaceae; genus Cupressus; species Cupressus sempervirens. The sequence goes on along the minus strand of CM053792.1, from coordinate 763,750,159 downwards.
AGACTCATGGACATTGATAGCTCTGCCATGACCACGACCTCTACCACAGCCTCTACCATGGCCTCTAATAGAAGACCTAGTCCCATATACCATCCTACAAAAGTACAAGGTACTAAGTTCAGTTCTATGTCTAGGTTTAAGTAAAATTTCTAGTTTTGAAACTAAGTGTTGAAGTATGAAAAAATATTCAAGTAACAATTCAAGTTTTGCTTCAGTTCACCTAGATCAAGTTTGGAAAGTTACACTTAATAGTTCAAAGTTCCAATTATTCCAAAGTACCCAGAGCTCCCAATGTGGAAACTCGGGCTCTGATACCAAATGTAATGCCCTACCAAGGGATCCAAAGAATTAACCTAGAATTTCACTAAGTTTAGTAGCATTTTTTTTTTATGAAAGTAAACACCACGTATAACTAATGCACAATAATGGAAGCAATAGTAATGTCCATCTAAAAGTAAACATAACATACATAACAGATTACATTCTTTAAGATCCCTTAATGTTGAATTACATACATGAATCCATTTAGTACAACATCCACATGAAATAATAATGATAATTCCAATGTTTATACATTACATTTCAAATACTCAATCATCCACTATACATGTCACAGGGTATGACAAGCTCAAAAGAATATACATACATAGAATAAGGTACATCATCCTATTCTAATCCATGATACATCAAAGTAGAGATAATCACATGATACACATGATACAACATTATAGAAGACATATACATCCATCATAAAGATCAAACATAATAAACTAAGTGCACGATTCCTCCCAACCATTAATAGCATCATTAGACCATCGTGGATCCTAGCCATCCCTCTGTGCGTAACATTCCAAATCACCGAAGAGATCATCAGTATTACATAGTAGGAATGTCACTCCTAATATATACAACATCATATGTAGAAAGTAATAGCCATCCCTCTGTGCGTAACATTCCAAATCATCGAAGAGATCATCAGTATTACATAGTAGGAATGTCACTCCTAATATATACAACATCATATGTAGAAAGTAATCTAACATAAGATAACAACATCTAACATATGCTAATCATCAATGAAAAAGGATACATATCCACATCATGAAGGATGCATCAGCCACGATGTCTCAATGAATCTCAAAATGATAAGAGTGGAAAATACACTACCACCTGACCGCGTGGTACCTAAGTGGTCCACTCCCACCGTGCTAAGGAGATAATCTCAAGTCCCAAATAGGCTATCAAAATCACATAGCACATATCTCTATTAGTCCAGGAATCCTAAAAGTATACTAACTCAAAGGTTCCAAACACAAAATTTGACATCTAATCCTAGAGGCACACAATGACATGTAGGAACCTACTATGCAAGCAGGAACGTGTCATCGCAATTATCACATACAAGTTACCCTGGTAGTTAGCTAAACTCCATAGGTCCATACTGATTTCATGCGGCCACTAGTATCCTCTCATACTGATGAGGCATACTACAGAATGCAAGGTTGCAACCATGCATCTCACTACTCCCATCCTAGCCTGTACAAGCACTCAAGGCATGGGCAAGAACAAAACACTTATCTTTTAGGTTCATTCAGTTAGTATTAGGTGTGAATGTTATCACTTATTAATCCAACTTACAATGAGTTACCTTGGTAGCCTCTTAGGGCCCCGACCCCCATTGCAAGCCACTTCCTGTCACTACATGCAGATATCCTACCCTAATGCTCATGGAATCATAAATCACAAAATCACAAAAGATAATCCATAAAATCATCAAATATGCATAAAAGCATCAATCTCCATGAGCTAACATCCATAGAAAATCATGATCACAATAGCTCTCTATTGGCAACTGAAGCATCACTGATAATCAAAGTATCCAATGGTTCTCAATAACCAAAATATATATCTGAATCATACTAATCGAAGACTCCAAAAATGGTTGAGTCAAACATGTCACATCATGACATCATCAAGAATAAATCCACATCACAGTCCCATCATGGCAACTATAAAATGACCAAGGATAACTGATCGATGACCAAAATAATGGTTAAGTCAAGTGTCTCATACATAAGAATCTCAACTATAACAATCAGTAATCACAATCAATACATAGAGCATTCCATCACATAACCATGGTTGGGTTTATAAAGATCGAGATTAAAACATCATCATGTCACCACAATCACATAACCCCCAAGCCTTTGGTAGACATCCTATACTGGTCAACACTAGTCAACCCAAAACCCAAAACAATAGCATAAAGAATACACAATGCAAACACATGTTTTGGTTTTACCAAGTTTACAACTTGAATTTAAATGTAGAGATCTCAATTTAAGTTTCCAAGTTTGAAGAATGAATAGAGGAACACATATATTGTTTTTGGATAAAACTTTTCCTTAATAGAACTAAAAATCCATTTTCCAATTTATAATATTTTTTTGATAAATCCCCCACCAAACTATCAATTCTTTATTTAATAATTTAAAACAATTAAATTATTAAATAGTTGAAAGTTATGAAAGAGTCACTTTTATGAAAATAAACCTTCAATATAAACCATTTATCAAATAATATTAACTTAAATTTATTAATAACATATTTACATATTACATATATACACACATATATATATATATATATTTAAATATATATATATATATACATACATACATATGTAAATATATAAATAGTTATTATGATTCATAAAATCGATTTAACAATTTCGATTAACACCATATTATATAACAATGAGAATCAATTTTGTATAACGTTTGTTTATAAATGTTTTAACATAAACATTTTTGGCAACATAATGTTTTTGCATAACATTATCATTAATTAACCCCTCCAACTCTTGCTGTGGTATGCAGTCCCTGCGGTCGCAGGCACTGCGCCGATAGCGGGTACGTAGTACCCCTATCGCCGCAGACCTGCGATGGCAGGCCTCTGCCTTCCACAGGCATGGGGTACAAATCGTGCCCACGACATTTTAATATATACTTTTTTTTAACATTGTTTCCACACGATATGAATCGCGATGCAATTTATTAAATTTCCGCACTACGATTTATCAATCGTTCAATTTGGTGCATTATATATATATACATGTGTGTGTGTGTGTGTGTGTGTATATATATATATATATATATATATATTCAAATTTTATAATAGATTCAAAAAAATGTATACATATGCATATATATTAATATATATATGTATATGTATGCAGATCTGAATATATAGGCATGTATGTTTTTTTTCCACAAAGATTATATCTACAATTTAGGAATTTTAAAGTATTTGCATTATAGATTTACTCAATTAATTTTCTAATGGATTTGGCTATAAATTAAACCCTAGCCCCGTGATCTTTCAGATCTATGCATATAAAATTCTCCAATAAATTAATCTACCCATATTGAGAATGCATATAAATATGAAACTTCTCAGAAAACATATGGAAGACACGAAGAAGACAAGGAATGCGTGATGTGAAAATAGAATAAATAAAATCACAAGAATCTACCCGGATTCTGATGCTAAATCGCTCTTCCTCAAAAAATCCGCAGAGCAAGCTCCTCCCTTCTTCAGAATTCTTGAGTCCTCCAATGCTTCAATTGCACTCCCAACGCTATGTCTAAGCTTCTATGAATGCTTGAATATAAAGAGCTTTTAGGAAACATCTAGAATGCTTCTAGAAATAGCTAGAAGGTGTCACCAACTAAGCATGGCTCTTTTCCAACCTTCAAGATGAGCCATAGGGTTGTAGACACCATGTGCTTAATTGATGCCCTAACCCCCGTGTTGTTGACACATGAGAAATAGAGAAGTGCATTAATTCCCATGCAAGCTTATAACTCCAATTTACTTTTTATATAATTTCTATTTAAATATTTATAACTTTTATTTTTATTTTTATAACTTTTATTATTATTATTTATTTATTACTTTATTATTATTTTATTATTATTATTAATTTTAATTTCTAATTTTCTTTTATTTAATTCATTTTTCCTCAATAATTTACATTTAATTAATTACAATCAAAATATCAAATAACATGATATTTAATATTAATTTCCTCAAATAATTAATTTATTAATTAAATCTATTTATTAAGACTTTAATTAATAGAAAATTCACCATAGACCTCCAAGATAAAATATGAAAACCCATCATAGAGAAAATCACTCAAAATCAGTCTAAAGGGTTAAAAATCATGAATTATGTCATCCGACACATTCGGTGGGTAAAATATCCAGATACTTTTCCTACCTCACTAAGACAATTGGTTTAAAGGTTTGGGATTTGGACTTGAGAATTTATCTCCCTTCTCTTATCATTGAGATAGTATAATAGGGTATGCTCATCCTGGCAATTCAAGGAAGTTGATACCCGATACCTGCAACCTGCAAAAAAACCAGGCATGTACATACAATATATATAATGCTAAGCTAAACAGACAATGGCAGGAAGTGGTGCATCGTGTAGATCCCGACTAAGTAGGTGACTACGACTCCCTTCCTTAACCACATTAGAAATGCCATGCAATAAGAAAACACGCACACCATACACATGCAAGTATGGGGTAAGTATCCATAATAAAACACATAAGAGAATAAACCATCCATCCAATCGTCAAAAATAACTGAAAACAATATAATGATCATCATGTATGCATGTAATGTAATGTCTAAATGATCTCATCATATAACAACTGAATCCATAACATAATGTCTGATAGTGTCAAAACAATACCACTAATCCATCAACATAAAACTAGTCTATCGTAGTTTGATAATAACAACAACAATGTCCAGAAAAGTTGTGAACAAGGGTAGGCACTACACATGGACTCTAGTTCCTAGACTAGAGGACAAAAAATTCATTAGCACTAAGTGGGTATTCAGAAACAAGCTAGATGAAAATGGTGAATTCACATGGAACAAGGCAATATTAGTTTCCAAAGGATATGCACAAGAGGAAGGAGTTGACTATGGAGAGATATTTTCTCCTATTGCTAGGTTGGAAGGAGTAAGAACTTTACTTGCTTATTTTGCATACAAAGGTTTCAAAGTTTATCAAATGGATGTTAAATTTGCATTTCTAAATAACATATTAGAGGAAGAAGTTTACATAGAAAAACCAAAAGGCTTTGTTGATGTTAATAATAAGAACATGGTATGTAGACTACGAAAAGCTCTATATGGTTTGAAACAAGCACCAAGAGCATGGTATGAGAGACTTCATAATTATCTTGTGAAAAATAGATTTGAAAGGACTAATGATAATAACAATCTATACATGAAGATAGAGAAAGGAAAAGGTATTTTGTTATCTAAAGTATTTATTGATGATATCATATTTGAAGGACAAGATGCTTTATGTAAGGATTTTGCAAATTAGAAGAATCAAGAATTTGAGATGTCTATGTTTGGAGAGATCAAATTCTTTGTGGGTTTGCAAGTATATCAAATGAAATATGGTATATACATCACTCAGTCAAAGTATGCCAAGGAAATATTGAGGTTTTTTGGATTGAAAGATTCCAAACTAGTAAGTACACCTATGGTGGTAGGACAAAAGTTGTCAAAGAATGATGATTCAACTAAGGTGAATCAAACATTATACAAGTCTATGATTTGTAAATTGTTATATGTATTACATAGTAGACCCAACATTGCATTATCTATAGGGATATTTGCAAGATTCTTTGATAATCCTAGGGTGAATCATTTGATGTCTATAAAGAGAAGTATGAAATACCTAAAAGGAATCAAGGAGTTTGGTCTATACTACAAGAAAAATGAGAAATTTGAATTAAGAGCCTACACTAATGTTGATTGGGATGGAAACATTGATGATAGAAAGAGAACTAGTGGAGGAGCATTTTTCTTAGGCAAGAGGTTGGTTACATGTGTTTGAAATATCATGATAGGCTAAGTTACTGAGAGGGGAGGGGTGAATCATTAACCAATAAAACTTAATCCTTTATGAGTATTCTAATCTAACTAAATGCATGAGAAACTAATAACATTAAATCATTCACAATACTTTGACACATAATTTTGTGACCCAAAAAACTTCCAAAAAGAAAGTAAGACTAGGGTGGGGATGATATCCATAAGCTTTAGTACTGCAGTATAAAGTTGGCCTGTTAAAGCTTACAATGATCACTTTTGATGATCTACTCTATTAAGTGTAATAAGGACTTCTAGATCCACCTTGAAAAAGGATTTACAAATGTATAATGAAGTATGCACTTGGTAAAGAGATTTACATAAGACTATGAAGTCTACCTTGTGAAAGGATTTGACTGATCAACTTGTTAGGATGAAACAGTAGTTGATCTTTTATCTACAACTTGAAATGCCAAATGAGATTCCTTTAAGTATTGTAATCACCTTGTTATGATAGATAAATCTTTTTTTCTCCTTATACTACTATAGCCTTTTTAATTCACATTTCTACCCTTTTTTGCTTATTACATTACTTCAATCTCATGCATTGGATGTGATACAATATGCTACAAATATACCAATCCAATTTACAAATTATAAAGTCAACCATAATACAAGTTTACACAAAAACCATAAAGCCAACCCAACTATAGGAACTCAGGTTCGAAAGTCTGGCTCGATGAGGTTCTAATACTTGACATCCACTGTCAATGCCTAGAATCATCATGTACTTGGTAGACATAGGAGATTGGTCCATACTAATCACTTTAAGTAGTCTTGGACTTAGTTTTCACTAGTGACTCAAAGAATATTATGAAACTTAGCATATAAACTAAATCACTCAATTCACACTACATCACTTGATTCACACTACATAGCTCAATCAATGCTATCACTATGAGCTTGGTATAAACTGAGTCACTTGGTTAATGTAGACTAGCTTGGTTAACACTAGACTTACATCACATCAACTGTGAACTTGACAAGCACTACACAACTCTATCTGTACTGATAAACTTGACATACATTAAGATGCTCAATTTATACTCATGATCAACACCTTGGTAGTAACTACTCACCACAAACTAAATACTATCCCTTGGACTTAGTAGCAACTATAGAATTTGGCAGATACTAAAATGCTTTGTTAACACTATTAATTATATAATGTTCTTGATAGATACTTACAATTTGAATAAGTGTATGTCACTAATAATAATCATGACTAAAATTTCAACAATCTCCCCCTTTGGCATTAGTGACAAAACCCTTATTAGTCAAAACTAAATTCAAAATGTTCAAGAACATCTTTTATCCTTCACCTCATGTTTCTAATTTGATATACTATACTATTTTTGAGATTTTTCAAAATTGGTTTTGTAAGAGATGTACCTATGAGTATTTGTACATGAATAATATTATAATGCTCCCCCATACATAATATATAGTATATTATACATCTTTTCACATCTGATATATACATTTTATCCTCTTTTCTATACATCTTCTCTACAACATGCATCTTCTCCAAGATGTATGCTATATATATTATATAGCAATGCCAAAATGTGACAAGAAATCTGAATGTACCTTCAAAATTAGCACCAATTTCTTGTCCCAATTCTCTTGCAACACCTTGCATGTGTGCAATGCAATTTTCACTTTTGCCGATAGTTCTAGATCATGTGGTCTGCAATGGAGAAATTGTTGTCATGGATGAGTGTTTTAGCATGTGCAATGTATTTCTACAATGCATTCATGTTTGGGAGAATCATTCCCTGTATATCTATCAATATAGCTCTTATTCTTGCCTCTTATCTCAAAAATTCTACCTGCATATCAGTTAAGAATTTAATCTTGTTGTAATGGGTAGAGCTATAGTTCAGGTCAAGTTGCAACTACAATGCACTTGCCTTCAGATCTGCATCAATCTTCGATAGTTTATCTTTTATTTCCTTAGTGAAATTTGAGATATCATAGAGTTTACTAAATAGTAAAGACACATTGTTGTAAGAGGTCTCTAGTGAGCTTAGAATAGTAGATAATTCTACCTAATGGATAGCAATTTGTTGAGCAGTAATTTCCAAAACTTTATTCTCAAATTTCTTCTAAGCTCTCTGCAACAATTTATCTTGTCCACTCAAATCATCAATGATTTTTTGGACTACCTCTACTAACTAGTTCAAAATTTGTTGATAAGTACCAACCTCTGTATTTAATGCCTCTGTAAGTATATTCTTTGCATCTCTATTATTTGGAGTTCATTATTCCTTTCTTCTCTAAGCCTTTTTTTCTTAGCTTTCTTCTAAAGAATTTTTCCAGAAATGTGCATCTAATCAGGATTGAGATTTGAGATGTCCCAATCTGGAATTACAATCTCCTCATCAAGATCTATGTCTTCTTCCTTCTCTTTTCCTTTACCCCAAAATCTTGTACTTGGTTGAGACTTGGTCTTAATTGTCTTTGTACATGTTAATTGCATGCCAAGAATAGAAACAATTGTATAAATACTAGGAGTACCTATAGATACTGCACTTATTGTTGAAATACCTATAGTAGAAATACCTGGATTTACGAAAACTAATGTAGAAGGAAGTGTTGGATGCTTAGTATATGAAGTGCTTGTCACTTTAGTCAATGAAGTACTAAAATGGATGGGTGCAAAGATTGACTGAGTTCTTGTTCTTTCAATGTTTTTCATAATCAATCATGCTGAAGCTTTCTCCAAGCTTGATTTTTTTAGTGTTTTTCTTAGAAAATGAGGAAGTGAGGCTATGACTACTGTAGCAATTTTCGCTGGATTAGTTTCCTTAGTATCTTGTACATCTAACAAATCTTCCTTAGAAGCTTCGTGTCCTTGATCCTCTTCATCATCATCTACATTGTCATAATGAGTAACTTCTTCATTATCAATTTCCTCATCTTTTTCTTGTTCATCATCACCCTCATCCTTGTCACTAACATTGACAACAAAATCATTCAGCTTGTGAAGAACATAAATGTTCTTCCATGTGTTTGTAGCATTCCTTACCACATGTTCAATATCATTCAACAATATAAGACAAGTGTTGAATCCCAAAGAAAGTTTTTCTTCATTTTTCTTTAGAGATTCCTTTACCTCCTTGTCATCTAAACTTGGCATGAGTTGCCTCAAGGCCTACTCATATATGTCTATTGCAATTTTCATGGAATTCTCCCATCTTGGCTTGATCTTCTCCATTAGAATACTCAGAAGCTACTGAACAAGTTGGTCTGGGGAATACTTCCATTTACCCATTTTAGACTTTAAAACATCTTCTATTTTCCTTTGCTCTTCTATAATCCTAGTTTCATACTTTAGTGCTTTGAAATTTGGTATGCCTGATCTTGATTCAATATCTTTCAACCTTTCCTCAAAATTCATTGGAGGCCTCTTAAAGATTACATCTCCTCCTTCTTTATCTACTTTCTTCCTAGATGATCTTCTTGTAAACACAGTAGTAGATGTCTTAGAAGACTTGGTAATAATTACCTTACCTTTCTCCTTCAATGGCTCTTGATCCTCTAATTTCTCTTCATATTTTGCTTCTTCATCATCAATGTCATCTCCTTTTCCTTTAGTCAATAGAAGAGAGAAATTAGTTTTTAGTTTGGCAATTCTCTTCTTTGTATTGACTGCTTAAGGGAGTTTGATTTCAAGTTATATTCTAGCCTTTGCCTCATCATAAGTGCCAAGGTATGCATCTTTAGGATCAATAGGCTCATTAATCAATGCCTCAATAATGTCCTTGGTTTCATTCATGTTTACCTCATAACTAAGAGGTTTTACCCATACTGTCCCATTTCAACTATATACTCATTAATCTGATAAAGAATAGGTACATCCTTCCTCCAAACTACTGTATCTTTATATGGGAAGAACTTTTACACATAGAAAAGTAGACAAGTCAAAAGTGAACCAAACTTACAAGGATTTTTCTTGGAAGTTCTTATATTCTCCATGTTCTTGTTGAACTAGTTTAGCATCAACTTAGCAAGGTCAAGTGATAGATTATTCTTGACCACTTTGTATGCTAAATCAATTTCTTCACATGACAAACCATTCAATCTGCTCAAGTTATAAATCTTGTGAGTGATGACATGTATCTCAAACTTGAGCTCCATGTCAATAACATAGATGATCTTAATTCCCCTTCCATCCCACTTGGCAAGGGTTTTCTTCTCTAGTTCAACCTAACTTAGGGTTTTGGTCATCATCTCTTTTGTCAACATAGGAAGACCAGTGATCCTATGGATCATTTTCTTGGTTATTAAAATAGGCTGTTCCAACCATAATTGACCATTGTGCACAATGACTAAGAATGTATCTTATCCATTTTATTTGAAAATCTTGTGGCATATGTGAAATGTGAGTTAAACCTTTAGTTTCAAGATGTTGATGTTCCAGTTTCAACACACTATTAATGCATAATTCCTTCAACAATTCATTCATCTCTTATTTTCCAATATCATGAATAACACTTTTAAAATGTGAATGTATATCATTGATGAACAATACCTTTGGTTGAATTTTCAACTGCACTCCACTCAGATCTAGGGGTTTTGCAACTATAGGACTCAACTTAAAATTTGTTGCCTTCCACTCCACACCTTGAACTAACATGTCTGAACCTTTGTTTGATTTCTTGCTAGTGGATGCCATCTTCACTAGGTAGGGTTTGATAGAATAGCTCTTGAAAATTCATAGTGAGAAATAACTTTGATTTCTCCCTTTTTCATCATTTTTTTCCATAAATGTCTAGTATAATTGTTTTCTCAAAGGATAGACTATCATCCACTTCACTTACATTGAATGCTCGATAGAGTCTTTCATGACTCAATAACCACACAGAACTTAGTTACTCCTGACCTTGCTAAATAAGGTCTATAACCCTACCTTGCTTGGTAATGTCTTCAACCCAACCATGCTCAGTAAAGATTGGCATCTATTTACTTGGTGATCACTTTGCATCTTGAATGCTGATTTGGATCTTTCATTCTGCTAACTGGAACTAATGTGAGATATCTTCAAAATCCTAGTTCTAGTTCTCCTATGAGAGATCAAGTGGGAATGGTGGAGTCACCCAATTCTCGAGTGACATTATCAACATTGCTCAAACTTGTATTCTCAAAAGATTTTTTGAACCAATTTCTATCTCATCTACTTTCTGATGTTATTAGCTTTTTCCTTCTTTTCATCTTCAATTCTTCTAGTATTCATATAGTTCTTATCAAGATGACCAAGTTCTATACAAATGAAACATCTTCTAGTAACTTGTCTCTTGTTTGCATGTAATGTTTTACACCATTCATTCCAATGTATCCAAATTCTCCACAATAATAAAATTTGCACTGAGTATTCTAATCCCAACCAAATATAGCTTTCACAATATGTTCTACTGGGATCAATATCTTAGTTTTGCACTCTAAGGTTTTGTGCCCATGCTTCTTACATTTATGACATTTTCCTTCAAACTTAGGTTTCTCTTTGCATTTATTTTCCCTATGACCATGCTGATTGCAATTGTAGCACTTTCCATTGAATTTACTTTTCCCATTGCTCCAACATTTGTTTGATGAATGACCTATCTTACCATAGTAACTACAAGTAGGTCTTTGATTCTTTTGAGCTCCTTACTTGGATGATTCACCTTCTTCTATATATCCAATTCTTGGTTTTCCCTTTTGTCTATAATGGCTTTTCTCAATCAATTGATTCATGTCTAGCATAGTGCAAGGTAGAAGAATCTCCAAAGGATATGTTCTAGCACCCAAAAAATAACCACATAGTGGAAACAAAATAGAAAGAAGTAATAATGCAAGATCTGATACCAAATTACAATAATATATTCATAAAATATAACTAATTACGTGTAATGTGCCAAGCTATAAGGCCTTCTTGATTATGGCCAAATATAAAGAAAGTAATAGTTCTACAAGATACCTCAAGATCTAATCCAAACACTAACTAGTCCAAATCCACACTTTGGTATAAACCCCCAAGGAAGATCTCAACTTGTGCTCACAAGCCCACCAAGCAATCTCCTTGTTTTCCAAGCCACAACTACTAGTTCTTCTCCAAATTCGCTCCTCTACCACCTTCTCTTTTCTACGATGGATGAATAATGACTAAATACTTCCCCAAAACCCCTAATTATACCAATCTAAGCCACAAGTTGGCCCAAAACCCAAATTAAATACAAATACATAAATTAAATGCCACAAGTCAGCCTATAACAACAATTAAATTCCCAAAATTGATATCTGAGTAAAATTGTGATATCTCCTAGCTCTGATTGAATTAGAAAATGTAGTTCATAATCTAGGCCCTCTTCAATCCTTGAAATTTTCATCCTTTAACTTATTGTGTAAAATTAGTTACATAGACTACAATAGGAACCATAAAACATATCTCTAGAAGCAAGGTAACCAGACCATGTCAACCAACCAAAGACCATGCCGAGTTCCCAGACCATGCTGAGAAACCATAGACCATGCCAAGAAACCATAGACCATGTCTAGCAATCAAAAACCATTCCAAGTTCCCAAAGCATGCCAAGCACCAATCCTTCTTTGACTGAGTATCAGTCCAAGCATCCTCTAAAGAAACTACCGAGCCTCCTCCCACGAACTCTAAAGTAGTCACTAAGCAAACCCAAGATGCTCTTGCATCAGACTCCCTAGGAAAATAGAAAATTTTGTCCTGCTCTTTGATGCCCAAAGAAATATCAACAACCAAATTCATCTTTACCAAAGGTTTCCACTCCAACAGGGACAAGAAAACCAATTTGCACATCATCCACACTTGTATCATTCTGTCAAACACCAAAATCTCAACCATCTGATCAACATGCTCACACCCAAGAACAAACTAGACATAATGCTTCAATAATAAACCTTCATCCACATCAAAAACTAGTGAATCCATACTAACAGCAAAAAACTCCACATTTGCAGCAACAAACTAGACATTAGTAGTAACAATCTCCACATTAGCAGCAACATGTAGATCAACGCATGCCAAACTCACAACACTAGCAATCTCATTACTCACAACAAGATGGTCTTCAATACATAACTTTCAACTAACAAAACTATATCATCCATGACCAAGTACTCTATAATTTCCATGTTAGACTTAATCAACGGATCATGAAAACCAATTTATATCCTAGCATCAACAAGGTTAGGAATATCCTTAGCAAAAACCTCCAGCTACTTTGCAAGTTTTGTATCAGACTCTACAAACTTATCAAGAAAACAAACCTCTTCCACCTTGACCTTGTTATGCCATCTTCTTTCACAAACAAGCCTGTTAACTATCCAAGCAACTCTCTTTTAGATCAGTAGACTCTAGCTCCAAAAACATCTATGAAATTTCTTCCTCATCCTATCCTTATCTCAATCATATGAACTAGTTTCAAACCAAGCAATGACCTCCTTAGCTTGATCAACCAAACTAGCTTAAAACTAAGTAGACATCTTAGAAAATTCCTCTCCACCACATCACAAAGATTCACAATCATCTTATGGTCCAATCCTCTTAGAGCCATCTCCCAAGATATTCATAGACCCTCTACAAAAAATCCTTCCTACGCTCCTTGTGACAACCTCAAATTTTTTGCAAGTTAGATTACAACTTGCCACCTTACATGAACAATCAAGAACCTCATCAAAAGTCTAGGACCACAAATGTGCAATCCACAAACTCTCTATGATCATGTCTCAACAAGATATATCTTCCATCTTCGCATCCATTGATCCATCTACAAGCCCTCTACAATTGCAAGTCAAAACCATGATCTACCACCTTACAAACAAGAGATCTAGGACTCTAGAAAGAAAAATACACCACCAGATCAAGATCTTCTTAGATCTACTTCTCTAATCCAAGTCCTCATGCAGACTACCACTATCTACATAGTCAAGAACAACCTTCACTTTGATAGCGCCTGGTTTAGTACAAGGAAGGAGAATCCCCAAAGGAGATGTCCTAGCCCCTAGAAAATAACCACATAGTAGAAACACAATAGCAAGAAGCAATAATGCATGATCTAATACCAAATTACAATAATATATTCATAAAATATAACTGATTACATGCAATGTGCTAGGCTATAAGGCCTTCCCAGTTATGGCCAAATAGAAAGCAAGTAATAGTTCTACAAGATCCCTCAAGATCCAATCCAAACACTAGCTAGTCTAGATCCACACTCTAGTAGAAACTGCCAAGAAAGATCTCAACTTGTGCTTGTAAGCCCACCAAGTAATCTCCTTGTTTTCTAAGCCACAACTACTAGCTCTTCTCCAAATTTGCTCCTCTACCACCTCCTCTTATCTATGATGGATAAGTAATGACTAAAGACTTCCCCACAACCCTTAATTATACCAATATAAGCCACAAGTCAGCCCAAAGAACAAATTAAATACAAATACATAAATTAAATGCCCAAAATTGACATCTAAGTAAAATTGTGATATCTCCTAGCTCTTATTGAATTAGAAATCATGCTTCAAATTATAGTTAGTACTCTAGGCCATCTTCAATGTCTAAAATTTTCTTCCTCTAACTTATTGTGAAAAATTAGTTACACAACCTATAATAGGAACTAGAAAACATATCTCCAGAAGCAACGTAACCAAACCATACCAAGTTCCCAGACCATGCTAAGAAACCATAGACCATGCTAAACAACCAAAGACCATGCCAAGTTCCCAAATCATTCTGAGCAACCAAGGACCATGCTGAGCACTAGTCCTTCTTCAACCATGTACCAATCCAAGCACCTTCGAAAGAAACTATCGAGCCATCTCCCATGAACTCCAAAGTAGTCACCAAGAAAACCCAAGATGCTCCTACATCAATGTCTGCTTGAGATTTTATCATCCTCTCATTGGTTTTCCTTTTAGTTTTTAGATCATTCTAAAATCTTTCATTGTTTGATCTAAGAGTCATGATTTCTTCATTTGCATTGGTGAGCTGATCAATGAAGTCTATTTGTTGAAGGGATATATGCTAAATTTCATTGTTCTTTCCTTCTATCTCTTCTTTTATCCTATTTTTTTCTTTCATGACTTCACATGATCTTACTGACTAAATTTCTTGCTTCCCTCTTAGTTTTCTTAGTTGTTCTTAAAGAGTACTATTATTTTCAAATTGTTCTTTGATTGCTTCATCAACTTCATCTGAATTGTTTGAATATATATCTTCAATTCTTTCTTTAATGTAGAGTTGGTCATTCATCTAGATTGCAAGATATTTTATTCTTTTCAAGGATTGACGGAGTTTCTCTTTTGATTTCTTGAGTTGTCCAATAACCAATTCCAAATCTAGCTTCTCATTGTTAATGGCCTTTTCTAGTTTGAATATCTCCATAGCCTTTGATCTTTGCTCAAGATGTTAAACTTCTTTCCTAAGAACCACAAAGCTATGATACCAATTATTGAAAATATTATGATAGGATAAGCTACTAAGAGGGGAGGGGTGAATCAGTAACCAATAAAACTTAATTTTTATTTAGCAATTAATCCTTTATGAGTATTTTGATTTAATTGCATGCATGATAAATTGAAAAATATTAAAACATTCATAACACTTTGACACACAATTTGATGACCTAGAAACCTTCCAAAAAGAAAGTCAAATTGGGGTGCGGATGATACCCACAAGCTTTAGTACTATAGTATAAAGTTGTCTTGTTAAGGATTACAATGATCACTTATAATGATTTATCCTATTAGGAGCAATAAGAACTACTAGGTTGACCTTAAAAAATGATTTACAGACATAAATTAAGTATGCACCTAGTAAAGAGATTTACATAAGACTGTTAAGTCTACCTAGTGAAAAGATTTGACTAATCCACTTGTTAGAGTGAAATAGTTGCTAATCTCTTATCTGCAACTTGGTTTGCTGAATGAGATTCCTTTGAATATTGTAATCACCTTATTGTAATAGATAAATATTTTCTACTACTTATATTGTTGTAGCCTTTGTAATTTTGACTTCTACCCTTTTTTTCTTATTACATTACTTCCATCTCATACATTGGATGTGATACAATACATTACATATATACCAATATAATTTATAAATTACAAAGTTAGCCATAATTTAAGTTTACACAAAAACCACAAAGTCATCCTAACTATAGGAACTTAGGTTGGCTTGGTGAAGTTCTAATACTCTGCATCCACTATTAATGCTTGGCATGATCTATCAAAGCTCAGTCCACACTGATCACTTCTAAGTAGTCTTGAACTTGATTTGCACTGGTGACTTGGTGAATATTCTAAAACTTGGCATATAAATAAAATCACTTGATTCACACTACATAGCTCGATCAATGATATCACTATGGGCTCGGTATAAACTAAGTCACTTGGTTAACACAGAGAAGCTTGGTTAACACTAGACTTACATCACATCAGCTATGAACTCAGTAATCACTATACAACTCAATTTTCACTGATAAACTTGGCATACACTGGGATGCTTAATTTATACTATTGATCAATACCTTGGTAGTAACTACTTGACACAAACTGAATAGTATACCTTGGACTCGATAGCAACTATAGAACTTAGGAGATACTGAAATGCTTGGTTAACACTATTAACTATACAGTGTGCTATGTAGACACTTACAATCTAAATAAGTGTATGACATTAATAAAAAACATGACTAAAATGTCAACATGGACTTGCAAGAAACAAAATTGCACTTCACAATCTATTGCTGAAGCTGAATATGTTGCTGCTACTATAAACTGTACAAACATTGTATGGACCAAACATTTACTCAAAGGTATAAATGAAGAGATCATAGAAACGATGACACTTTATTGTGATAATACAAGTGCTATCAATTTATCAAAGAATCTAGTGATGCTCACAAAGACTAAGCACATTGCAATCAAGTATCATTACTTGAGGGAATTAGTTCCAGGTAAAGAGGTGAAGATGGAATATGTTAACACTAAAGAGAAAATTTCTGATATCTTCACAAAAGCATTACCTAAGGATGTTCATGAGTATCTAAGAGGTAAACTAGGAGTGATACCCCTACCAAAGGCTATCTAAGTAACAAGAGGAGTGCCCTACATCAAACAAGCTAATATTCATATGTCACAAATTGATGCAGAGGATCTTACTTTAGGAGTTGCCTAAAGTAATCAAAGAGCTAAAACTTCAAATTAGTCACAAGCAAGGTAACAGAGGGAGAAAATTAAAGAAACTGAAGAAGCCTATATCTACATATTAAGATAACAAGTTTTTGGCATAAGTCTTTGGCATTGTTGTCAAAGAGGGGGAAATTGATTAATCAAGAGGGATAAAAGTTACTAATCCTAAAGAGGGAGAGATTCACTAATCAAAAGGAGAAATGAAAGATAATTGGAGAGATTTATTGATCTTAGAGGGAGAAATCCTAAAATTGTAAGAAACCTAGAGGGAGTTATAACGATGACAGAAAAGAGTTTTGTAACTTATTTACAAGATGGAAGTTGCTGATAGAGGGAGAGATTTAAATACAAGAAATTATTTTCTTTTTGATATTTTCATTGGTCTTACTATTTTAACCTAGTCAGTTTGGTTTGACAAGGTGTTTGCCATTTGGTTGATTAGTTTGGTTTGCCATCAATGCCAAAGAGGGAGATTGTTGAGAATAGATTGAAAACAATAAAAGAGGGAAATTTTTTAAGGGAGATTGTTGAGAACATACAAATATGATCAATATGTTTCAATCACTCTTTTGTCACTAATGTCAAACTTGCTATTTTTTGGTAAGACAACTACTTATAAGATTTAGGTACTATCACTTATTTAATTGATGAAGATGATTTGATCAAAAGATGTAACAATAGTACCGAGAGGAAAGGTTGAGTTAAGATTATGTAAAGAGGAGTACAATAAATAGTTAAGACACTGATAACATGATGTATTGATAATCTACTTAAGGTTACAAAGGTTGGTTACATTAAGAAAGTTTAGAAGAACAAGTTACACAAAGTTTGTCTACCAAGCTTAATCGAGTGGCTAGTAGGTGCCTAGAAAATTAATTTCAAGTCAAGAAAAAATTAGTTAGAGCCGAGTAAAAGTTCATTCTAGTATATTCTGAGCATAAAAGTGGGTGTGGAGTAAATTTTAGTTGAAGCCAAGCACCAGTAAACTTTAGTTCATGTCGAGTGCTTTTACAAAGGATATTGAGCAACACATCATGTACCAAGCATCAAAATCTTGCTAATGTCTATTTGTTGCACTAATTAAAAGATCATGAATATGTGAACCAGGTGGAGGATAATATTGATGAGATGGTGGAATAGAGTTCAAGGTAAACCATTTTTAGATAAATTCAAAGAGGATTCAAGGAGAAGTTTCTAGAAGAGATATGAAATGTGGGATAGATTCATTGTATCCTACCTAATCTGTCCTAACCCTAAATTGGATGATAGAGAATGAGAAACAAAATATCTTAATTTCCTATTTATAGGAATCGATGGTAATGAAGAAAGGTTGTCATGTGCAAGAACCTAATGAAGTCAACAAGACAAGGGTTTTTCTTCATCAAGTGACTTAAGAGAAGAGTCTACAATGGAATGTTAAGAAAGAAGGCTTAAGGGTATGAATTCTTGAAGGGTGAACAAGCTATCATAGTTGCAATGAGTGAAGGCTAAGTAGAATGGAGGACTAAAATAGTGATATATAATCTACAAATGAAGTTGTATTTTTTTATCAGATCAAGCCTTACTATTACTCTCTAACAATTGTATTAGTCTAGGGTAAATCCTTTGGATTAAGGTTGACCTGATAGTCATTTGTAAATCCTTTAACTGGGTGACATTCCAAGTGAATGGTCTAAAGTCCTTTAACAAAGCTCACTCCTAACAACATGATTTAAATCCTTTAACATGGTCACATTTAACAGTGTGTATTGTAACCTTTAATAGGGTTGGCCTTTCATAGGGCATCACTTTAGAAGAGTGAAAAGAGTAGCATGTCACTGGTGGATTTTCCCAAATTGGGTTTCCACATAAATTATTGTGTCAATTATGTTAATGAATCTATTATGTTTCATGTTTTACATTTTTGCAAGTTGATTTGAAAATAACCTACAAGTTTTAAGTGATTGCATAATAGTATGGATGCATGCATGATGAATAACATTTTATGGGTTCACTAAGCTGTGAAAAGTTTTATTTATACATTTGGACCTTGGATAACTGATTCACCCCCCTCGCACCCTCAATTATTCTAAAGTATTCCAACAATTAGAATGTAAAATATCACATATACACCTATAAACATCAAAATGGTTAGAAAATTCAATATGTACCCTATAGAAACATGTTGTGCATGTGTGATTTATCTTCACATAAAAAGGTTTACCCATTTCAAAATACCTTTGGCTAATTTTAATTGTGTCTTATTTGAATCCAAAATAATCTTTTCATGTGGATCATTGATATGACTAAAAATCCTCTTTGTTATAAAATATCTTTGATCAGGGGAAACATGTGTGTTATCCTTCCAAAATGATTCAATCAAAGATTCACTAATTTCTTCATCTTTTCATGGTAGTCTAGTGGAAATGTCCATAACTCATTTTTGGTTTAATCTTACACTCTTTCACACATTTCCATAGCTCTCATTAGAGTACCTCAACCTATTTTCAATGTTTTTTTCCTTGTTCCAATGAGTCAAGTTCTCTTCATTTGTGCATTTTCTATTATTGTTGTAAGTATGTGCCTTGTGACATTACTATTGTTGGTGCATGAAATAGAGCCCACTTTCTCATATGCACTCATGATATTTTTATAATGTTTTTTTTTTCATTTGGCTCATCCATTGTTATTTTCTCAAAAAATTTCATGATGTTATCCCAAACTAGCACTAAGAGAGGTAGCAGGGAGATGAATCGGTACTAGCTCTAAAACCTATTACTCCTTTAAGCTCTTTAAATATACTTAGTGTCATCCATTCCACAACTAAAATCAAGATAAATTAAATAAATTAGAAACAAGGAAACTCACACACCAAATAATTCATTAAGTTGAAATAGAGATTTTTATATGCGGAAACCCTTGGTTAGAGGGTGAAAACCATGATGGGGATAATATACCAACTAGCCCTTCTAATGAATGTAAAGGGTTTCCTTGCTATGAGATCAAAATGTTTCCTCTATAAATGCATCCTGTTAGAAATATCTATAACCTATCAATGTTACACAAGCTCATGAAATCCACCTTGTTAGAGGATTTACAAATCTCTTCTCAAAGACACCTTTTTAGAGGATTTTACACCAAGCTTACTATTGAAGCTTGTCCTGTCAAGAGCTAAAAGTAGATACAATGCTAAGAAATAATTCTAATGTATTTATACCTAAGATGTGGAAATGATTTACATTGTATAGCTTTGTTCCATATCTTCTTGTTCTCTTGGTGAGTTCTTTCATCTCACTTCTCCCCTTGGTTGTATGTAATAGCCTATTGCTATATTCCCTTCCTTTGCAACTTTATTTCTTGTTGGTTTCTACTTCTATATGTTCTTCGACATACTCTTCTCCCTCTCCATTTTCTTCTCTAAAATATTTTATTCTAAAAAAATGATAACATAAAAAATTCTCTCTTTGATTTTGGTTTCTTATATTCATTTTGTGATGTCAGGGCATAGTTACCTATAACCAAATTATCATGCTCATTTTTGAATTTAAATGTTGAATCCCATGCCTAGTTTGTTCACATGAAACTTGTGACCCCTACATATAGGGTCTATAATGGTAGACATGCCAATCCATTTGTAACCCAATGGTAACTTTTGTCCTTTATGTCTTATTATATTTCACTTTTTTCTTTAGTCACATCCTCTTTTCCCATTACTCTTCCATCATATATGTGGTCACTCATCTCATTGATGACATGGATCAATTATCTTGCATACATGTCAGCATATATTGGCATGGTGCACATAAGAGAATATTGGTGGTTTACTTTTCTACTAATAACCTCAAATCCTTGTGTCTTCTTCTTATTTTGATCGGTTGTCAAATAATTTCCCAATCAATGACTTTGTCTATATCAATGAAAATACTCATTATTGGTGCACAAAATTTTTGGTTGACTTCCTATGCATTTTACTACTCAATGTTGGGAAACCCAACACAATTTTGGTCAATGAAGAAGGTTAAACCTCTACACTTTAGGCTCTACATGATGTAGGTGGTTGTATCTTAACGTCTAATAGAATAAATATTGTGATTGTAGACTGAGTGATATTCTTGAATTGGAAATGTATCTCAAGGAGAAATCAAATTGTATGACTAATTTTAAGGGGAATCATGTATTGAGAATTTTCTTTTGCAATACTTGTGGATTGAACATCACTAACCTACAACTATACATATGCACTTACAAGAAACATATAATGACCAATCTTTCGTCCTTTTGGGAAAATATAGTCAACCCTCATATTATCTTATTATTGAATCTTTAGAGACAATGTCAACCCCATCAATCACTGGACATAAAGACAATAAATACAATCACAATCCTAGATGAATTTAATCCAAAGTAAAGGAGACCAATGTAGACCAAGTTCATGCATTGTTTGCATCCATCAATATATTAGTATTAATTCAAAGTAAGGCAATGAACAACATGATTATTTTAATACACCATAAGCCAAAAGAGAAGTAAAGGAACTACCATTATTTCTATTTCTTTATAAGGAGGTACATCAGAAGAGTTTAGAGTCAAGAGACATCAAGAAATTACACAGAAAGAGTGTTTACTCCATATTGAATTTAATAATTACTATAATAATTATTGTTCAAAATCTCTATGCAAATGGACCTAGTATCCTTTATATAACATGAAAGGATTTATAGAAGCTTTAGACCATTGTGACTATTCATAACTATAACTGATCACATTTATTAAAATTATGAATTTGGAAAAATTAAATCAATAATCTAGTGATCTTCAATAGTCACATCCTTTGGTATTAAGGAAATAATTAAATCTCTAGGGCTTCTTTATCTTCTTAGTTTCATCTGTACTCTAGAATCATTTGATTAATAAGTTCTACACATAAATAACCTAGTAAAGTTCCTCAAAATAAAAATAAATTAAAATCTTGCCTTTTAATTAGGTTCTCTTAGAATAATTTGAGGTGCTATCCTTAAAAATAGATATAATTAGGATTTGCAAGATGAAGATTTCAAAATATTTCTAACTCACCTTTATTTTGAATATTTAAAATACTTTGCAAAAGATTTAATTTTAAAAAAAGTATATGTTTAAATTAGTGAAATATATTTGATGCAATACATTAACTTTATAGTTTACCCTTTCTCTATTTTGGGATTCCAAAGTATTCACCCATGCAAAATTGTGAATTCTTTAAAGAAGTACTAAAATATTTTCAAATATATAATAATATTATCCTTTTTTTATTTTTTTAATAAAATTAAAACTTACCTCTTGGTATTTTTGAGGAGGTTCTAACACTTACTTTGTGAAATAATGAATTTCACATTATCTCAAAATATTTTAGGTATTCTTTTTGATTTGGCGAAACAATCTGGACTAGAGTTAAGGCTCATAATATTGGAAAAATATTAAGAAGTATGAAATTTCTATCCAGATTTAACTATGTATTTTTTGAGTCAAACTCATTGACCCATGTCTCATGAGTAGTGATCCAGCATGAATCCATCTCTCATCAAAATAAATGGAACACTTAGTATTTATTGGATCTAGGTTATGCTCATAGAGGCAAAGCACCGAGACTTCCTTGGAGGTCACCCATTTCATTACTACTCCAACTTGAGCATGCTTAACTAAGAAGTTTCCTCCATGGTAAAAGTCACTCTTCTTGCAACCCCATTTGAAAAAATATCACCAAGTGTTGTGCCATATGAACCATTCATTAGAAATCCCTTTAAGCTCATCAGTAGATAAGAGATAATTTCCACAACAAGCCAAATTATGATATTGCTATATCGATTTAACTGTATAGTTTTTGAGTCAAATTCATTAACCCAAGAATCCATATTTCATGAAAATAAATTGAACACTTTTAACTCATTATATATAGGTGATTCTCATAGAGATGAAGCATGGGGACTTCCTGGGAGTTTACCCATCCCAGTACTACTCCATCCTAAGTGCACTTAACTACAGAGTTTCCTCCATGGTTAAACCCACTCTTCTTGCAACCATATTTGCAAAACATTCACCAAGTTTTGTGCCTTATGAACCATTCATTTGAAATTCCCTTAATCTCATCAATTTATAAGTAGGAGATAATTTCCAAAACAAGTCAAATTATGTTATTGCTATCAAGATTTAACTATGTAGTTTTTGAGTCAAACTCATTGACTCATGTATCAAGAGTAGTGATTCAAGACGAATCCATCTCTCAGGAGAATAAATGAAACACTTAGAACTAATTGGATCTCATTGATTCTCATAGAGTTGAAGCACTAGGAATTCTCGAGAGGTCACCCATCCCAATGCTACTCCAACTTGAGTATGTTTAACTATAGAGGTCACTCCATAGCTAAACCCACTCTTCTTGCAACCCCATTTGTAAAACCTTCACCAAGTTTTATGCCTTATTGATCATCACCTAGATTCAACAAGTGCTAAGTGTTCCATTTATTCTTATGAGAGATGGATTTTTGTTGAATCACTACTCATGATACATGGGTCAATGAGTTTGACTCAAAACTACATAGGTAAATCCTCATAGAAATATCATAATTTGACTTGCTATGGAAATTATCTCCTCCTCATCAATTGATAAGGTTAAGTGGATTTGTAATGAATGGTTCATAAGTCACAACATTGGTGAAGGTTTTGTAAAAGTTGTTCCAAGAAGACTGGGTTTAACCATGGAGAAAATTCCATAGTTAAGCGCACTCAAGCTAGAGTATATTGGGATGGGTGACCTCCCAAGAAGTCTTAGTGCTTCACCTCTATGAGTATTACCTAGATCAAAGGAGTGCTAAGTATTCCATTTTATTATCATGGGATATGGATTTCTATTGAATAGCTACTCATGATACATCAGTCAATGAGTTTGACTCAAAAAGTACACAAATAAATCCTGATAGTAATATCATAATTTGACTTGCTGTGGAAATTATCTCCTACTTATCAATTGATGAGCTTAAGGGGATCTCTAATGAATGGTTCATAAGGTAACACAATTTATGAAGTATTTACAAATGGGTTTACAGGTAGAGTGGGTTTAGCCATGGAGGAAGCTCTATATTTATGTGCTCTCAAGTTGGAGTAGTACTGGGATTGGTAACCTGAGTGCTAAGTGTTAATTTTATTCTCCTAAGCATGATACATGGGTTAATGAGTTTGACTCAAAAACTACACAGTTAGTGGAAATTATCCCCTACTTATCAAACATTAAGAAGGTATAATATATTGAAAATAAAGATTTGAAACATTAAACCAAAGTTTCAATTACTTTATCATTAAATACAAGACTTTATTATGTTAGGAAATCTAATATAAATTTTAAACATTAGAATATTATTCAAATGTTATTGTAAAGTATAAACATTCTCTTGTGAATATTTAGGTAAAAATAAATAAAAAATAAAACATTATAGATACTTATCTTTGCCACTTACCACTTCAAAAAAATTGAAGGCTTAAACTTTTACCCTTGTGATTTTCCCATGTCATCTTATCTTCTCTCCCTGGAATAAAAAAACACATTTAGGTTTAAGGCTTAAGGTTTATAAAATAATCAAAATCTTCCTTCATTCATTCATGATTAGAATCTTAAATAATTTTAAATTTTCCAATGGAATACTGCTAATCAATAGTTGTTATGATTTGTTCATTATGAGCATGCATTACTATGGATTTATTTTAAGATTAATGATTCCAAAATTATCACCCATATATCCACTATTGCATGATAATGTTCACAAGTATATGCAATAGGAATTAAATCTTTCATTATTCAGAACATCTTCTCTTATGATCATTTTCAGTATCATTTCTTATTTATCCAAACACCATAAATAGAACATTCACCAAATTAATAATATGATCTAAGATTTCTATAAAACAACATTTATCATGCAGAATAAGTTGACCATTTTTGCAAAAATATGGGCATTTTTGACCTTGCAAGTAGCCCAAATACATGTGAAAACATTGTTTCTTATATATACATAAATGTCAAGGGTCCATTTGGAGGATAGGAACCTTCATTTTCAACTTAAAAATGTCTTCAAAATTCTTCCTAGAGATGAAATAATATGAAAACTCCAATATTCTTGTTGGGTCTTTGCAACATAGAACTTTGTTGTTTCAAGAGGTAAATCATAAAGCAATTTTAGTACTAGAAAGCTTATACTCCATTGCCAAAATAATCTTCTTGTGATTATTAAAATTAATCCTCAGTGGCAGTAATCATATCCTCTCTTTTGAGATGATTCAACATGTATCTTTCTTAATTTGATTTGGTAGAAAAGAAAAATGACATACATATTTGACCAAATATACATATTATCTTCAATCAATCACTTGATGTTTGCACTTCACAGTAATAATAATAAATTTTTTCATGTATAAAATAGATAACACAATCCTTTATTTATAGATCTCAAATAATCTTAGATTCAATCATTGTGAAAATATTATATTCACTACTTCACGAATCTATTCTTATTAGACCTATGAAAAATGATGCCCTCTAATGGTAAATTCATTTTTGAGGGCTTATGCATTAAGCATAAGATAGAATTTGTTATCACAAGCCTTAATAGGGCTAATTTTTTTTAAATCTATTTTGACAATAATAATAGTGAATACACTTTATAATTATTTTCTCTCTAGATTTCACCATTACATTTTTGTAATGAATATCAAGAATGGGAATTAAGCCCTTATTGAAAATGTAAAAGTAAAGGAAATTAATATTTATCTAGTGAAAAATGGATATCATAGAATAGATTCCTTTTGATTGAACAACACTATGGTTCACAAATAAAGTCATATTAATGATACTTTATGCATATGAGATAAGTTTATTAAAAATCTTGAGATTAAAAAAAAAAGAGTTATAAAAGTGCATACCTAAGGACAATTCAATATTAACACAATCATACATACTTGGGTTGAATATATTTAAAATTAAATAAAGGCCTGCTTATAGCGAAATCTCATTTTTTGATGATGGATTTGAGTTTCTAAATTTGCAAAAATTTAGGATCCCAATAGTGGTTTTATTTGGAGACATAGTGAGATCCTAGTTATCTATAAAGAAGCATACCAAGACCAAGATCCCTTATTTAATCTGGTGCTAAATGGAATTGTGTGGCTCTAGGCCCCCCAAAAATAAACATTGTCTTTTCCATTTGTCAAATTTTTTATTATGATCATGTAACATTAAGAGAAATATGAAAGCATTCTCATCACTTATTTACACATTATTCCTAAGATATTTTATTAGATTTGAAAAACTATTATAGTCATTTTCGAGCATAAATGTTTCAACATTTTACATAATATCTTTTCTAACTTATGGAAAATAAAGAGGTCATAGTCATATTCAAAAAAAATACTATAAACCTCAAGTATCTGATTCCCTTAAACAAATTATATCATCAATTCTAGTTCCAAGAAAATATTCTCCCAAGATAAAAAATTATCAATCCTATTAGTACCCATTTTTATATTTGTTGGAATTACTTTAGAATTATTGGGGGCAATGAATCAATTATTCAAGGTCCAAATGTATAAATAAAACTTTTCACAACTTGGTGAACCCATAAAACATTCATACTCATGTATGTATCCATTGTGTATTTACTAAAACTTGTATGTTACTGTCAAATCAATTTGCAAAATTGTAAAGCATGAAACACAACACATTCATTAGCACACTTAACACAATGATTTACATGGAAACCCAATTTGGGAAAAACCACCAATAACATGCTACTCCTTTTCACTCTTATGAAGTGATATCCTGTGAAAGGCCAACCCTATTAAAGGTTACAATATACATTGTTAAATGTGACCTGGTTAAGGGATTTCAATCACCCTATTAAAAGTGGGCCTTATTAGAGGACTATAGGCCATTCACTTGGAATGCCACCTAGTTAAAAGATTTTCTAATGATTTTTAGGTGAACCTTACTCCAAAGGATTTACCCTAGACTGATACAATTGTTAGAGAGTAACAGTAGAGCTTTGATCTGATATAACTTACAACTTCTCTTGCAGATTATAGATCTCTATTGAGTTCTCAATTCTACTTGGCTTTCACACTTTGCATCTTTGACAACTTGTTCACCCTTCAATCATTCATCTCCTTAAGCCTTCTTTCTTAACATGCCATTGTAGACTCTTCTCTTGAGTCACTTGATGAAGCAAAACCCTTAATTCCTTCTCCCCCTTAGGTTCTCACATATGACACCAACCTCGCTTGCTTCATGAATAGACATTCTGATAAATAGGAAATTAGAATATTTTCCTACTCATTATCCATCATGTAAATTAGGGTTTTGGATAGATTAGTTGGGATATAATGTATCTACCCCATATCTTATCTTTTCTAGAAACTTCTCCTAGAATCCATTTAAATTTGTTGAAAAATGGTTTATACAAAATTTCATGTCACCAACTCATTAACTTTATCTTCCTTTTGCTTCACAAGTTTCAAAAAAACTTGTCAGCTTAGATTCAATGAATCTTTGATCTTTATAATAATGCAATAGCTTGACATTATCAATCTTCTAATGCTCAACACATACTGTATTGCTTGACATCAACTGTAAAATCACTCGACATCGACTAAATTTTACTAGTTCTTGGCATCAACTAAAATTTACTTGGCATCAACTATTTTTCTTGACATCCACTAAAATTTGCTTTTAATTAGCTTCAACTAACTTTTTTCTCAGCTTGCATTGACTTTTCTCAGCACCTACTATCCGCTTGGTCAAACTTGGCAGACAAACTTTG
This sequence comes from Cupressus sempervirens, assembly GCA_028749045.1. Classification (NCBI taxonomy): domain Eukaryota; kingdom Viridiplantae; phylum Streptophyta; class Pinopsida; order Cupressales; family Cupressaceae; genus Cupressus; species Cupressus sempervirens. Next base: position 763,722,171 of record CM053792.1, on the reverse strand, counting down.
TTTAACTTATTCTTCTAAAATTTTTAAGTATAGCTAGCCATTTTGTAACCTTAAGTAGATCATGAATACATCATGTCATCACTGTCTTAATTGATCTTTTTACCTCATTAGATAATCATCACTAAACATTTTCTCTAGGTGTTATTGTTACCTCTTATTGATCAAATCCTCTTCATTAATCAAATAAGTGATAGTATTTGAATCTTATAAGAAATTTTCTTACTAGCAAATAGTAGGTTTGACATCACTGACAAAACAATAATTGAAACATAGTCTTCTTCAAAAATCTCCTTCTTAACAATCTCTTTTTCAATCAGATTTCAACATATATTATCTTTCCTTATTTATTGGAAACCAAAGAATCATTTTTTCTTTCCAAAACATATTTTATATGGAAAATTTTTGTTCTCTTCAAATGTTAGTTTTGAAAAAAAAAAAGAATCAATTTTAAAAGTATTATTTTCTAAAACTTTAGACAAATAAATTCTTATGGAGTCTTCTAAGATACTTACCTCATCAAGTTGTTGCTCTTGACACATACTTGGGTTCGGAATATCATCCATTGGTCCCCCTTTGTGCATGTAGTCTTTGACTTCTTCTACTTGATCCTCATGTATTTTTTCTTGAGAATCCTTCTATGCTTCAAGGCCATCATCTTTGACAATTTCTTCATGTACTACCCATGAATTTCTATTTTCATTCCCATAAGGTAGGTGTATTTCATTTTCATAGAGCGAATTAGAGGATATTTCTCCATATCTTTTCATGACTTGATCGTTACTCAAGAGACTTGCATCATGAATAAATGATTTATCCTCTAAAAAAATTATCACTAAACATCTCTTGAATATGCATAGTTTCATTAGTAGGCTTATCTTGGTAAAGTGAGAAAAACTTATAATCATTTTTCTAAAAACATCTTTGATATTCCTTATCTAATAAATCTGAAATTTCATCTCAACTAAGAGAGCATTCCTCTTTATTTTTGCATTTTGTATGGTCAACTTCTATACTAGCTTTATCATCAACAAATTCCTCTTCAATTTGTTCCAAATTATGTAAATCTAGAACTTGATCACAATCTTGATTTTCTTCTAAATCACTTTCATTATTTTCCTCCATGATTGCATCCAATAGACTCATCAAATCAGGATCATCTACGATACTTGAATTATTAATGCTATCTGTGAATTCATTTATTGAAGGATTCATATCTAGAGGTATCTCATGATAGAATTTTACCATCCTCATGAACAATTGGGATGTAGATTTGTCTCCATGCCTTTCCAGATTGAAGAATACATCCAAGAGGGATGTACAAGATTCTTCTTCCATGATGTACTATGTTCAAAATAATTTATTAATTATATATTATCTTTGATGTTATACAAAATGTCATATCATTTTCATTTAGTGTATGCTAAGCTCACTTAGGTGATGAAGATAGCTTTCTGTGTCTACTGAGCATTCTAAAGTTTGCCAAGTTCAAAAGAAAATGTCTACCGAGTTCATTTAGGCATTAAAGAAAAGTTTGTAGAAGTTGAGTGTGAGAGGTATCTCATGATAGACTTTTACCACCCTCATGAACAATTGAGATGTAGATTCATCTCCATGCCTTTCCAAATTGAAGAATACATCCAAGAGGGATGTACAAGATTCTTCTTCCATGATGTGTTGTGTTGAAAATAATTGATTAATTTAATATTATCTTTGATGTTACACAAAATGTCATATCATTTCCAATTAGTGTATTTCAAGTTCACTTGGGTGATGAAGACAATTTTCTATATGTATCGAGCATTCTAGAGTTTGCCAAGTTTAGAAGATAGTGTCTACTAAGTTCACTTGGGCATCAAAGAAAAGTTTGCAGAAGTTGAGTGTTAACCAAGCTCACTCAGTTAATGAAGGAAATAATAGATGAAACTAGTGTTAACCAAGCTCACTTAGTTATTAAAATAACTTTGTGAATATGAAATATTAATCGAGATCACTTGGTTGATACAAAAAAATCATTTTTGAGATAGTGTCTACCAAGCAAGGTCGGCTAATGAAGGATTTTTTTATTTTGTCATATTGAGTTTAATTGATTTATTTTTTGGTTCTATCTAATTGAGGAGGTGAATATTAATTATTCTAAGCTTTATTCAATTTGAATCGACAATGTGTAAGATATAAGTTTAAGGTCATGTTGAGAATTGAATGTGTGAAAGCATAATAGAAGATTAGAATATGCTTAGAGGAAGAGAATTAGAAGGATAAGAAGAATATCCTTAGTGAGCTACAAAGATATATTCAATTAGTAAGGATAAACTATACAAGCCCAAATTGAGATCCATAATTAGCAATTCAGCTGCATCAAAAATTAGGTCATTTCATTGTTACTAAAACTATTGTAGTAGTGATCTAAATCATTTAAAAAAGTTTTCTTAAAAACTATTTGTAAATTCTCTAACAAGGTGGTATTTCCAGATTGAATTGCCTAAATACCTCTAACAAGTCCACTCCTAACAAGATGATCAAATCCTCTAACAAGGTCACACTTGATAGTGTGTTTTATAACCTTTAACAAGGTTGGCTCCTAATAGGGCTCATTTCAAAAGAGTGAAATTTATTAACTAATTACAATTGGTGGTTTTTCTTGAATTGGGTTTCCACATTAAATCTTGGTGTCACTTGTGTTCATGCTATTTATATTATGTGTATGCAACTAAGTTAAACTTAAGGTTAATTAGATTAAGAGCTATATATTCAATTATTGCCAAGTTAAAGTTGATTCTTAGTATTTGCCAAGTTACAACATTTGCTAGTTTAAACTGAGTGCCTATGTGTTTAGTGAGTAGCAACAAAATTCATTTTAATCAAAGTGTATGTTTTGATTTGTATTGATGTCTAAGGAATCTAGGATTTATTTTGTAGTAATTGATTTACCCATCCCCTCTCTATTACTCTTATATTTCCAACAATTGATATTAGAGCTTTTGGTGTTTGCAGAGAAGGTTTCAAGGACCTAAGCTAAAGATCAAGATGTCTTACAAAAGAGAGATTCCCAAGTTGAACATAGAAAAATTTATAGCATGACAAGACCTTATGAAGTTGCATCTAGCAACCATTAGTTATTCAAGTTCAATATACTTAAACATTGCTTACAAATCTTCTACTAGTAGAACGACTAGAGAAGAAATAGCTAAAAAGAAAAATCATAATATCATGATGATTGACATAGCATCAACTCTTAACTATACTGAGTTTGATGAGGTCAAAGGATGTGTTACTGCTCAAGGAATGTGGACCAAACTAAAGGATACCTATGGAGGCGATGATGACTTAAAACAAGATAAGTTAGAAGCTTGAGAGGCTAGTTTGATCAGATGAAAATGAGAGAGGATGAAAATATTGCAAAATATGTTGAAAGAATCAAAGCTAGTTTTAGTGTTATCAAACCCTCTGGAGGAACAATTGAAGATGTAATAGTGGTAAGAAAGGTACTCAGAACCTTTATTCCTATCTATGCAATCAAAGTGTCTTCTATTCAAGAGATGAGATGGATCCAAATAATAAAATAAATTTAGATGCTCTAGTGGAAAGATTGAGAGCATTGACCTAGATAACTATGATAATTATACTCCTACTTCTAGAAATCTTGACTTTCCATTTGAATCCAAGGTGTCACTCAAGAAAAAAGCTAAAAGACCTAAAAGAAAACAATTTGAAAGTGAAGAGGAAGACAATTTTTATAGTGATCTTGAAGCTATTGAAGCATTTCGTACAAGGTGTCCCAAAGGAAAAGGAAAGTATAAAGATAAAATTCCTTTAATTTGTTTCTCTTGTGAAGAAGTTGGACACATTGTTGCAAGTTTCTCAAATAAAGAAGACATAGATAAAAAGAAGCACAACAAGTACAAAGGAAAACATGATTTCAAGAATCTCAAGGACTACAAGGATAGAGGTAAGAAAACTTGTTTTATGGCTAAAGATTTAGATGGTAATGAAGATGATGAAATGGCATATATTGTTGTAAAAGATGAATCTAATGATTAAGGAGATAAATGCCACCTATCTCTCATGCTAGCAAGAATGATACATGGATTATTAATAGTGGCTACTCAAATCATATGATAGGTGACAAAACAAAGTTTGAACACATGGAACACTATGATACTGGTAGTGTGAGATTTGGAAATAATGAACATTGTTGCATAAAGAAAAAAGTTTGTATCTCACTAACCAATGAACTGAGATGTGATCATGCTTATTGGGTTGAAGGAATAAAGAATAATCTACTAATTCTAGCATAGTTGAATAAAATTGGATTCAAGGTAGAATTTATAAATGAGAAGGCCAAGCTACTAGATGGAAAAGGAAATCTGGTTGGGTTTGGTAAACAAACAAAAGGTAATCTATTCAACCTAGATCTTAGTGAAAGTTCATGTTCTATTACTCAAGTAGAAGAAAGCTAGCTATGGCATAAAAGATTATATCATGTAAAATATTATAATTTGATCAAGATAAGAAAGAAGAAAAGAGTAAGAGATATTCCTAGTATGAGGAAACCTGATATGGGTTTATGCAAAAATTGTCAAATTGGAAAGATGGAAAATACTAGTTTCAAAAGTAAGAACTATCATTTAAAAGAAGTCTTGGAGTTGGTTCATACAGACCTTTATGGACCTATTGGAATAAAGAGCTATAGTGGATTTTTTATTTATTTATACTTTTTGATGAATATTCTAGAATGATGATTGTAATGTATCTAAAAGAAAAATCTAAAGCTTTTAAAAAATTTAAGTGGTATTTGGCAAGAGTAGAAAAAAAAACTAGAAAGAAGCTGAAATGTTTGAGATCCTATAGAGGTGGTGAATTCATTTCTAATGAACTCAATGAATTCTACATTGAAAAAGGAATTAAGAGACAAGTTTTAACCCTTGGTACACCATAGTAGAATAGTATAGCTGAAAGAAGGAATAGATCTATCATGGATTGTGGAAGAACCTTGATGATAGAAGAGAATGCTGCAATAAAATACTGGAAGGAAGCAATCAATACTATAATGTATGCCTTGAAAAGAGTATAGTTGAAGAAAGAATTAAATCAAACCCCTTACAAACTATGATATGGTTGCAAACCTAATATAAGTTACTTGAAAGTATAAATGGTAGAAAATTTTATATCTTGAATTAATCTAGAACAGGTAAATTTGATGTCAAAGGTGATGAAGGAATATTCCTATGATACTCCTACATAAGTAAAGCATATAATTAATTGAACTTATCCACTCATAAAATCATAGAAAGTGCACATGTAAGAATTGATAAGTTTTTTGAAAAGAGTGAAGAGGAAAGTAGCAAAGAACCTAAGGATTAGAAAAGGTTTGTTTACTTTGAACCCAACACATTGCAAAATCTATTTAGAATTTAGGAGGTTTCATCTCATTAGTCCCCAAAATCTTTGAAAGCTACCAAGTTGAAACCAGTACAAACTGAGTCACAGTCTAAAGGACCTGAGTCACAATCAAAAGTTACCAAGCTATTGCTAGAGCAAATTGAGTCTGATAGACCCAAGTGACAGACAGTGAGACTTGAGCTTGATATAGAAGATCATGAAGAGGTTAGTGGACCATGTTCTACATCCAAAGTACCTATGCTAGCAAGATATCTTAGAAGGCACTATGCACTTGATCAGATCATTGGAAACAAATCAAATGGAATAATAACAAGAAACAAATTGAAAGGTACATGTTTTCTTGCTAAATTTGAACCTAGAAATGTTAAAGATGCTTTGGTTAATGAAAGTTGGATTGAGGCTATGAATGAATAAATTGAATAGATAAAGAGGAATAACACTTAGACTATTATTCCTAGACCCAAGGATAAAAATGTAATTGACACAAAGTGGATTTTAAGAAATAAACTAAATGAAGAAGGAAAAATTTCAAGAAACAAAGCAAGGTTAGTTTGTAAAGGTAATTCTCAAGAAGGTATTGATTATGGTGAAACTTTTTCTCTTGTTGCAAGATTAGAAAGTGTTAGAACTTTACTATCATATGCACCACAAAAAGGATTTAAAGTTTATCAAATGGATGTAAAATATTCATTCTTGAATGGAATTCTTGATGAGGAAGTCTACATAGAACAACCTAAAGTTTTTTTGGATCCCAGCACAAGGGATATTGTCTGCAAATTAGAAAAAGCATTGTATGGTCTCAAGCAAGCTCCTAGAGCATGGTATGAAAGATTTCATAATTACTTGATAAAGACTAGTTTTTAAAGAACAAATGATAACAACAACTTGTCTATCAAAGAAGGAACAAAAAAGAAGATTATGTTGGCAGAAATCTTTGTGGATGATGCTTTATTTACAAGAAATGATGACTTATGATAGACATTTTCAAAAGAGATGAGTAAATAATTTAAGATATTCATGTTTGGAGAAATAAAATTCTTATTTGGATTGTAGATCTAGTAGAATAAAGATGGCATCTATATTATTCAACCCAAATAAATCAAGGATATACCAAAGAAGTTTGGAATGGAAGATTCAAGACCAATTAGAACACCTATGTCTACTAGACATAAGATTTCAAAAACTGATTATTCCAAAGAGGTAGATCAAACCACATACAAATCAATGATTGAAAAATTGCAATATGTACTACACACAAGGCCTAATATTACATTAGCATTTGGTATGGTAGCAATATTCTCAGCAAATCTCAAAGAAAATCACATGATGGTAATCAAGAGAATCATGAAGTATCTAAAAGGTACTAAAGACTATAGATTATGGTACAAAAAGGAGGCAATTTGGATTTGAAAGCATTTATAGATTCTAATTGGGTAGGAAGTATTGATGACAGAAAGAGAACCAGTGATGGAGCATTCTTTCTTGGTAAAAGACTAGTGTCTTGGACAAGAAAGAAGCAAAATTGTATTTCTTAGTCCATAGTAGAATCAAAACATATGGCAGTAGAACTTAATTGTTCCAATGTTGGTTGGTTCAAGAAACTATTGGTAGGTATGAAGGTAGATATTAAGGATCCAGTGGTTAGTTTCTTTGATAACACTAGTATAATTAATATATCAAGGAATCCCATGATGCATACCAAAACCAAGAAAAATACTATAAAATATCATTTTTTGAGAGAATTGTTACAAGAGAAAGAGGTAAGATTGGAATATGTGAATAGTAAAGAGAAAATTGCAAGAATATTTACTAAGACATTACCTAAGGTTGTAGTTTTGTATTTAAGAGGTAAGCTAGGGGTCATTCCCCTATCTAAAGTTCAATAAATATTATTTAGTGATGTATCAACCAAAGCATGTTGAAGATCAAATAGTTGATGTAGTATTGACAAAGGCACATTGCAAATAAATGAGTACATGGGGTACATTGATGTTCACCAAATTTTGTCTTTGGCATAAGATGTCAAAGAGGGAGGAGTTTGTTGTCATATCTCATAGAAATTTTCTAAAGAGAGAGAGTATATATTTCACAAAAATTTTATTACTTCTAGAGATGTCAAAGAGAGAGAACTTGGTTTGATATCAAAGAAGGAAAGTTTTCTATTAGAAGAAGATGTTGGAGATAGAGTTTTGTTGACAAAAGGAGAAACTAAAGGCATAGAGAGTTCACACTGATAGAGGGAGTTCTCATGGATGAGAATCAAAATGAAACTAATGATATGTTCCTTTATTCTTGTTATAAAAATTTCATTATATTATAACATGTGTTTCCATCAATGCCAAATAGGGAGATTGTTAAAAATAATTGATTAATTATATATTGTCTTTGATGTTGAAAAAAAATGTCATATCATTGCTAGTCAGTGTATGTCAAACTCACTCAAGCAATGAAGACAGTTTCCTATGTTTGTTGAGTATTCTAGTGTTTGCCAAGTTTAGAAGATAATGTCTAGTGAATTCACTCGAGTGTTAAAGAAAAGTTCAAAGAAGTTGAGTGTTAATCAAGCTCACTCAATTAATGAAGGAAATGTTGGATGGAACTATTAGTGTAAATAATTATTATTTACACTTTACTTAAGTTTACTTATGACAAATGCATTATTTTATTATTTATTAGTTAGACACCTAAGAGTATGCACACTCATATGAGTTGTCATGTTGACAACACAAGAGTTAACAACTCTAATTTAGCACGTCATGTCTATGACACTAGAGTTTGCATAATCAACTGAGTTTTCATGTAGACAACATAGTTGTTCACACTCTTAATTAAGCACATGGTGTCTACAACATAATTTTACATGACATATCTATGTAAGCTTATCCTCTCATCATCACACTAACTCATGTGCTCAATGGAGGATAATCCACTCTTGGTGGATATGTGATTAGTTGTGAGGCTTATCATTTTGATAACTCCTAGTCATTCTAGAGACCTTTATATATAGGCACTTCTAGTGTACTTGTACAATATCAATTATCTATCATTGAATAATCCGATATCCAAAGAATTAGTTATTCATTCTCATACATTATTTGGTCCATATTGTGCTAGTCTTGTGATTCTTGATCTTGGTGTTATTTTTCCATAAGGCATATTCTTACATGGTATCATAGCTATACTAAATTATTATAGGAACTAGTGTTAACTAAGCCCACTTGGTTACCAAAAGAACTTTGTGAATATGTAGGGTTAACTGAGTTTCCTTGGTTAACATAGGAAAACCATTTATGAGATAGTGTCTATCGAGTAGGGTTGGCTAATGATGGAGTTTCTTGTTTTCACATATTAAGCACAATTGATTTAATTGTTGGTTCTAGCCAACTAAGGAGATGAATATTAAGTATCCTAAGTTGTATTCAAGCCAACATGAAAATGTTTAAGATATAAGTATAAGGTCAAGTTGAGAATTTAATGTGTGAAAAAATAATAGAAGATTAGAAGATGCTTTGGGAAGTGAATTAGAAGGACAAGCAAATATCCTTGTTAAGCTATAAAGATACATTTGATTAGAAAGGATCAAGTATACAAGCTAGAATTAAGATCTATAATAAAAAATTTAGTTGCATCAGAAACTAGGTCATTTCATTGTTACTCTCTAACCATTATAGTAGTGATCTAAATATTTTAATAGAGTTAGCTTAATAGCTACTTATAAATCCTCTAACAAGGTGGTGTTTCTTGACTGAAGTGTCTAAAGACCCCTAATAAGGCCACTCCTAACAAGGTGATTAGATCCTTTAATAGGGTCATGCCTAATAGTTTTTTTTGTAACCTTTAATAGGGTTGACTCCTAATAGGGCTCACTTTAGAAGAGTGAAAATTAGTAACTAGTTGCAATTGGTAGTTTTTCCCAAATTGGGTTTCCACGTTAAATATTGGTGTCACTTGTGTTTATGCTATTTCTTTTATGTGTATGAAACTAAGTTAAACTTAAGTTTAATTACATTAAGATTAGTATATTCAATTATTTCCAAGTTAAAGATGATTCTCAGTATTTGTCGAGTTACAACATTTGCTAGTGTAAATCGAGTGCCTATGTTTTTATCAAGTAGTAGAAGAATATAGTTTAATCAGAGTGTATGTTTTGATTTGTATTGACATCAAAGGGATCTAGGATTTATTTTGTGGTAGCTAATTCACCCCTCCCCTTTCAGTTACTCCTCTTATATTTCCAACAGTATTGATGTTCTTCTTTCTTATAGGAAATACTTTCTATATCATAGCCATATCTAGAATAAACATGAAGAAACTAACTCTCAAATTGTTTCTAAGATGAGACACTTACCGCACAAAATGTTTCATACTTCTACCTTTCATAATCCTCCAACATTCTAAAAAAGAGTTTCATCACATAATCTTCTATGCAAACATCAGAATCATCTATGAACTTGTAAAATGCATCTAAATGCTTAAATGTTGATTGATCCTATTCCCCATGAAATTTAGGAATGAGCTTTGAGAGTGTTGGAAATAACTTATTAGGATTAGAATCAAACCTACTAAGATCTAATGGCCTAATTCCATATGGAATAAAAGGTTTTGTTTAGAATGGTCGATCCATCCTAGAAAAATAATTTTTCCCTTTCAAAAATGAAATATATTATTTTCTTTGGGTCTTCTTCCTCAGCGAAGTCACTTATAAATTGAATAGATTCACCACCTCTTTCAAGAAAAATAGTGTTTGTTGTGTCTTTTGGGTTCTCCCTCCAACACAATTTCACTTTGAACAAATATTCTACTTCTTCTCTACTTTTGACCTGTGAAACTAAAAGTTCTAGGTAATTACACAATTTGAATTGTTAGCAACTCTCCCTAGTAGAGTTGCCAATTTTTTGGTGTACAAAATTATTGGTTGACTTCCTACAAGATTTCCTACTTGATGGTGGGAAAATCAACACAATTTTGGTCAATGAAAAAGGTTAAACCTTTACTTTTTCAATGACCACACTTTAGGCTCTCTGGGACCTAGGTGGTCGTACCTTAAATTGTAATGGAATAAAGATTGTGATTGTAGAATTAGTTATACTCTTGAGTTAGTAACAAATATCAAGGAGAAATCAAAGTGTATGAATAATTTTAAAGAGAAGAATATATTGAGAAACTGAATGTGCAATCCTTGTGGACTGAACCTTGCTAACCTACAACTACACATATGTACTCACAAGAAACATATAATGACTAGTCTTTAGTCCTTTTGGAAAAACAAAGTAAATCCTCACATAATCTTATTATCAAATATTTAGAGATAGCGTTGACCCCATCAACCACCAGACACAAGGAAAATAAATGAAATTGCAAGCCTAGATGAATTTAACCACAACTAAAGGAGACCGATGTAGATGAAGTTCATGCATTGTTTCCATCCATTGATATAGTAGTATTAATCCAAACTAAGACAATGAAAAACATGAAAAATTTAATACACCATTAGCCAAAAGAGATGTAAAGGAACTACCATTAATTCCATTTCTTTATAAGGAATTATTACAATTACAAATTTGGAATAATTAAATAGGGAGTTTGGTGATCTTCAATAATCATGTCTTTCAGTTTTGGGAAAATAATTAAATATTCGAGGATTCTTTAATCTTCTTAATTTCATCTGTACTCTAGGATCATTTGAATAATAAGTTTTACACACAAATTTTGACCTTAAGGTTAAATCATTTTTCAATTACTACCTAAACACTTAATCATTTGGCTAGTTATATTGCTACCAAGCTTCATAGTGTTAACCAAGTTATTGTGATGTTAGCTGAGCCTCATAGTGTAAACTAAGCTATTGTAGTATCAACCAAGCAGAAGTAAGAGTTAACTAATAAAAATAGAAAGATAGTATAAAGTAAGCTAGCTATGTAGAGAAATTGTAGTGTTCACTGAGCTTCAGTGTTAATTGAGCTCTATAGTGTTAACCGAGTTCTCTAGTATTTTCCAAGTCATCAGTACTAATTTAGTTCATGCCTACTTTTGAGTGATCAATATGGACCAAGCACTAGTATCAACCAAGTGCCAAAGCTTTTCAAGTTGACCATATTTCCAAGTGTTAGAATATCACCCAAGTGGTCTTGAGAACCAAATTATCAACATTGAGCTGAGTTAGTGAATGTATTTGAATTTAGTGTTGTAGCCAACTTTAGAAGGTAATTATTTGGATTGGTATTTATGTAAGATATCTTGTCATATCCAAATGAGTATGTGAGAGTGTGTGTAACAAGTATGAATGTGAATTGAAGAGTAAAGGTTACAAGGAGTATAAGAAAAAGTAGAGTCTCATCTATCACAACAAGGTGATCATTTCTACATCAAAGGAATCTCAATTAGTAAATTGAGTTGCAAAGTAGAGATCAGCTATTGGTTCATCCTAATAGCTACATCAATAAAATCCTCTAACAAAGTGGACTTAATAGTCTTATGCTAAATCTCCTATCTAACTACATACTTCATTGTATTGTATAAATCCTTTTACAATGTAGACCTAAAAGTCCTTATTGCTCCTAATAGGGTAGATCACTAGAAGTGATCATTTGTAAGCCTTAATAGGACAACTATATACTACAGTACTAAAGCTTGTGGGTATCATCCCCACCCCAATTTTACTTCCTATTTGGAAGGTTTTTACATTACCAAATATTGTGTTAGTTGTTATGAATGTTTTATTGCTTTTAGTCTTTCATGCATGCAATTACATCAAATTAGCTTAAAGAGAATAAATTGGTGAATTAAAGTTAAAGTTTTATTGGTTCTTAATTCACCCTCCCCATATCAATCACCTAGCTCACCATACATTTCCAACAATTGGTATCAGAACATTAGGCTCTCTCTTCAAAATTTTAGTAGCTTGAGAAAATATTAGAGGTAGTGGAGGTGTATAGATTAGAGAAAGCTATTGGAAATAAAAAGTTAGATCTATAGATGGCCATGGAAAAATTCAATCAAATGAAGGAGCATCTCTCTAAATCCTTGAAAAGAAGAAAAGATTTGGCATCACAGATACATGATAATCTCTATATAGAATAGAGAATTGAAGACATTTGCCAAGATAGAAGTTCAGATGAAGTTGATGCAACAATCAAAGACCTACTTGAGAAGAATCTCAATCTTCATGAAGAATTTAGAAAACTAAAAAGAGAACAAGAAATTCAATCACTCAAAATATGTGAAGACATGGAACAAAAGGACATAGAAAAAGAAGAGAAAAGATTTCTAACTGAAAAAATAGAAGAAAAGGATAATGAAATTCAAAACCTATCTCTTTAGTAAGAAAATTTGACAAGTCAAATCATTTGTGCAAATCAAGAACTTATCAACTGAAGGATAGATAATAAAAGATTGTAGAAATATCTTAGTATTAAAAGGCAAACCAGTGAAAGGATGATGAAATCCCAAGAAAGTATGAATCAATTGAATGAGAAAACCTAATTTACACACGAAGGTAAAGAAGTATTAGGCTATACAAATAAAGGTGAATCATCTCAGCAAGGAGCTCATAAGAACAAAAGACCTACTTGTAATCATTGAGGAAAGATAGGCATACATCAAACAAGTGCTGGAGAAATGATAAATCAAAATTTAGTGGAAAATGCTATAGTTGTAACAAGCAAGGTCATAGATCAAGAGAATGTGTAGAGAAAACCAAGTTTGAAGGAAAATATTTCAATTGCAACACACAAGGGTAAAAATTTTTAGAATGTAAGACTGAGAAATGGAATCCAATAGAATGGATTATGAAAGCTATCTTTGCTTGGGATTATAACACATGGTGTAGATGTCACTTATGTGGTGAGCATGGATATATTGGAGAAAATTGTAAAAGAACACACATAAGGAAGAGAGACCTTACAAAGAGATGTTTTGTACCCACATAACTTGGAGATCTAGATAGAAACTATATGAACCAAGATAATAGAAGCTAAAAAGAAAGAAAAGGCTCACAATATTAGAAGTCAAATGAGGCAAAAATGGATAAATAAATCTCCAAAGACTGAAATTAAATGTCCTAAAAATGTTGACACCCAAGTCAATCATTTGGGTGATTCAACCATTTTAAACTGACTAGCCATGGAGATCACTAGAATTGTGATTCTAAAGAAATAACTTATATCAGTTCTAGTTTGTAAGAAAGAAGATCCAAATCAGCATTTTAGATGCATTGGGATCACCACATTGATGAACTTATTGAGAAAATTTAGGTTGCAAGACCTTACTGAGAAAAATTAGGTTGCTAACCTAACCGAGTTGAAGACCGAAGGTATCTACCAAGTTGAAGGTATTTGTTGAGTTGATGACTTATGGGCCTACCAAGTTTAATAGAATGTCATTGAGCTATTTTATGTATGATTCATTAATTTTGACTTGAAGATAGATTTTTGGTTAAAAGGAAGAATAAAAAGTTTTATTTTTCACTATGAATGTTAGAGTGAAAAGAGCAAAGCATTCCAAAGCTCTTGAGTGATTCAGTGTGAATTCATCAGAGTTTATTCCTCCATCACTAAGCGATATGGCATATTAATCTAGAAACAAGGTTAAGAAGGGTTATAAGATGCTAATAAGAAATGTTGTGCCTATAGACTTGAAGTTAAAAAAAATTTAGGTGATCATAGAAGAATCAGACTTGGTTGGTGCACATTCACAAATTCCACCGAAGGTAATTTTGATGTATGATATTAGATCATTTTATCACTACTTAATTTAGGAATTGGGAAATTCAGAGATGAATGAAGCATATGAAGATATATGCATTGATGGAAACCTAAAACCAAAGAATAAACACTTAGAAAGAAATGGTTTAACCCACATTCTACATATGCTGAAGGATTACAAATCAAGTGGATTAGGTTTATCCTAAGTCATGTTCATGTTATACAATTGTGGCTTGACTAACACATCTAGATCACAAAGAAAATGATTCATAGGGTTACCAATTTTTCCATGCTAGATAGACCTACAACAAAAAAAAACCCTATGTTGGATTGAGATGGAAAAGAATACTTTTTCCAAGTAGGATGGTAGAGGAATGAAGCTTAATGTTGTAATAGACATGGAGATCAAGTTTGGAATTCATGTGATTTCTCACAAGATATATAGTTCTAGACAATTGAATAGTGTCCCATGTAAAGTTATGGACTTAGCATTCAAGGTGGCTAAGAAAAACCTATTCTTTGACCTCATTGAGTTATAGTTGAGCTAGATAGGAAAGAACATGGAGAGAATCCAAGCATCCAAGACTAATCCATGTAAGTTTGGACCACTTTTTGTATGTTTATTATTTTATGTTTAGAAGTTTTTCCCTTCAAAATGTACTATAGTATAGAAGAAAGACAAACCTATTTTATACTAGATTAATGAGTTTATAGATGAAATGGGAGATAATTTTGAGGGCATCATGGATGCATATTTTGACACCTTTAAGGAAAGGATGCAAAGTAGATTTAGAATACCCAAATATCTAGTTGATGATTATGAATAAGATGTATGTTTCCTTATGAACTGTAAAATGGTACATATTTAGGTAGTTAGGCCAAGGGTGGCATGGGTAAAACCTCTTGGTTATGTGGTAGAAATTGATGACACAAGAGATACCATTGGGCCTCTTGTCAATGAGCCAATGGATCCAAAGGCACAATATTTAGGAAATCAACATACCTAAGGCCATGAAGAGAGAAATGAGGAAAGTTGAAAAGATTCAGAAGGAAAAGAAATCTTATTCCCCTCTTTTGCTTATAGAATGAAAGGGGGATCACATTGATGATGATGAAGGAGAAGAGGAACATGAAGAAGAAGAGGAAGAAATAATAAGGGAACCTCCAAAGAAAAATGGGAAATTAACTATTAAAAAAAGGACTACTATGAGGCCTCACCCCAACCTGTCATAGCATAGATATTTTTTCTTACATTTTGATATTCAAGACTTGGATATTTTGACATCAATTCAAAACTTAGATGGATAGTGGCTTGTTTTATCTATTGATTTTGACATTTATAGTGGTCTTTTGAATCTATGATATGTTCTAAGAACCTAATATTGTGAATGGGATAATTGAACAAATATGGATGCAAATTTACATGTGGTAGGATAGAAATTAGATTATGATGTGAGGTGAAATGTTAATTTTATGATAATGATTTATGATTTAATGTGATATGCAAACTTTGATATTTTAACAGTTTGAATGATGTTTTTGAAATGATTAGGAAAATAAATTTAATTGAATTATGTTAACATGGATTACATAACATTTAAGTTTACATGAATTTATGATATGTATTTTATATGACCTTCTTAGACTACTAACACTTGAATTTAGTGTGTAGGAAGTGGAACCATAGAAAATTTTGGGGGAAACAAGGTCCAAACTTATGTGAACATAGTTTAGCAAAGGCAAATCTTTGGAAGATTCAAAATCCTTTTTGTGATGTATTTTATTTCGTAAACGTAAGTTTTCTTGTGTGTGAAAATATTAATCTCAAGGATGCATTTGAGACATGTCATGATGATGTGTAATGTGTTTTTATGTGTCATTTGACACTTGTAAATTTTTGTGTGTTAATGACATGTCACCTAGGGTTTTGGTCATGGAAGCATTTTACCCTAAAAATAATTACCTTGTTAATGATTAAGTAAACCCACTTGACAAGGGATAGGGTGGGTCATTATCAAAAGGATATTCAAATTTAGACTTGGCTAGGGTTTTTAAGGGCCATTAGGTGGTCCCAACATGTGTTTAATGTGAAAATGAGTTGCCCATATGATAGTATAACATGTGAGGGACCTAATTTTGACCATGTTAATGCCTAGGTAGCCTAGGGGGGTCCTTTACCCATGCATTATTCCACCAATTCGAAAATGGAGTTGTCACATGAGTTCTTTCCCATGTTTCCACTAAGTCAAATATAGAAAACTTAGGAGGAGAAAAGTTTCTAAGAGGGAGTGACTTGGTGTTTTTTCCAAAATAGTTAGTGGGAAAGTCTTTTTAGAGAGTCTTGTACAAACTAGTGGAGTGTTCACCCACTCTATAAGTTTAGAGATAGTTAAACTTTTGGAGGGAGGCTAAGGGAGCTCTTTATCAACTATCATTGCCTTAAGCTTGGACCAAGATTGGTGCTCAAACCATGACCATTTTGTCTTAGCATTACATAATGAATCTGCAAGTATGGAGTGTTGTTATGGGATCGTGTATTGTTATTGTAATCTTTGTGTTATGTTGTGAGTGTGCATTGTGTTGCATGCATTTTCTTGGTTTTCTTCCTTGATTTCATTGTTTCATTTGAATTTTGAATTTTTTCATGGGTGTGAAGGCTTCACTCACCATTGGGAGGGAAGAGAAGCCTTGGGTGAAGGGGTTAGTTGGGCTCAACATTGTAATTGAGGAAACCTACCTCATTATGAGGATTTGTTCTTTCTTTCATGGATTATGGGCTCCATTGAAGCAATATTACTTTTTTTGTTATGGAGGTATAAGTTTATGCATAAGGAGGAGATTCTTTTGATAGCCTTGGGAAGCAATAATGCAATTGCAGCTTGAAATTTTGGATATAGCATTCTCCTCCTTGAAGAGTCCACCTTCACACAATGTAATTATGATTCCATTGGTGAATCAATGTGAAATCCATGGGAGGGATTTTATGTGTTGTGTTGTACAATTTCATGCATTTTTAAATGTTGTGTGTGTATCCCATTTAAGCTTTGTTTCCCTTGCTCGGTGGGTGGCTTCATAAAAACCTATGATGGGAGGTGAGCCTCTATGGTTCCTAGTTTTTGTGTTGTTTTGCAAGTTTTGTGAGAATGGATTCCTTGAGGAGATTAGGGTTACACTCTTGGAATTTTTGAAGAAGCTTGTATTGTGAAATCAACTTCCATTGTTGTTTCTTTGTTATATGAGAGGGATTCATCTCCTATTGTATCTTGTTGTAAGTGTGCAAAGTGAAATCTAAGACTTTTCATATAGTTGTCCTTGCAAAAGAATGTTTGTGTCACTATCATGTAGTTGTGTACAAAGGAAAAGAGATAATTTCATGTTAAAAGAAAAGGGATGAACATCTTTTTTTGGAAATTATCAAGTGAAGAAATATTCATCAATCTAGAATTCATGTTGTAGATAGGAGATTGATTTATTGTACACATATAGATTTAAGTAATCAATCCATAGCTAAAACTTGGGGAAATTTCATGTGTGAAATTGAGTTTTAATATTTTATTTCCAAGGTAGAAGGAGTGAGATTATTGAAAATGGTTCAGGAACACCTATTCATTGGATGTTTCATGGATAAAATCATATTTTACATTTTCTTTAATATGGTTTTAATATATCTATGAGGTCTTGAAAAAATTTAAGTATGGTAAAACCACTCAAATATATCAAAATAGAGTGGAAATAGTTTAATTGGAGTCTTAAATTCATATTTATCATATTTCAAGGGTTTAGGAAAAGTTTGAAGTCATTTGGATAATTTTTGTAAAAGTTGTTTGAAAGTTGCCAAACTTGTAATGACAACTTTTCCAACTTGGTAACAACTTTTTAAAAGTTGGTTTAAAGATTTTAATGGGTAGTTGTAGGTTGGTTGGAGAGTTTAATGTGATTCTAAATTATATATATTTGGTCTCCAAAAAATGAAATTGTAAGTTGGAGAAGTTAGAGGAAGGATTTGGAATGGAAGAAAAATTATTTTGATGTTGTATATTTTAGTTTTCTAGTTCTTTTTCCTGCAATTTCTCTGATGTTTTGATTGGTGAGAACTAAATTTGAATGATAAATACCTTTAACTTATATTTTTGGAAATTTATATGAATTATCTTTGATTTGGTTTTAGTTTGGATGATTTTTCATTACATTTAGAGGAAGTTATGGCCATTTTGGTGAAGACTGGTCAGATTCTGTCATAATATGGACAACTTTGACAAAATTGCAATAGCTTTTATTTCCTTTCTTGGATTTGGCTATAACTTGGAAAAAATATTGGTAACTTACTCTTATTGAGTCTCAAAAAAGGGATTGTTTCATTCTTTCATTTATGGAAGTTATTAATGATTTATTAAGGTTTTTAAATTCTGCCCTAGTTGAGAAATTTCTCTTAAAAGATGGAACATTCTTGCATTGATTTGACATGTTGGAAAAGATTATAAACGTGAATCCATACATATTATTTTAGAGTTTTATGGAAGGCCCATATAGCACACTTCTGTTGTGCTCTCTGCATCAGCAAAACTTCTTGTTTTGTGATTGGTGAAATATGAATAAAAGTTCCAATATTGTATTTGTACATAAGCATGCATGGAAAGAATTAATTGTTTCTAAGAGTAATCATTTTCACATATGATACAGATCATCCTTGAATTCATTGGTCTATGAGAAGTTTTTTTTCATATGTGATAATAATCATCCTTTAGAAATATTAAAAATGGAACTTATACATCGATGTGTTAAACTTTGAGTTGTCTTGTATCATTACATCTCTAGATTATATAGATAAAAAAGAAAAGATCAATTTTATCACCAATAAAATGTGAGGCCTCACCCGATCTGTCATACTATAGATGACATATTTGCATTATGATACTTCTGATTTGATGTTTTGATATACTTTCAAGACTATAGGGTTATATTATTTTAATATTTGCATTTTGATGGTTTGCACTTATGTCTACACATTAGGACCTAAATGATATAATTAATGATTTCATTCATGTTCTAACCTTTTTCAATTACTTTGATAGAAGCTGAATTGTAGAAATGCTTGTAATGTGAAAATTGTAATGTTTAACTGGAGGTATGTTACTTGCATTTTGATATTTAGGATTTGGATATTTTGACATTATTCAAGACTTAGATGGATAGTGGCTTATTTTATCTATTGACTTTGACATTTATAGTAGTCTTTTGCATTTATGATATGTACTAAGAACCTAATATTATGAATTGGATGATCCAACAAATATGAATGCAACTCTACACATAGTAGGATAGAAACTAGATTATGATGTGATGCAAAAGTTTAATTTGATTATGATGATTTATGATCTAATGTGATATGCAGATTTTGATATTCTAATATTTCAAATGATTTATTGGAAATTATTAGGAGAAGAAATTTATTTGAATTATGTTAATATAGATTACGTAACATTTGAATTTATATGCATTTATGATATGTATTTTATATGACCTCCTTTGACTACTAATACTTGAGTTTAGTGTGCAGAAAGTGGAACCATGGAAATTTTTGGGAGAAACAAGGTCCAAACCTATGCGAACATAGTTTAGCCAAGGTGAATCTTTGGAAGATTCAAAAAGCCTTATTGTGATGTATTTTACTTCGTGACTATAAGCTTGATTATGTGTGAAATTAATAATCTCAATAATGAATTAGGGACATGTCATGATGATATGGAATGAACTTTTATGTGTCACTTGACACTTGTGGATTTTGTATCTTAATGACATGTCATCTAGGGTTTTGGTCATGGTAGCATTTTACCCTAAAACTAATTACCTTGTTAATGATTAAGCAAACACACTTGAAAAGGGAAAGGATGGGTCACAATCAAAAGAAATTCAAATTTAGACTTGACTAGGGTTTTGAAGGGTCATTAGGTGGTCCCAAAGTATCATTTGTGGGAAAATAAGCTACCCATATGATAGTATAACATGTTAGGGACCTAATTTTGACCATGATAGTTCTTAGACAACCTATGGGACCCCTTTACTAATGCCTTCTTTCATCAATTCGAAAATAGAGTTGCCACATGAGCTCTTTTTCATGTTTTCACTAAGTCAAAAGTAGAAAACTTAGAGGGAGACAATTTTGTAAGAGGAAGTGACTTGGTGTTTTTGCTAAAATAGTTAGTTGGAAGGCCTTTTTAGAGAGTCTTGGAAAAACTAGTGGGGTATTCACCCACTCTTTAAGTTTAGTGACTCTTAGGGTTTGGAAGCTAGGAGGGAGCTCTTCTACAACCTTTCATTTCCATTTTGCAAAGGAATTCAAGGTTGGTGTTTCTTGCCATATAGTTAATTTCTTCCATTTAAAAGTTGGATCTTTGTATTGCATTCATGTGAATGTAGGTAGTGAGAATGCCATTGTAAGGAAAATGTGTTGTATCATCTTGTATCATGTTGTGTTGTGTTGTGATGAGTATAAAGTTGGATTTTCATTGATTTAGATTTTCCATGATTTTGTGCATGAGTGTTGTTATGGGTGTGAGGGCTTCACTCACCATTTGGGAAGGGAAGAGAAGTCCAAGGTGAAGGGATTAGTTGGGCATGAAAATGTATTTGAGAACCTTGGAGTATGGGTTCCATTGTATGCCATAATCATTCATATTTTTCTAAGGGTGATAAGGGAAGTCTGGTGTAGAAAGGAATTTTATGGAGTATGGGCTTCACAGAAGCTACAATTGATGGTAATGCGTTTGGATGATGATTGTTGTAGCCCCTATAGGGAATGCAATTTTTTTATTTGTGAAAGCCCTCAAAGGGCATGAAATATGCTTATTGTAGATATTGTTTGATATGGAAAGTCTCCATTTGAAAAGCACACCTTCACCCTATGTTCAAGGTTCCATTGGTGAACCATTGTGAAACACCCTTGGGATGGGATTGTTCAAGTGTTGTAATGTGATGTTTATGCATTTGTAAGATTGGAATTTAAACTATTTTGAATCTTGTTTCACCTTCTTAGTGGGTTGCATCATAGAAGCCTAGGATGGGAGGTGAGTCTCCATGGTTCCAAGATTTGTGTTGTTTTGTAGGTTTTGAGAAAGTAGATCCTATGAAGAGATTTGGGTTCACCTTGGCAATGTTGAGAAATCAAGTTTTATAGAGAGACTAATATTTCCATGCCATCCCATAATGTGTTGTGATTTTAAGTTTTCCATTGTTTTTTTTCATTGTAATGTGAAAGGGATTTACTCCCTATTGTATATTGCTGCAAATGTGTAAGGTGAAGTTTGAAAATTTGTATATGGTTTTTTCTACAAGAGAAATATGGTAGAAATATCTTTTTTGTGTAGGAAGGAGGAGATTAATTCATGTAAAAGAATATCTAATGTTATGGAGAAACATGTTGAAGTTATGTAGATTAACTCATTGTTATTGCCTAGATTTTTGTGTATTCCATCACTAAACTCTATGGAATGCTCATGTTAGAAATGCTTTATAATAACTAAGGGGGGGGGGGGGGGGTGAATTAGTTATTCAAGGTCCAAATATCCTAATAAAACTTTTTCACCAAGTAAAATGAGCCCATTAAACTATTCATCCAAGCTTAAACTTTCCTACTTAGCAAGTTATTGTAAAATAAACATGCAAAAATAGCACATGAAGAATCAATAGATAACATAGTAATTTATGTGGAAACCCAATTTTGGAAAAACCACCAATAACATGCTACTCAATTCTCACTCTTCTGAGGTTATGCTCTATGAAAGACCTACCCTATTAAAGGCTACAACACATTGTTAAATGTGACCTGGTTAAAAGATTTAAACCACCCTGTTAGAAGTGGGCCTAGTTAGAGGACTTTAGGACATTCACTTGGAATGCCACCTTGTTAAAGGATTCACAAATGGTTGTTAAACCAACCTAAGTTCCAATCTGATATAACTCACAACTTAACTTGCAGATTTTAGATGTTAGTTCAACTCACAAATTTGCATGGCTTTCAGTCTCTGCAACTTTGACTTGTCCTCCTTTCAAGCTTCATCTCCATGCTCGATGTACTAGTGAAATCTCCTCTATGGTCACCTATTGAAGCAAAGTCTTTGTACTCTATTCCTTGCTCTCTCTCGATGCCTTCACCTTGACATTCTACCAACCACTTCAACTTGGCAACTTAGCAACTCTTGCTTCTTGACCTATAACTCCTTAAATAGAATTCTGGAATACTTTTCCTGCTCTAATCTTTCCACTCTTAATTTTAGTTCAAATGGATTAGGTAAGATTCAATGAATCTACCCCTAATCTTTGTCCTTCCAGAAACATCATGAAGAATCCTCCTGTATTAACCCAAAAATGGTTCATCTAAAATTTTGTGCCACCAAATCATCATCCTTATCCTCCATTTGGTTCACAAAATTTAAGGTAATAAACTTGTCAACTTAGATCTAGTGAATCTTTGACTTTTCAAATAATGCAACAGCTCAGCACTATTGAAATCCTGATGCTTGGCACATACTATGTTACTCGACACCTACTATGTTTTACTAATGCTCAACACTTACTATGGATTCACTTAGCATCAACTAAGTTTTTATTGATGCTCGACACCTATTACATGCTCGACACCTGAGCTTGCTCGACTCCTTTTGTTTCACATGGCACACACTAGATTTTGCATTTTCTCGACACTTACTAAAAATCTTATCAGCATGAACTAGCTTACTCAACACCCACTAATGAACTTAGTCAAGCTTTGCAGAAAACTTTGTTACAACTTATTCTTCTAGAGTTTCTAAGTGTAGCTAAAATCTATATCTTCAAGTATACTGCCAATACATCATTTTACCATTGTCTTAACTAATCCTTGTACTTCATTATAAAATTATAACTCAACATTTCCCTTAAGTGTTTTTGTTACATCTTAGTGATTAAATCATCTTCATCAATCAACTAAGTGATAGTACTTGGATCTTACAAGCAATTGTAATTCTATCAAATAGTAGGTTTGACATCAGTGAAAAAACAATGATTGAAAACATTCTTTATCAACAATCTCCCTCTTTACAAATAATCTCTCTTCTTCAATAATGATCTTTTCAATTAGATCCTAACATCTCATGTGAGAGAAATATTGAAATGAATGTTTATTGTGAATTTGAGTAATTTCATTATAAGATTCTCAATTATGTAATTTCTATAATGAAAATAAGAGTTCTTGCTTTTCAAATAGACCATATGAAATGTTTCATTTTGTCTTCAGTAACAAGCAATTCCATGTGTAATTCCAAGTTATAGTAGAAAACATGTATAATGAATCCTGTACATTAGTGTGATAAAACTTGAGATAGCTTAAAACAATTAATCTCTAGTTATGATAATGTCAATCTCATCACCAAAAAAACACCTTATCTTCATAGTTGAAGAGGAAGAAAATAACTACTTATATAACATAGTCTAAAAATTTCACAAGGATGAGTATGATGTAGGTGTATCTTAACCCTGTGGAAAATGTATGAGAAAAGGGAAATCAATCCCTTCCTTGTATAGTCCTATAAAATATTCAAAGGAATATTCTTTGAATCCCTTGCAAAAATAATAATAAAAGATAAAATAAATTAAAAAAGACAAGACATAAGTCCATATCCCTATTAAAGAAAAGAGAAGATTTAAATAATAATAAAAGGAAGATCATCTAGGCACCTATCATAAAATAAGAGAGAAAAGTCATATATTTCAACACATGAAGAAGGGACAACTAGTCCCACCAAGCACCTTCTTGAAAACTTCCTTTTGGGCACATGTGATTGTGAAGGGGGTGGGGTAAGCCATGTTCTAACATAAGTCAAGAACCTTTTTCTTGGGTGCCTCACATCTCCTTAGAATATTGAGCACTTGGGAAGTAATTCTTCTAAGACAAATGTTGGGATTTTTTCTATGCCCCCAACCTAGAAATGTAGGAGCCTTGGGAAGGGGGATAATAGTCTTAGGTTGGAAAGGGGTAGGTGCTAGGGTAGTAGGAAGAGGGTTGTAGGAAAACATGGTAGATGGGAGTTAGGCACCTGGTTTAAGGTAAGGGTATGATATTGATTAAGAGATAGTAGTGTTTAGGGGATAGGTTAGTTTATAACATTCATGTGTTGTAGGGGTGTTAGGGACTATGATTAATATTTGAGTGTTAACACTTAGAATTATTGATGGGTTTAGTAAGTAGGGAATGTAATTTTATTTAAATGGGTTAATTAATAATGGTTGGGTAGTATTATTGTGTGACTCATGTGTTAAGTAGTGAAGTTAGTGGGGTAAGTATTAATTAGTTAGTAGTTAAATTAATGGTAAGGAGTATTACATATTAGATGATAAGTAATGATTATGGTTGGTTTTATTTTGTAAGGTAGGATAGATTTCGAGATTTTTTTATAGATTAGTAATTCTTATTTGGGGGCTTATATTTCTTTGTTTCTCTATATATTTAATTTCATTAAATAATAAGGGTATGACTCTTAGGTGGGATATGGATATTGTTAGGATATCTTTAGTTAGAGATTGTTCAGGAAGTATCGTAATTTAGTAATTAAAATTAAAATATTAATTATGGATAAATGGGTTATAGTAGGTAACACATTAGAACTTGAGACTTATCAGTGCTAAAGTATTAACCTTGGAGAATAAATAATTGAGAATTGATTTAAAATACCTAGGCATAAGACACCAAATTAGTTAAAATTAATAAAGGATAAAATTAAGAATCTCATTAAAATAGTTATACCACGTCATAATAGAATTGAATATAGAACATAACGAGCAAGGTTATATGACTTAAAATTGGAACACCTAGGACAATTGTAAATATATTTGCCTTTGCAAATGATTGAATCATTGAAACTACATTGATATTAAATGGGTACTTCACATTCATATACGCAAAGTCTTATTTCCAGGTTTGGATGTGGATTCAGAATGAAATAATATTGTCTAAAATTTATATTATAACTTAGACTTCCAACGAATGTTAGAAAACTAATTGGCCTCCCATGGAAAACTTAAATTACTAAATTTAAAATGAAAAAAAATTCTTCCCATCAACTATAATTAATTATACTCAAGAAAACATGAGTGGTTATAATTCAGACACCCCATAGTTCGATAGAATATGTATAACAATGTATAGGTATATAAATATTATCCTATAGATCACCTTTCAAAAAAAAAAATTGGCTTTTTTTGCCTTGTAAATTTTGGGCATGACACAAAACATCTTATCTTCATAGTTGAAGTGGACGAAAAAAAGTCCTTATATGACATAGTTTAAAAATCTATAGGAAAAAGTTTCCTGTAGGTGCACATTTATTCACTCAAATTTATATGAGGATGAAAAGAAATATGTTGATACCTATTACAAACCAATAATTTATTCAATGAAAATATACCCAGAATCTTCTTTATAAGATACAATTAAAATAACCACTTTAGAGCAAAATAAAATAACATAATAATACACTAACCCAAGTACTTGCCTAGGTACCTAAAACATGTCAAACTCACATGAAAACTATGATAAAATAAAACTCCCTTGAGTGTAGGCATGTGTACATATGATCTTCCTCCAAATTAATATAAGACAAAATAATAATAATAATTAATAAATAATTAAATAATCAAATAAAATGGAATGGAATTGGCCTAAAAATGTAAGGGATCAAGATCACTTTATAAGTGCAAAATTATACATATATGTTGAAGGACAAATTTCAAGTAGAATATCTAAAACAAATATGTATACCTACAAATCCTCAATGTATTAGGAATCTTGAACTCTAATTGTACCTTATCATCCCATTTCAAGGGTAAGATGTAGAATCAAATAGATAACATCATCCAGACATTGTGTTATGGCTTGGATTTCAATGAATGTTAGGAAAACTAATTGCCATCTCTTGGAAACTTGAGGTCTAAGAGTTCCAAATGAAACAGATCTTCCTACACCAACTAGAATTAATGATCTTCAAATCTTATCCTGAAAATTTACCATTTTACTCATGTATCTTAAATCAAGGTTCAAGATGTTGGAATAATAAAATGGGAAGAATACTTTTGAGAGGAGGGGGTTGAATTAGAAGTATCACACTTTAACCTTAAAAACTTTTAACTAAAAATAAACTTCATGCATGCAAACATATCAAACAACCATAAAGAAAACACATGCATCAGGACACATAACACCAAATTTGGTAACCCAAAAACCCTCCAAAATGAGAAGGTAAAACTAGGGTGGGGATGATACCCAAAAAATCATTGCAACAATAATGTTTGACCACTTTTAATGGTCTGCCCTATTAAAGGCTTTACACTGTATCAATAGTGACCTATTTAAAGGATTTACAAACACTTTACATGAAGTGCCACCTTGTTAAAGGATTTTATCACCTATTCAAAGGATCTATAACCTAGCTATTAAGCTAACCTATCAACATAGGATTCTCCTTCTAATACAATTGCTAGAGAGTATTAGACTAAATAAACCTGATAGCTTACAATCCTTGATTTCTGAATTTAGGCACTTGATCTACTCTCTCTGATCTTGATCCTCTGAGATCTGATATCTATTTGATGCCCTTGCTCTATTATGATCAACTGAATACTGCAATGCTACTATGTTCCTCTAAGTCTTTTCACTCTTCCCACTGAATTTCACTATAGTTTACCCATACACTTTATTCATCCACACATATAATGGGGTTTCATCCTCCTTTTAAATAGTTTTGAAGACTTAGGGTTAGGTATGGATCTACAATCCATATTGAATCTTTAATTCCTACTCATTCCTTGCACTTTTGTTGTTGGTTGCATGCCTTCTCCATTTTTCTTATTGGTTGCATGCTAATTGCGTAGAAAAAATAAAATATTCATTCTTGTCTTTAATATCCCTTGAGATGCTTCTATGTTAGCCTAAAAAATGGTTTACATCTAAGTTTGTGAAGGCACAAACTCGTATGTTGATTCTGTGTTACTCGGCCAATATTGGATTATTGGTGCTTGACACATGTATGATTTTGGTTTTCTTAGCATCAACTATGACTTGACACCTACATATCACTTGGCTCATATGGTTCACTTGGCACCTAAAGTCACTCAACACCTATATCATGCTCGGCACTTGATCTTCACTCGGTAGCTAAAGATCACTTGGCACCTATTGGAATTCTAGCTTGGCACATACTGTAGCTTGGCATATATAGTGTACTCAGCTTCTATATGAAAATTGGTTAAGTGAGTTGACATTTATTTTTCAAAACCATTATGAGACCAATAGAAGCATTCCTAAATGGTGTAAAGTATTGCCTCTAACTTGATGATCGAATAAATAACATTCTAATATTCTCAATGAAACAATGTATTGTTATATTCCTGACACCCCATAGTTTGATAGAATATTCATAACAAAGTATAGGTCTATATATATATTACCCTTCAGTTTACCTTTCAAAATAAAAAATTGTTGGTTGTGTTATGCCTTATAAAATTTAGGGCATGACAATTACAAGGTCCTCTCCTACATTCTTCACCAGAAGACCCACAAAGTCAAGAAATAAGCTCAAACTTTAAAATTAAGAAGAAGAAGAAGAAGAAGAAGAGTAGCAGGTAACTTTTTAGAAGTCTACTCCTACTTCTGAAGAAATATTGAGAAAATTCATAGAAGGAGGAGGTATGACATACTTCAAATCTCTTAAGTATGAAACTAGGAGTAAGAAAGAGAAGTAATAGATTAAAGAAGCCTTACTAGTAAAAATGGATAAATGGAAATACACCTTGAGTGAATTGAAAAGCTAAGTTCCATATATCATACTAAAGGCAGTTGCATCTTGATGGGACAATGTTGTAGTAGTTACAAAGGATATTAGGGAACACACCTTGAGGAAGGTTATGCCAAATCTTTCAGACAAGGAAGTAAAGGAAGCATTGACCAAGCATAAACAAAATCTTACTCCTAAGTTCAACCCATTCCAAATTTTGTCAAATGATATTGAATCTATTGTGCAATAAAATACAAATAAATGGAAGGACATTTATGGATTACATGTTGTCACGCACACTAAAGAAGTTGTGCAAGTTGATGATGTTGATGATATTGATGACATTGATGATGATGAAGAGGAATAGGATGATCAAACAATCAATGAGGATCTACCTAAGATTCAAGTTATCCAAGATTCTGATACATAAAAGATTACAACAGAGGTAATGGTCTCCCTCTCCAATTCTTCGAGCAAAGAAATAGTTACATCAAGCTTAGTAGAGACTACAACTGAGTAATAGATAATTGAGTTAAACATTGTTCTACTGAGCACTCAATTTACTATTGGAGCCATTCTACTAAGTGAAATAATGAGTGTTGTCACTACCAATTCATCTACTAAGTAGTAGGTTCCACTCTTCATAGCTCCAAGCCAAACTAAGTCATGGAAAGGTATTGTAAATACTCTTGCTATTGTTTTTGTCTCTCAAATTAGTAATGTTGTCTCTGTTACTAAAAATTCCATAGTAAGTAAAATGATAGTTGAGGTTAAGCCTCACCCAAGTACTAAGGATTTGAGTAAGGGAAAGGAAATTATTCCTTCTACTATTCCAAAGGAAAAGGGTAAAGAGGTAGAAGCCTCCATAAATGAAATTAAACTAGATGAGGATATAGTAATTCTAGATTTGGATCTTTCCAATCTTACTTGTGATGATATGGACATCCTTGGAGACCTTTGGAAGAAAAGGGTAAAACAACAGAAGCTGAGATCAAAAAGGAAGAAGAGGAATCAAGAGCTAGAAGACATAAATGGTATAGTTGTTGATGCGCTTAGTATTCAAATTGATGAAAATAAACCTATATTGGATCAACTTGTTGAAATAATTCAAAAGTTTAATGAAGATTTGAATGGTTGGGAGAAACAATTGTAGAGGGTAGAGAGAAAATTTGATAACAAGGTTTTGGAAAAGGTGTCATAGAAAAATGGCATTGATCAATTGGAATTGTCCACTATTCTTGTTAATTTTGAAATCTCTATAAATAATGTTGTTTCCTTATTTGTAAAGTTAAGTGATACTGAAAATTTCACCAAGGAAATATAGGACAAGTTGTCTAAGATAAATACTAATAAGAAGGAAAGTACACATCAATTGTCACTTGACCTAAGCACTAGCTCTACACATTTCATCAAGATTAGGTATCTGACAGACTTGTAGGCATAATTATTGAGAGAATAAGTCAAAGTTTGATAATTTCCAACATGGATATAGTGTAGAAACATTTGTTCATGCTAAAAAATTAATCCATGAGAAAAAAGTTCCTATTGTTGATCATATGATAGAATTATTAGCTAAAGTAAAAAATAGCTTTAGACTCTATCAAAGTTTTTCAATGTAATTGGGACAAAATAATGTCCACAAGTTTTAAGGTACATAGTTATTTCATTTCACATTTTGGTGCTACATTGTAATTATGCATTTTTTTTGGAATTTATGACAAAAAAGGAGAATATATCTATAAGAGGGAATATAGAATATAACATATGTATATAAGGAAGAATACAACATCAAAGGGGAAAAAGAGAATGGGGGAAATACAATTATATACATCAGAGCTAAAAAAACAATTTTGAAAAATAAAAAATAGAGTGAGTGTTAGTTTAGTATTAGCACAACAGTCAAAATCAAGTTACAGAACCAAGCACATTGCTAGTGGGAGTTTTCACTTATCTTTTTGAGTATTTAGATTTTGATATGATAGGTGTTTTTATCACTAATGCCAAAGGGGGAGATTTTTGACCTTATGGTCAAATCATTTGTCAATTAGTTCCTAAGAACTTAATAATTTGGATGGCTATAGTGCTATCGAGCTTCACAATGTTAATTGAGCTATTGTAGTGCTAGTTGAGCCTCACAATGTAAACCAAGCTATCATAGTATTAACCAAGTAGGAAGTAAGTGTTAACCAAGTAGACCAAAAGGATAGTGTAAACCAAGCTATCCATGTAGAGAAACTATAGTGTTGACTGAACTTTAGTGTCAATAGAGCTCTACAATGTTAATCAAGTTGTCCAATGTTCATCAAGTCATCAGTGCTAACTAAGTTCATGTCTAGTCATAAGTGATCAATGTGGACCAAGCACCAGTGTCAATCAAGTGTCATAGCTTTTGATTTTGTTTCTGACTATAAGAATATCACCCGAGTGGTCTTCAAAACTTGAGCATTAGATTGAGCTGACTTAGTGAAGATTATTCAATCTAATATTATAGCCAACATCAAAAGGTAATTATTTAGATTAGATATATGAAAAATATCTTGTCATATCCAAATGAGTGTGGGAGAGTGTTTGTAACAAGTATGAATGTGAATTGAATGGTAAAGGCTACAAGCAATACAATGAAAAGTGGAGTCTCATCTATCACAACAAGGTGATCATTTCTATATCAGAGGAATCTCAATCAACAAACTAAGTTGTAAAGCAGAGAATAGCTACTAGTTCATTCTAATAGATGCATTAGTCAAATCCTCTAACAAGGTGGACTTAACAATCTTATGCTAAATCTTCTAACTGAGTGCATACTTCATTGTATTGTATACATCCTTTTACAAGGTGGAACTAACAGTCCTTATTGCTCCTAATAGGGTAGATCACTAGAAGTGATCATTTGTAAGCCTTAACATGCCAACTTTTTTGGAATATTAAAATATGGAAAGAGTACTTATGAGAGGGGGGGGGGGGGAGGGAGGTGAATCATAAGTATCACACTTTAGCCAATAAAACTTTTAACTGAAAGTAAATTGCATGCATGTAAATACATCAAGTAATCATGAAATTAAACACATGCATCAACAACTCATAACATTGGAATTTGGTAACCCAGAAACCCTCTAGGAATAAGAAGGTAAAACTGGGGTGGGGATGATACCCACAAAAATTACTGCAGCAATATTGTTCAACCACTTCTGATGGTCTGCCCTATTAAAGGCCTGCCTTGTTAAAGGCTTTACACTATATTAATAGTGACCTGGTTAGAGGATTTACAAACACTTAACATGAAGTGTCACCCTGTTAAAGGATTTAATCACCTAAATAAAAGATCTGATGAAATAGCTATTAAGCTAACCTATTACCATAGGATTTTCATTCTAATACAATTGCCATAAAGTATTAGGTATAATGAACCTGATAGATTACAATCCTTGATTGCTGAATGCAGGCACCTTTTTCGCTTTCTCTGATCTTGATCCTTTTGTGATTTGATAATCCTCGCTTCTGACAATAGAATTCCTTGTGCACCCTTGTATGTCCACTCATATTTTTTTTTTAAATGAAATTTTGTCTTCCTTATAAAGACATTTGAGAATTTAGGGTTAGGTATGGATCTACAATCCATATTCAATCTTCATTTTCTGCTTATTATTCATACTTCTTCTATTGTTTGCATGCCTCCATCATTTTTCTTATTATTCGTACTTCTTCTATTGGTTACATGCCTCCATCATCATTCGTACCTTTGACATGAGTGACAAATACACTTAACTGACCTTATAAGTACATTTACTAATATGATTGGTACATACAGAGTTTAAAGAAAAATCGATCAAAATTTGTAACTTACAATCTTACAATATATACCTCAAAAATTTGGTAACTCCCCCTGAGTTGATTGTGCCTTATCTATATATCAAGCTCCTCCTTTGTATCTTTTCTTCCCCATTAATTCATAGTTGTATCTCCCTCTATTATGTCTCTTTTCTCCTCCTTTTTTGACACTTATGTCAAATAATGTTTAAGGGTTAAGACCATATTTAGCCAAAAATGTGTTTTTTACCTCCATAATCATCCTGAGAGCTGCATCCCAATTGTTCAAAGCAATTTCAAGTGACTTATGCTGGATGGCAGTCTCGGCAGCAAGATGAATAAGTCCATCTGATGTAGAAATATTTGGGTCTTTCTTGAGAATAGTTTCAGCATATACTTGCTCTTTATGGAGTATCTCTAAATGTGGGGTAATGTAGGATTGGAGCTATATTAATTTGGCCTTGATATTAGCCTCATCTACTGTTAATACAACTATTTCTTTGTGAGTGTGAAGCAATTGAGCAAAATGCTTCTCACTTTGAGCTGGATCATTTGGTAATTGCATGCTTGAAATGTTTAAATTTCTTTCCAAGCTCAATACCTTTTGGCTTGTTTCTTGTGTGAAGTATGAAAAATCACACAACTTTTTGTACAGTGAGAATATATTCTCAAGTACCTTTTTCACTTTGTCAATAAGCTTTTCCAATTCAACTTGTGAAAGTGCAATTTGACTTGATATTTTCTCATTTACTTTCCCTTGAAATTTTCTTTCTGACCATTCCATAAGTTTTGCATTTGTTTCTAGGTCTTCATTTGTCACCTGGTCAACAATATTTGTTAATTTCTCTATGATATGCTTTGACTCATCTGGTGATTGCAAATTGAAGGCATCCATACAGATGTCCTTAATCTCATATAGTGTTTGCTTTTGTTTATACTCCTTCCTAAGTATTTCTTGTCTTTTCCTCCTATTCAGTGCTTCTTACACCTCATTGATTTGATCAATGGTTATTGATTTTGAGTCATAGCTCGGTATGACTATCTCCTCATCTAATTCAGGGTCTCCATAGTGAAGTACCCTCACAATTCTGGTAGTACTAGATGTTGGTACATATATTTGCAATGGCTGGTGTGAAGGAGTTCCTGAGGTAGGCAAATTTATTAATGTTTGTATTGCCTCCTATTCTTTAGGGGTTTTTATTGTTTCCTCCTCCTTCTGTCTACCATGATCAATTATTGTAATCTTGGGAAGTGCACCTTGTGTTTGTGTTGTAGGATCAGATGTAATAGTCTATCCTATTTGTTCTGTTCCTTTTTCTACAGCTGCACTTTGCTCCTATCTTGCAGCATCAACTATGCTTGTTGGCATTTGAAATTGAATACTAGTAGTTGTTGAGATGATAGAAGGTGGTTCTTGTGGATTTACCTTATCTTTGACTGTACTTTCTACTATTTTTTGCAATTCATCTATACTGACCAATACTGGATCTGCACATAATATTGCTTGTTGTGTAGATTGGTCAAGAATTCTTTTGAGATCTTCTGTAGTTAATGGATTGATATTCTGACTAGAAGTATCAGGAACATTAGTAATAGTTATAGTGTCTTTAGGTGAGATGGATGCTTGAGGAGGGCTAGGGGGTGGCAATTGTGTGTCTTGCACACTCTGATGTGGTTGCTGCTCTTGCTCAACTGTTCCCATTATATCCTATTTTTGTGTTTGTTCCTTCTCTCCATCTTTCTTTTCTTCTTCCTTCTTCTCTTCTTCTCTTTTCTTTTGTTCTTCTTCTTTTCTCTCTTCTTTTCTTTTCTTTTCTTCATATTCTTTCCTTTTTCTCCTCTCCTCTATTGGTACAGTAGCTTCTTCCTTGTATTCTTCTTCAAGAAAATCTTCAATATTTTTGTACAAGTTCTTCCATGATTTCATTGTTCTTTGAACAATTTCTTCCATGCTATTTTGGAGTATGAAGAATGCCCTGTATTTAGGTGTAAACCTATTATTGTTCCTTTTGACTACATTCTTTACTTGTTCCTTAGTCAAATCTGGCAATACACTTGCTAGGGTTGATTCCCTCATCTCCTTCTCCATTTTCAAACAGAAATGCCATCTGTCTTCTACAATTTTTGACAATTTTTTTGGAAATTGGCCATCTAGTTCAAGTGGAGTGTACTTGAACTATGCCATCATTCCATAAACTATTTCTTCTATTCTATTTTGTTCTTCTTTATTAAATTTACTGAAATCAACTTTATTTAAATTACTTAAGTCACCATTTCCAATCTTTTTACATAAGGTATCAATTGAAGAATGGCTTACCTTTTCAGATTGGTCTTCTTCATCAGTGTTAGGTTGAGCCACATATCTTCTTCTTTTTCTTGCCTCTTCCTGTGTTTCCTTGATTTGTTTCTTCTTTGTAACTTCCTCTTTGGCCTTTTGAGTGGAGGCCCTTGTTGATGCTCATGTTGTTGGCTTTTGAGGTGATGACATGGTAGCTTTCTTTGATCTAGGCTTAGCTGAAGATTGTTCTATTGCCTTTCTCTTCTTTGGCTCAGCTTCAGTTGGTGCTTCCTTGGCTTCTTCTTCCTCCGCACCTTCCTCCTTGTCTTCTCCAAGACCTTAAGTTAATTCCATTGGCCCTTGTTCTTTCTCATCTTCATCATCACTGTCATCTTCTTCTTCTTCTGCTTCAACCTCAATTTCTTTACCAAATTTCTTCTTAATCTTCTTTAATAATTTGTCTTTCTTCTTCAATGTGGAAGCAGTTTTTAATTCCATGTTTATCTTTGATCTTACCACATCATAAGTGTCAAAATGTGGAGCACTTTTATTTGTTTCTTCTGCTAATAATGTAGTTATTGCTGCAGATGCCTCATCAATATTAATTTCATATCCAAATGGCCTTAGCCATCTTACCCTTGGTATCGCTGCTTGAATATAAGTAAAATCAATGTCAACTAAGAAACATATATCATTAGTATGTTTTTCTACTAAGGAAATTGGTATCCTTGATCTTTGCTTCATGGATTTCTTGAAATCCTTAAAATAGCTTGTCATCAAGGTGTCAAAATTTTCTCCCATTTGCTCTATGGATTCATTGATTTGGGCAATGATGGTTCTGTCATTCCTCCATGCCACTTTTCCAAAAGAAGGAAACTCATTTTGAACATAAAAGAATATGCAAACTAGGATTGCTCCAAATTTGTATTAAGTGCCCTTTGTTCTTTTTATGGCAGCTAGGTTTTCATTGATCTGTTGTAGTTGCAGTTCTGTAAGATCATAAGTATGATCCTTTTTCACCAATTTGTAGTCTACATCTACTGCAATACATGGTACACTATTGAGTCTACTGGATTGATAGAATTTATGGGAAATGACTCTAACAGCAAACTCAACTAGAGGATCCTGTATGGTGTGAATTGTCATTCTTCTTTTGTTCCACTATGCACCAGTATTCCTTTCAATAACCTCCTTTGATTCACTTCTCAGGGTTTTGTATCGATCTAGGGTTGGGTACCCTGTTACTCTATGTATGATTTCTTTTGTCAATTTGATGGGAATATCTTCTAACCACAAATTTCCAACATGAATTTTGCTTAGCACAAGTCTAATCCATTCTATTTTAAATACGGTGGGAAAGCTCAAAACTTGGGTCAAACCCTTTCTTTCAATGATTTTGAATTCATCTTTCAAGACTCCATCTACACATAGTTTCTCATAGACTTGCCTTATTTCCATGTCTCTTAGGGCTCCTATCTTATAGTTGTAATATTTTCTTACGTCTTGGACCATTACAACTTTTGGGGGAATATGGGAGAGAGCTCCAGCTGGGTCATTTTTGTAGGCAACTTCGGGAAGAGGATGAAAATTAGGTTGCTTCACTTCATTTGAAACTAACTAAACTTCAAAAGACTCTTTTTCCTCAGTTTTCTTCAAACTTGACGCCATTTATGCAAACTAGGGTTTTCACAACAAAAAGATAGGAAACTACGTAGCTTGGCACAAATGAAAATACCTCAAGATCGATGAAAAATATGTTGAATACGGTTGCAATCTGCTTGATACACCAGATTCTTGCTATGAAGTCACTCAGATCTCTTTCCTCTTCTTTGCTTCTTGATAGCGATGAGTAAAACTAATTGAAATCGCAATAATATACTCTATTTCTATCACATTAAATGCTCAACTACCAACTCGGCTTCCACTATATTTCCACTTTACTTGACTTCTATTGGAGTTATTCAACTCGACATTAGTTATCAGTTCGATCACTGTTGGGAGCTCGACATCTATTGGAGTTTAACTCGATATCCAAAGATAGCTCGGCAACAACATTTAGTTTTTGTCTTGACATCTTGTTTCATGTAGGTTTATACTTTGCTTATCTTCTTTGTCTTGGGACTAATGTGTGATATAGCTTTATATATCAGTCATGTGTACTTCTCACGCTTAGTTTGATGAAGTGTGATCACTTGACCCATTGGGTGAAGTGATCCCTCCACTTGATGTGTTGCACTCATCTTTCTTTTTCCAAGTCTTGTTCATTTGCCCCCTTATCTTTTCGACATCAATCTTTTGTTTTCCTTTGTTTTCTTTAGTCTTGGGTGCCTTTGATCTTGTAGGACAGTTTTTGCTGATATGACCAATTTTCAAACAATTGAAACATGTAGTTTGATTCAACCATCTTTTGTAGTTCCCTTTGAAATGTGTTCTTATGCAGTTCTGTGGTATATGTCCATATTCTTGGCAATAGTGACAACTATACCTAGTGTTGTAATCCCAATGATAATGACTTTCATTCCCTTCTATTTTTGCTAGTTGATTTGATGTCCATGTAGGTTTTGATCTACATTCAAATGTCCTATGTCCATACTTTTTGCAATTATAACAATGTCCATCAAATCTCTGAGTCCTTGTGACATTGGATCTACAATTTTGTATCATATGTCCTTGCATGTTGCACTTATGACAGAAACTCTTATTTTTGGGTGTGTTTGATTGATTGAATCTTCTACTCCTGTACACATTAGCTGTATGCCCCTTCTTATTACAGTAATGACAAGTGAGTTTTGAATTCTTACCTTTGTCACTTCTTTGTTTAGCATTTTTTGATGATTCTCCAACTTTAGTGCTATTGTATCCTAGTCCTAATGTATCATGAGCAGATTTTGGGGATTTCAGCAATTGTTAAAAATACTTGATGGCTTCACTTGATTTGTTGGGATTCTCTGCTACCTCTCTTTATCTATTCAATTCATTCTGCATTTGTTCATTCTACATCTTCAAAGTAGAGATCTCAATATCTTTTACATTGAGTTCATGATGAAGGTTCATCATTTGGGCAAGTGTATCCATCTGCATGTTTGAGATCCTTGTCAATTCAGTACATTTTTCTTCAAGTATGTTTGCAAGATTTCTTTTGTCATTTTCCATCATCACTTTATCTTCAACTACTCTTTTCTTGTGTTCAGTGATTTCACATATCATTATGGCCTGTGACTCATGTTCCATCTTGAGAGATCTTATCTCATCTACTTGAACTTTGTTTTTCTCCATCAGTTCTACTATTGTTGCATCAAACTCTTTTGTATCTCCATTGGAAAATATGTTGGTAGTATCAATCTCCTTGTAGTGTATATCATTTTAAGCTATGGCTAGATCCTTCCTTTTTTTTAAAGAGTTTTTCAACTTGTTTCTAAATTCCTCCAAGCTATGCAGAGCAAGTTGCACATCGATCACCTGATTTTCAATGATCTTTCCAAGTTTGAAAGCTTCCATCTTTAGATTTTTTCCTCCAAGTTGTTAGGCTTTTCCTTGTGAGAACTTGGACTTTCTCTGATACCAATTGTTGAAATATTCAAATATGGAAAGAGTACTTATGAGAGTGGGGGGGGGGGGGGGGGGGGGTTGAATCATAAGTATCACACTTTAGCCAATAAAAATTTTAACTGAAAGTAAATTGCATGCATGTAAATACATCAAGTAATCATGAAATTAAACACATGCATCAACAACTCATAACACTGAAATTTGGTAACCCAAAAACCCTCCAGGAATAAGAAGGTAAAACTGGGGTGGGGATGATACCCACAAAAATTACTGCAGCAATATTGTTCAACCACTTCTGATGGTTTGCCCTGTTAAAGGCCTGCCTTCTTAAAGGCTTTACACTATATTAATAGTGACTTGGTTAGAGGATTTACAAACACTTAACATGAAGTGTCACCCTGTTAAAGGATTTAATCACCTAAATAAAAGATCTGATGAAATAGCTATTAAGCTAACCTATTACCATAAGATTTTCATTCTAATATAATTGCCAGAAAGTATTAGGTATAATGAACCTGATAGATTACAATCCTTGATTGCAGAATGCAGGAACCTTTTCTGCTTTCTTTGATCTTGATCCTTTTGTGATCTGATAATCCTAGCTTCTGACAATAGAATTCCTTGTGCACCCTTGTATGTCCACTCATATTTTTTTTAAAATAAAATTTTGTCTTTCTTATAAAGACATTTGAGGATTTAGGGTTAGGTATGGATCTACGATCCATATTCAATCTTCATTTTCCACTTATTATTTTCACTTCTTCTATTGGTTGCATGCCTTCATCATTTTTCTTATTGGTTGCATGAAGATTGCATAGGAAAAATAAAAGATTCGATCTCATCATTAAATCCTTCAAGATTTACCTTATGTTAGCTGTAAAAACTATTTGCATCATAGTTTGTGCAATTACAAACTCTTATGCTGATATACTAAGTTACTCGACTCTTGAAGTATTGCTGATACTCGACACATGATGTTTCCTGGATAGCTCAACACCTAAGCAAAAATGTATCACTCAACACCTTATGTTACTTGGCACTTGTTAACACTTGACACTTGTTAACACTCGACACTTGTTAACACTCGACACTTGTTAACACTCGGTATCTGATCTTCACTCGGCATCTAAAAACTACTTGGCACATGAAGATCACTCGACATTTGTTGTGACTCGGCATGCATGGTGTACTCGGCTTCAATGTGGAATGTGATTAAGTGTGTTGGCACTCAAGTGTCAAAAACCATTGTGAGGTTAACAAACTTTATATTGTAGTACTAAATCTTTTGGGTATCATCCCCACCCTAATTTTACTTTCTATTTGGAAGGTATTTGGGTTACCAAATATTGTGTCAATTTTTATGAATGTTTTAATGCTTTTAGTCTTTCATGCATGCAATTAGATTAGATTATCTTAAAGAGGATTATTTGGTAAATTGAAAAATGAATTTAAACCTTAGCTTTTAGTTAGGTTTTCTTTGAATAATTTGAGGCGTTATCCTTGGAAATAGATATAATAAGGATTTGCAAGCTAAAGATTTTAAAATATTTCTAAGTCACCCTTTATTTGAATATTTAAAATATTTTGTGAAAGATTTAATTTCAAAATAAGTATAGCTTTAAAAGGGTGAAATAAATTTGATGTAATACAATACCTTTACATTTTACCCTTTTTTTATTATGAGATGCCAAAGTATTCACCCATGCAAGATTGTGAATTCTTCAAAGATGTACTAAAATAGTTTCAAATACATAATAATATTATCCTTATTAAAAATTAAAATACAATTCTTAGCTCATAGTATTTTTGGGGAGGTCCAAACACTTTGCAAAATAGTAAATTTTGCATTTGGTGAAATACTCTAGACTAGGGTTAAGGCTGACAATATTGGAAAAATATTAAGAAATTATAATTTATTAAAATAAAATATTGGAAACATCAAACTAAAGTTTTAATTATTTCATCATTAAATATAAGACTTTATTATCTTAGGAAATTTAGTATTAATTTTATACTTTAGAATATGATCAAATGTTATCCTAAAGTATAAACCTTTTCTTGTGAATATTTAGGTTAAAAAAATCAAACATTATAAAAACTTACCTTTTCCACTTGACATTTGGCAATTTCTAAAGTCTTGAACTTTTACCCTTGCATTTTTGCAATTCTTGCATGTCATATTATCTCCTCTCCCCAAAATTGCAAAACAAATTTAGGTTTAAGGCTTGAGTTTTATAACATAATCAAAATCTTGCTTCATTCACACTCAAAATCTTAAATGATTTTCAATTTTCCAATGTAATACCCTTGATCAATATTTGTTATGATTTGTTCCTTGTGAGCATGCACCACTGTGCATTTATTTTAACATTAATGATTGCAAAAATATCACCGATATATCCAGTGTTACATAATAATGCTCATAATTTTATGTGATGGGAATTAAATCCTTCATTATTTAGAACATCTTCCATTATGATATTTTTCAATATGATCACTTGTTTATCCAAACACCATAAATCAACATTCACCATAGTAATAATATAATCTAAGAATTCTATAAAAAAACCTTTATCGTGGATGCTATTGTACAAAATATGTTGGTCATTTTTGCAAAAATATGGGTATTTTTGACCTTGCAAACAACCCAAATACATGTGAAAATGTGAAAATGATATGTCCTATATATACATTAATATCAGGGATCCATTTGGAGGATAGGAATCTTCATTTTCAACTCAAAAAAAATTCAAAATTTTGCCTAATGATGGAAAATGCGACAACTACAATATTCTTGTTAGGACTTTGCAACATAGAACTTTGTTGTTTCGTGTAATGTCCCCATTTTAGTAGTTGACCAAGTGTGTGTGCGTTAGCCTTGTTCTACATGGTCTCGAGGGCTAACGAAGGGTTTAATGGGATCTTGGAGTGTTTTGGCCTAGTCATTTCCAGTTTGGGCCAAAACGATGTTGATTTACTCAGTTTCAGGCATACTTACTATTTTTAGTAAGTCGGCAGGACACAGTGCAGGTCAATTTTGGTGATTGGATTCGATACTCCTCGGTGAGAGCTTTCCGATGAGCTATCACTCGCATTATTCGGAGTTCGATTGCTAATGCATTTTAATGCCTGAAGTTTTATTAAAGTAACGTCTAATTTAATTGTAAAATATTAAAGTGTTACTTTAATATTTATTTTATGGTGATGTGTACCCAAGGGAGACATAAGGGGTATTTTAATATATGTTTTATATTACACATCTTTATCCCACATTGCCCATATGAGTTGAGCGGACCTGTGGGAATAGAATAAAAGGAAGCATTTGTAGCTTCATTAGATAGGGTTGAATATGAGAAGAAATTGGTGTGTGAGTTGCAGATTCATTCTTGGCATTTGAGGATGTCTATCCTCTCTTGTGACATTCTATATGTCATTCCCTTGAGGTTTGGCCTTTGGAATTCTTTCTTATTGGCTTCATTATCAGGCAGTTTAGTTGCATTTCCGACTACAGGCAGATTTGATATTTTGCTCATATCTTCTTCACTACTTGTCCGACGCTTATGCCACTTGGAGGGAATGGTATTATGAAGGTAGTGGACTGATTGGAGGACAAAGTATTATAGCAGCAAGTTTGTAAGCATGGGCTGGAGTATTATGACAATATTGCTGAAGTAATTAGTGAGTTGATAAATCTGCCATGTATTTGGTTTTATGAATTCTGAAAATAACATTTTATTAGCAGCCGTTCATTTCCACTTTGCATATTATTGTAGTTTCTTTCTTGTTTATGTTGTATGATACCAATTCCATGCACGAAACACAACAAACAAATAAACGTTTGATTTTTGAACTTATAAGGGGTTTTAAGAAGTTGAATGCAAACTGTTTGACATAATTCCTTTCAGCAATTTGGTTTAGTTTTTGGGACATCCAAGGGTGCCCATTACAGTGGTATCAGAGCTATAAGTCCTACCATCCTGTGGAGGTCTTATAGGGAATTTGGAACAGCCGGATAGAGGGAAAAAGTAAGTAAAAAACACAGGCTAAGCATTTATGTTTGAGCATGCGACAGGGGTCTTATAATTTCTGCGATGCCAGAGCAAGACAAAATAGGATTTCAAACTTGCAAAGCAAATAGTCTAGTACATCCATGTAGGGGGACATTGAATTCAACCATACAGACACAGAGGAGATATTCTATGATCAGGACAATAATATGGGTGATTGAGATGACAGGAATATAGGATTAGCCAGAGGCAGAAATGCTGGTCCAGATTAGGGGGAGGTACTGTTCTGACAGTTACTAGATACATTAGAGCAGGGGCAGCGTATGCAGCAAGAGCAGAATAGGCGAATGGACATGATGTTGCAGCTCATGGCTAGACAGATGGGTGTCAATATTAATCCAGGTGATGCCAACAATAGAAACAATAACAATGAGGGAAACAATAACAATGGGGGAAACAATAACCATGAAGGCCAAGGCAACAACAATGGTCCTGAGAATAACATTAATGGTAATAATGGACACGGTAACAATGGGAATGAGGCTGATAACTTTAGACACGTTGCACACCCAACACAGACTGCGAGTTCGAGACCTCTTCTACCCACTTTTCCACCTAGAGATCCGGTTCATCCAGTAAATGAACCGCAGATTATCGAGTTACAGGATCAGTTTAGGAGGGACTGGGAGGCTAGTGGACTAGAGTTTCAGGCGGATATTTCTCTTAGAGATTATATGGACTTGAGGATGAGACACATGCCTAAAGCAGGAGGGAGGAATCAAAACTTTGAGCTGAGGAAGAAAGTTGGAAAACTTTCTTTACCTTATTATGATGCTTTAGGGAAGATGACTGCACGAGCTTGGGTGCAAAAGGTAGATACATACTTGCAGCTAAATCCTATGCCTGAGGAGGAGGCTATCAAGTATGCGTCTATGCACTTGGATGGCATTGCACATGAATGGTGGCATCATGGCATGGTGACTTTGGGGCATAATCAGATTACATCCTATGAGGAATTCATGGAAACATTGATTGGGAGATTTGACACTAAGGATCCTGAGTTACATTTCAAGGAGCTAGCATAGTTAAAATAGTCAGGTTTTGTGGATGCTTACATTGTTGAGTTTTAGCGCTTGTCTGTACTTGTTACTGATATCTCTCCTAGGAGATTGGTGGTGTTATTTTGTGATGGTCTTGCTGATCCATTACGAGGTTGGGTGAAGGGACATGATCCACTCACGTTAGCTGAAGCAACTAAAAAGGCATGAGATTTAGCCCCTTCGGTATACAAAGGAAAAAACCATTCAATAGATTCTTCCTACCGCAAGGACAAAGACAAAAAATCATTTCAGAAAGAGTATAGAAAACCCAAAGAAGGATCAAAAGGACTAGACAATGAAACCTTGAATGAACTTCGAAAGAAGAAGCTATGCTTCCATTGTAGAGAGCCTTGGGACTTATCTCATAAATGTTTTCTCAAGGCTAAGGCAAATCAAATGGAGTATTTTTTAGTAGAAGAGTTAGAGTCAGAAGGGGAGGATCAACACTCCGATTCAGATGAGGGTAACACTATAGAGGAGAGCAACATTCCTAAGGATGATAGATCATTGGCACACTTGACAGGGGCCCAAAAGGCAATCACATTTAAGGTCAGGGGTACTATCCAGGGGCAGAAAGTGATATCTCTTATTGACACTGGGGCTACACATAACTTCATAGATGCACAGTTGGTAGCCAGGAGAGGGTTACAGACAGAGGAGCATGATGGGTTTAGAGTCATGGTGGCTAATGGTGATAAGTTATTATGCACTCGAAAGATATCTAATCTTCACATCAGGTTTGGAGATGGCTACGAGTTGGAGGATGAGTTCTATGTTGTGGACATGGGAGATTATGATGTCATCCTCGGCATGACATGGATGGCTTCACTAGTTGAGTTCACACTCAATCTAGCGAAATTGGAGATGAGATTCCAGCATGAGGGCAGAACTGTGGTACTTAGAGGGCTTTCAGATGGAAGTTGCAGAGTAGTGTCCTTGAGGAGAATGCAGAGACTTTTTTGTCATAATGACATAGAGTGGGCGGCAAAGTGCCACATTATGCCAACTTCACCAGAGCCGCAAGAAAAGAGTCATCCACTAGATGTCCAAAAGATACTTGATAGACACGCTAAAGTATTTAGCGATATTCCTCATGGGGTTCCTCCTGACAAAGGGATGGAACATGTTATTGAGCTCGAGGAGGGAGCCAAACTAGTTATGATTACTCCCTATCGTCATCCTAAGAAACACAAGGATGAGATAGAGAAGGCGATTAAGGATTTGTTGGAGATGGGGCATATCAGGCCCAGTAAGAGCCCTTTTGCTTCAGTAGTAGTATTGTTAAAGAAGAAGGATGGGACGATGCGCATGTGCATCAATTACAGGGCACTGAATAAGAAAACAATTAAAAACAGGTATCCCATTCCTAGGATTGATGAGCTGATTGATGAGTTGCATGGGGCATGCTTCTTCACCAAAATTGATTTGCGATCCGGATACCATCAGATCAGGATGAGAGCAAAGGACATTGAGAAAATAGCCTTTCGATGTCACTATGGCCACTTTGAGTTCATGGTTATGCCATTTGGTCTAACCAATGCACCTGCTACATTTCAAAGTTGTATGAACCAGGTATTCAGGAAGCAGCTGAGGAGATTTGTCTTGATCTTCTTTGATG
The DNA here is from genome assembly GCA_028749045.1 of Cupressus sempervirens. Lineage (NCBI taxonomy): Eukaryota > Viridiplantae > Streptophyta > Pinopsida > Cupressales > Cupressaceae > Cupressus > Cupressus sempervirens. The sequence goes on along the minus strand of CM053792.1, from coordinate 763,677,911 downwards.
ACATCTTGGTCTTCAGTAAGACCTGGGAGGAGCACTTACATCATCTAGAGGAGGTGTTATCTATTCTAGAGAGAGAGTCATTGTATGCCAAGGAATCTAAATGTGAGTTTGGCATGACTGAGCTCCTTTACTTGGGGCATATCATTAGTGCAAATGGCGTTCGGGTTGATCCCGAAAAGATTAGAGCTATTGTAGAATGGCCTACTCCCACAAACCTTACATAGCTTAAGGGATTCTTTGGTTTATGTGGTTTTTATAGGAGGTTTGTTAAGGGATTCTCACAGATTGCTACACCCTTGACAGATCTTACCAAGAAAGGAGCCTTCGTGTGGACAGGAGCAGCACAGAGGTGTTTTGAGCATTTCAAGCAAGTAATGTCTTCATGTCCAGTTCTAGCTCTACTGGATTTCACAAAGCCTTTTGAGCTTCATTGTGATGCATCAGGTGATGTGATTGGAGCAGTATTGATGCAGGAGAAGCATCCCATTGCATTCGAGAGTAGGAAGCTCTGAGGAGTTGAGAAAAGTTATTCAGTCTATGACCGGGAGATGTTGGCCATAATGCATGCATTGGCCAAATTTTGATCATATTTGGTAGGTGGACGTTTTGTGATCAAGACTGATCACAACAGTATTAAATACTTCATGAGCCAGCGTGATCTTAATGATCGGAAACAAAAATGGGTGACTAAATTGCAGGCTTATGACTTTGACATAAAGTTTGTCAAAGGTAAGAAAAATGTGGTGGCTGATGCCTTATCTCAGAGACCTCACTTATGTGCTCTGACAGAGATTTTAGGAGATTGGAGAGATCGAATTATAGCAGAGTATGTTAGAGATGCTTGGGCTTCTGGATTGATTTCAGGTACCATACAGGATGATCGCTATGAGGTGATAGATGGATTGATCAGAGTTCAGGATAGAGTTTATTTGATTCCGTCATCACATTTGAGAGAGGCGATACTGAAGGCATTTCATGATGCACCCACAACTGGACATCCGGGGGTCTTCAAGACCTACAGGTAGATTCAAGAGCAGTTTTCATGGAAAGGGCTCAACGATGATGTTCAGAGGTATGTCAGGGAGTGTGTGGTTTGTCAACAGAATAAGGGAGAACACACATTTCCTGCAGGTTTATTATAGCCCTTGCCCATTCCTGATAGGAAATGGGAAAGTATTTTGATGGACTTCATCACTAGTTTACCATGAGTGCAGGGAAGGGATTGCATCTATGTGGTGGTGGACCGCTTGATGAAGTTTGCTCACTTCATTGCTATTCCGTCCACTTACACAGCAGCACAGGTGGCAGATCTTTTCTTTAAAGAGATATTCAGGTTACATGGGTTGCCCAGATTCATTGTCAGCGACCGGGATAGTAAGTTTATGAGTGTTTTTTGGCAAGAGTTGTTTAGGTTGTGTGGTACAAATCTTACACCTAGCACTAGTTATCATCTGCAAACAGATGGGCAAATAGAGATTGTGAATAAATGGGTGGAAGGATATTTGAGGAACTATGTAACTACACAACAAAAGGCTTGGATCAGATTGTTGCATATGGGAGAGTATTGTTATAACACCACTTATCATATGTCCATCAAGATGACTCCTTTCATGGCACTCTATGGTTATGAAGCACCTAGCTTCATGGATTTAGTTTTTGGGGACAGTAGAGTTCCCAAAGCCAAAAACTTATTGTAAGATAGTCAGGACATCCTGAAAGTGCTCAAAGAGAATATACAACAGGCCTAGAATCAACAGAAATTGTATGCTAATCAGCACCGAATAGAGCGCAGTTTCGAGGTAGGGGATATGGTTTACTTGAGGCTACAACCATATAGAAAGTCATCGCTCAAGAAGAGCGGAGCTAAAAAGTTGAAACCTAGATTTTATGGTCCCTATAGGGTGATTCGCAAAGTGGGCCAAGTCGCCTATGAGCTTGAGCTTCCAGAGAGCAATCGAATGCACAATGTGTTTCATGTGTCTAGGCTTAAGAAAGCCATTGGTCAGAGTGTAGTGCCTTCTGCAGATTTACCCCCTTTGGATGAGGAGGGGAAGCTTGTGTTAGTACCTGAGGCTATTCTGGATACCAGAGAGAGGAAGCTTAGAAATAGGATAGTGAAGGAGTATTTGGTCAGATGGAAAGATCTGTCGGAGGAAGATTCGACATGGGAGAGTGAGCAGGTTATTCAGCAAGCTAGACTGAGATTGCTTGAGGACAAGCAATTTCAAGGGGGGCAGACTGTAATGTCCCCATTTTAGCAGTTGACCAAGTGTGTGTGTGTTAACCTTGTTCTACATGGTCCCAAGGGCTAACGAAGGGTTTAATGGGATCTTGGAGTGTTTTGGCCTAGTCATTTCCAGTTTGGGCCAAAACGAAGTTGATTTACTCAGTTTCAGGCATACTTACTATTTTTAGTAAGTCGGCAGGACATAGTGCAGGTCAATTTTGGTGATTGGATTCGATACTCCTCGGTGAGAGCTTTCTGATGAGCTATCACTCGCATTATTTAGAGTCCGATTGCTAATACATTTTAATGCCTGAAGTTTTATTAAAGTAACGTCTAATTTAATTGTAAAATATTAAAGTGTTACTTTAATATTTATTTTATGGTGATGTGTACCCAAGGGAGACATAAGGGGTATTTTAATATATGTTTTATATTACACATCTTTATCCCACATTGCCCATATGATTTGAGCGGACCTGTGGGAATAGAATAAAAGGAAGCATTTGTAGCTTCATTAGACAGGGTTGAATATGAGAAGAAATTGGTGTGTGAGTTGCAGCTTCATTCTTGGCATTTGAGGATGTCTATCCTCTCTTGTGACATTCTAGACGTCATTCCCTTGAGGTTTGGCCTTTGGAATTCTTTCTTATTGGCTTCATTATCAGGCAGTTTAGTTGCATTTCCGACTACAGGCAGATTTGATATTTTGCTCATATCTTCTTCACTACTTGTCCAACGCTTATGCCGCTTGGAGGGAATGGTATTATGAAGGTAGTGGACTGATTGGATGACAAAGTATTATAGCAGCAAGTTTGTAAGCATGGGCTGGAGCATTATGACAATATTGCTGAAGTAATTAGTGAGTTGATAAATCTGCCATGTATTTGGTTTTATGAATTCTGAAAATAACATTTTATTAGCAGCCGTTCATTTCCACTTTGCATATTATTGTAGTTTCTTTCTTGTTTATGTTGTATGATACCAATTCCATGCACAAAACACAACAAACAAATAAACGTTTGATTTCTGGAGTTATAAGGGGTTTTAAGAAGTTGAATGCAAACTGTTTGACATAATTCCTTTCAGCAATTTGGTTTAGTTTTTGGGACATCCAAGGGTGCCCATTACATTTCGGGAGTTGAATCATAAAGAGATGTTAGTACTAGAAATCTTATACTCCACTACCAAAATAATCTTCTTGTGATTTTTTTAGGTAAACCTTGGTGATAGTAAACATATCCTCTCTTTTGAGATGATTCAAGACCTAGCTTTCTTAATCTAATTTGCATATTTGACCAAATATACATATTATCTTCAATCAATCACTTGATGTTTTGACTTCACAATAATAATAATAACTTTTTTCATTTATAAAAAAGATAGCCCATCCTTTATTTATTGATCTCAAATAATCTTAAATCTAATCATTGTGAAAATGTTATATTCACAATTTCATGAATCCATGCTCATTAGACATGTGAAAAATGATACCCTTTCATGGTAAATTCATTTTTTAAGGTTCTGCATTAAGTATGAGATATAATTTTTTATCACAAACCTTAATAGGGCTAAAAGCATTATCTATTTTTACAAATAGAAGTAGTGAACACAATTTATATTTATTTTGTCCATAGATTTCACCATTATAACTTTGTAAAGAATAAGCCCTTATTTAAAATGTAAAAGTAAAGAAAATTACTATCTATCTACTGAAAAATTGATATCATAGAATCATTTCCTTTTAAAGGAACGATTTTATGGTTCACAAATATAAAAGTGCATACTTGAGGATGATCCAATATTAATACTATCATAAATAAATAGTATGAATGTATTTAAAATCAACTAAAGGCTCGATTATAGAGAAATATCCTTTTTATTATGGATTTGAGTTTCTAAATTTGCAAAAATTTAGGGTTTCAATAGTGGTTGTATTGGGACACATAGAAAACCTTTTACTTTGATTATTTTCTTTGCATTGTATATAATTTGGTGATAATGTATACGTATGTAATTTTTTTTTATATTGCACAATCCACATCCAATTGTTGTAATTGTAACAAGGTCATACATACTGCATCAATTCAATGAATTTCTTGTAATAGACCTTTATGCCATCCATTGAAAATAGACCCAAACCATGCAATGAAGATGGAGCTATACGATATATCCTTTCATTAACAAAAAAATTAGTGTTAATTGGAGGTAGTTCCTTGGGTACCCATTCTTTCTAAAGATGTGTGTACCTTAAGGGAACCTTCCTATGGCCTTTTCTCTTATTATCATAAGAACATGACCCCACCTCAACAAGAAAAATTGAATTCATTTATTGAGTTTTATTCTAGTCTTTTGAGCTCTAGTTAATCTCCCCATTTTAGACCTACTAGATGTCTCGCTTTTGTCTTCTATTCCTACATTTTCCTCACTTGACAAAGATAGATCAGAAAAATACTTATTTTTTGATACCTATAATCTATAAAATGAGAGACATACTAGGACTAAAGTTGATGTTGATGATAAAGAGAAGATATGCAAATAAAAAATTGTATCTTTAGGATCTATTGACTTATACTGATTGATCCTTGTGTAAGATCTAGGTCAAAGGCATTGAATATCCTGCATATGTAAATCATTTACCTTAAGTTAGCAAAAAAATTAGGCTAATTAATGTGTATATCTAATATTGGACATGTTTTACTTAATGCTTCTATCTGCACATATGGTTTTGAAAGAAAAATTTGGTCACCGTACTCATCAAATTCACCCATATTATAATGAATGAAAAGTTGTCTTCTTACAATGCTCTATGTACTAGAAATTATGTAGAGGACAATAATTACATGATGTATTCATCAAAATCATTTTATACTTTATAATTTCTTACGTCTACTTTATGTGTGGTAGCTATGCAATATCATTATATATACTCCATGAAAATAGAGTTCAACATATAATAACTTAAGTATAAAAACATACAAGTCAAGAAAATTTCTATAACTAAATCATGACCCCATCATACTTGATATTGATCATACCTTGATAGGAATTTCATTGATCATGGCATTGATCATCATCATTATCATCACCATCATCATACTTGTCACTTTGATCATTGTTGTCACCACCACCATCTTCATTGCCATCATCATCATCTTCATCACCATTATCATGGCCATCATCATCATGACCATCATCACCTTGATCATCATCATCTTCATCAGCATGATCATGACCATAATCATCATCATAATCATCATCATCATCACCATCATCACCATCATCACCATTATCGTCAGCATCACCAGAATCATCTCTTCTTCTTCTTCATCATCATTCTGTAATAGTCATTGATATCATCATTTACTTTGTCTTCTAATTCTTCAATATCTTCTTCTTCCATGACATTATACTTTACTAGCCTTCCTCTTGGATCATGTCTAACAACACATGACCAAACTAGTTTCTATGGAATGCCAAAGTAAAACACTTTCTTGCATTCACATGGAAGAACATAGGGCTCATCTCCAACTCACTCAAATGATTTTGTGTTAATCATTATAAATCCACTATCATGTTCAATAATATTCCTATTAGGATCATTTCAATTCAGCCATAGCCTATACCATTTGATGACAAATAAAACTAATTTGAATGAATTAAAGTCACACTCAAGTATATCATCCAACATGCCATAGTATTTATTTTCAAATTTTTGAGGATGTACATGTCATTTCTATATGAAATATTGGTGACTGTGAAGAGTACACTTATCTCATAATCATAAGTTTTCTTCATTTTGTCTAACTTTTTTATATAAATTTTTTAGCCATGGTAGTACATAGCTTTGTGGTGTTTGATCTACAATTACTCAAACATTTCAAGATTAGTTGCATCAATTTTTGAGTTGATATTAAACTTGTGGGTCAAGATTAGTAATCTTTTGCATAACTTTCCTCATTAGGTACTCCCCTTCAAATTTATTAATAAAGGTGGGATCCCAAATGCAATCTACATGGATATTTGTTGCAAAATTTGGAATATATTTATCAATGTACACCATGGTTTGGTATATCATATATCCCTCTACCATAGAACCCTTGAGATATTCTCTTTGTCAAACTAAGCTCTTCATAAATTTCAAGTGTCTCTCAACCATCCACATTGACCTAGTTTATATAGGTCCAAATAATTCAATCTCCTCAAATAATTCAGCTTTTTTCTTGAGCATTGAAAAAAGCTGAAGGTAGAGACTTTTGAATTTCACACATAAGCTATGGAATTTTTTTCTTCCAATATTTTATTTCTTTTTTTAATAAATTTCTTTATATTATAACCACCTAAAAGAGATTCAACATGCATGAACATATAAATAAAATTTTAGATAAAATTATACAATAGACTACATAAAAATTAAAGCAAGTCATAAATATAATATATGTACAACAAATCTTTAAAATAGCACTTCTACCCTCATGCATTTTCTATGATCACATATAACTTGTTTAATACTATTGTCAAACTAGTGTAGGAGGGATAGAGGTATGACATACCACAATCCTTAAAAAATAATCATTTCAATATATTATGAAATAATACAATAGGAAGTACATGAAATTTTACAAATATTTTATAAATAGAGAACATGACTTACCTTGCGGAAGGTATGCCAATAATGTGTTTTCAACCATGGCCCAAAATAACCTTTCTTTAATACAAGAGTGCTTATATTTTTAGAAAATTATGTGGGAAATTTTTTAATGACTTCTTTTAATGCATCACTTTGTTGCTCCGTTAATAATCAAGGAAGAGCACTCATATTTATGCAGTCTTCATTGCTATTTTATTCGATGAAATCTTTCAGTGCATGATTGGATTCATAAATGTCAGTATAAATTTGCCACTTTTTTCTCTATTACACCTTCCATCTAATTTTTTTCATAGTATCTCTATTACATACTATCCAATATGCATAGCATCAAACAAATGCATGATTAGGAGATCCTTGTAGTATGGTAACCTACTAAATTGAGTATGATAACTTTTTATTCCTCTAAAAATTTTTTCATTGATGCCTTGATGATCTTCACAAGAATCAATTATATCATTACTAAATAAAATAAAATATCAAAATATAGATTTTGAACTTTAAACCACAAACTGGACAATACCTCACCAATTTAGTCGACCATATTCCAACTTCCATAGATGAGGTGCCATTCTTCATGGCCTTGATCTTGTCTCTTCTTTCCCATTAAAAAAATATTTTTTAGTAATTTGATACTTATGATTATTGTAGAGAAAGTGTCTAAACTCATTGAACACTTACTTTACTAAACTTCTTGAGTGACTAGATTTCATCTTTAGACCACAATCTGGACATGTGATTTTTCCCTTTGTTTGAAGACCTAAAATATTATGTACAATTAGATCATATACAATTATCATGTGCAACTTAAGCATACAACAATAATGTGTAAGCACTATAATAGATCAAAAATATGTGACCTTAACAATATAACATACCACAAAAATGAGTTAGCATAGGGGCATCATGTATTGTCTGTACAAGCATTGCATGGAATTGAAAATGTCTGTCTTATTGGTCTAGAGATGTTAGATATAGTGACCCCATTCCATAACTTCAAAAACCCATCATCAAGGAGCTCAATATACACACTCATATCTTTAACTTGGTACTTACCTAGTAATTGAATGAACAAAAATATTACATAATTATTATGACCATTTTGATGCATTATTTATAAATTAATTTAGATAACTATTAAATGAAAAAATAACTAGTACAATCATTGACAACATTATGTGCTCCTTCATAGACATCCAAGGAGGAATATTATTGTTAATAACAAAAGTAGGCCACACTGAGTAAATAGATCTCATATCTCCAAATGAATTGACACTCTCTACTACCAATGAAAGCATGAGATTACAAGGTTCTTCTTTAAAGTGTGGCCATGTTTCTTCTATCTCTTTAAATGAAAAACCATTCATAGGCATTCACATAATTTCATTTTAACTTCTATTGTGTGAATGGTAATCCATAAATTGTGCCAAGCTAATGCACCTGAATAATTGTTGAAGACATAGATTAATAAGAATGTACAAAAGAACCTTGTCAGGCACCTTTTTTGTTATTTGATCCAATTGATATCTACTAATATGACAATCAAAGAATTCTATTACATATTCATGTTTTTTATGATATAGAATGTGATAATTGGGAAATGCATGTATTGTTTGATACTTCATTCCAATTTGATTCACAATGGTAGATAATTCTTGATATGAACATGGTAAAATGTTTGATGGTGGTAACAAAAACTCACCTATCAACCTACAACAATAAATATGAATTGTTAATATAATGAATAGTAATGGTATGCTAACATTGAAAATGAAAAAAATGGCATACCTTAGTATACATGACATTGCTACATTGGACAAACCATTCATAACCTTCAAGATCACCAACAAAATTATAATAGAAAGAAGATTTTTTTCGATCTTTCATATAGGGGCTTGTGTTCCTTCTCAAGTATAGGTATATCAAGACCATCATCATCATCATTATCATATGCACTAGTACCATCATCATGAGCATCTTTATTAGTTATGTCAATACCATCTTCTTCAATCATGTCCTCTAACACATTATCATCTTCTTCCATGGGAGTGTTATCCTCAACTTGGATATTCACACCTCCATGCTCCTTTAGTTGGAAATCCACATTCAGCAATCAACAAAAATCATGGCCGCTTCAATGTGACCATGTTGCCTACAATGATGCTAGGCTTTTGTGATTATAATTCTTTGATTCTTTAAGCCCTTACACTTTTTTCAAGGAAAATAACATTTATCAGCTTTTCTTTAGAACTCAGACCATAATCTAGCAATTCTCTCGTTATTTTGTTCTAGGTTCATATTGTCATGCGTGATCTTTCTCCATAGGAAAATATATCTACAAAATTATTGGACATGCTCTACTTAATGTTTATATCTACACATGGTTTTGAAAAAATATTTGGTGTAATTAATGTGTATATTATAATATCTACAAAATTATTGAACATGTTGTACTTAATATTTATATCTACACAAATGGTTTTGGAAGAAAAATTTAGTCACTTTTCTCAAATTCACCCATATTATAATATCAACAACTTTTTTTGACATAAATTCAACAAATTTTTTTGAACCTTTCCATTACTCCTTTTTTTTCATGAGTTGGGGTTATTTACTAAGGCAAGTTTGTATTCAATGTAGAGTATGCACATATCAGAGTTGTGACTCCTTATTTTAGTAGTTTGGTATAATTCATTTTGGAAATTGTTTGGCTTTCCTTGTGTACATGTATAGCTTTATGTTCAAGCACCCATAGTTAGATATTAACCCAAACATATTACTATTCTATTGATAAAATGTGGTGGTATCAAGTTTTACATAAAATATGGAAAAATTAGGTATTTTTCTCTATGTTTCAAATAGTGTCTATCATGAAATGCATAAATATTGTGGTGGTAATTTTGGGACAATAAACTACTAGGTAATAGTTGATAATGATTGTGACTCTTATCTTCAACATCTCTTCAATCCTTAAATAGTTACACATAATATTTCTTATTAGTTTAGCAAGATTCTTGACACTACTTGTTTGCTAGATATCTCTCTTTTTGTGTAAATCTTATGATGGAATTATTCTTTTACCATTTTAGCACAATGTCATAGATCACATTTTGTAATCAATTTTGTTCAAACTTCTATGATTTCTTCATTTTCTAAGTTTTCCTTATCAGAATTGATACCAAAAGAAACCTTAATTTTTATTGATCTAGTGGTGTTTCTCACTTCAAGGAGAAAATGGAGATTGAGTTTTAGTTGTTTCATAGATTAACTATTCCAATTTAAGATGTCTGAACTTGAAGATACTCAAACAATAGTAGTTTGTGGGTTCATAAATTTATAGACCTAAAAAAAATTCACAAGTCCTCCTATGGCTATAACTTCCATATCCAATTCATAATCCATCATAAAGTACCTTTTCTATAATCTATTTGTGTCAACCCCTATTTGATTTGCTAACACAAAAACATAAATTGTATGAAAAAATAACTTATTTACTATTTTTTACTCTTTTTCATGTACATGCCAAATATCCACTCACTGCTATTGTTGGAAATAAAGATGGAGTAACTAGGAGGAGGGGAGAGGGGGGTGAACTAGTTACCACAAAAACAAATCCACAAATCCCTTAGATGACTGATAAAACTAGTTACTACTATCACTCGGTAAACATACAAAAAATGGTGTAACTAGGTAGATGCAATGTATGTTAACTTTAACAGATCTTAAACATTCATAGTGATTAACATGCAAACATAAAAGAGATAACATGAACACATGAGACACCAGATTTAATGTGGAAACCCATTATGGGAAAAATGACCAAGTAACTAGCTACTGATTTTCACTCTTCTGAAGTGAGCCCTGTTAGGAGCCAACTTGGTTAAAGGTTACAAAACACATTGTTAGGTGTGACCCTATTAAAGTATTTAATCACCCTATTAGGAGTGGCCTTGTAAGAGGTTTTTAGAATAATTCAAAGGAACTATCACCTTGTTAGAGGATTTACAAATGGCTATTAAACCAACTCTGTTAAGAGATTTAGGAATTTCTACCACAATGGTGAGAAAGTAACAATGAAATGACTTGAGTGAGATGCAACTAAATTGTTGATACAGATCTCTATTCTATTTCACTAGATCCTTCCTAATCAAATAAATCTTTTCTGCTTATCAAGGATATTTCACCATCCTTCAAATTTCACTCACACTTTCCTCTTCAAACAATTAATACACTTGCATACTCGCTCATTACACTATAGAATTATCAACTTGACCTTTTATTTTTACCTTGCAAATTGTCAAGTCGACTCAATTACAATTTACAATTACCAATAATCATTACCTTAGTCGGCTACAATCATTACTTGAAATAATTAAACTTTACTTCTCAAATTAACAAAATCCTTCATTGGCTGACCCTACTCAGTACACACTGATCCTGAAAAGATTTTTTGTGTTAACCAACAGAAGCTCAGTTAACATTGCGAACCCTACAAAATCCTTTGGAGACCAAGTGAACTTGGTAAACATTGACTTTCCTTTTTTAACCATGTTAGCTCAGTTAACACTAACTTTCTACCACAAAATCCTTCAATGCCTGAGTGAGCCCTATAGACACTATTTCCATAGAGTAATTTTTAGGAATGCTCAGTAGACTCTAAAATTTTCTTTGCTAACCAATTAAGCTCGGTAGATACTAACTGCCAACTAATATGACATTTGTGTAACATCAAAGGTAACACACAATTAGATAATTGTATCCAACAATCTCCCTCTCTGGCATTGATGGCAACACAACATGTCATAGCACAATGAAATTTGAAAACAAGTCTTTTTCGATAGAAAATTTTCTCCCTCTTAGATTTTATGCCACAAACTTTTCTAATGCATTAATCTCTCTCTATGAAAGAATTACATAGCTTCTTCAAAAAAAAAAACTCCCTTAATTCAAATTTTAGAAAGATGTGATAGTAAACTCTCCCTCTTTGACAACACATCCCAAAGACAACCCATACCGAATGAGTATCAATGTACCTTGAGTACTAATTCATATGCAATGTTCCCATGACTATGTTCCATCAACTGATAGATCTTCAACCTGGTTCCTATTGATGCATCACTAAAACTTTATTTTAGTGAGCTTTAGATAGGGGAATGACCCCTAACTTACCTCTTAGATAAAGAATGCATCCTTAGGTATTGAATTAGTGAATATGTTTGCAAACTATTCTTTTGTATGGACATATTCCAATCTAATTTCCTTGTCCTACACCAATTCTCTGACAAAGTGGTACTTTATTGTAATGTGCTTGGTTTTGGAATGCATTACTAGATTCTTTAATATGTTAATTGCACTTGTATTATCATAAAACATAACAAATAGTTCTTTGATCTCAACCTTCATGCCTTCCAATACCTATTTAAACCAAACAATGTTAGAATAGTTCACTACTACTACAACATACTTTGCTTCTATTGTAGATTGGGATGTGCAATTTTTCTTTTTGCTTGTCCAAGATACCAACCTCTTTCCAAGAAAGAATACTCCACCACTTCTACTCTTTTTGTCATCAATGTTTCCTACCCAATCAGCATCAGTAAACATTTTCAAGTCTAGATTTCCTCCAAATTTATACCACAATCCATAATCTTCAGTGCCTTTCAAGTATCCTAAGATATTTTAATTTCCATCGTGTGATTTTCTCTAAGTTTTTCTGGAAATATTGCCACTATACCAACTACAAGAGAAATATCAAGCCTTGTATGGACTACATATTGTAATTTTCCAATCATTGATCTATAAAATGTCTGATCTACCTCTTTTGAATCATCATCTTTGGTAAGCTTTAGTCCAGTACACATGGGTGTTCCAACTAGTTTTGAATCTTCCATACTTAACTTCTTAAGTATCTCCTTAATATACTTAGATTGAGTGATGTAGATACCATTCTTGCTCTGCTGAATTTGAAGACCAACAAAGAATTTAATCTCACCAAACACAGACATTTCAAATTCCTTGTTCATTTGCTTTGAATTTTTTTTGCATAGATAATCATTCCCTATAAACAAAGTATCATCCACAAATGTTTCTACCAAAACAATCTTGTTATCTAGTCCTTCCTTGATGTACAAGCTACTGTTATCATTAGTTCTTTGGAAACCAATCTGAATAAGGTAATAATACAATCTCTCATACCATGCTCTAGGAGCTTATTTTAGACCATACAATACTTTGTGTAATTTGGAGACCATGTCCTTTCTGTTTGGATCAACAAAACCTTTAAGTTTCTCAATTTAGACTTCTTTATCTAGAATACCATTGAGAAATGTAGATTTGACATCCATCTAATATACCTTAAATCCTTTATGTGCAGCATATGCAAGTAAGGTCTTGACACCTTCCAATCTTGTAATAGGAGAAATTTTTTTGTCATAATCAATTCCTTCTTCTTGAGAGTAGCCTTTACATACCAATCTACCTTTGTTTCTTGATACCTTACCATCTTCATTCAACTTATTCTTGAATACTCATTTTGTTCCAATCACATTTTTATCCATAGGCCTAGGTACAAGAGTCCATGTTTTGTTCTTCTCTATTTCCGTTATCTCTTCATTCATAGCCTCAATCCATATTTCATTTTCCAATGCATCTTTGACATTTCTAGGTTCAAAATCAGCAAGTAAACAAGTATCTTTTAGCTTACTTCTTGTCATAGTACCTTCTATTTTGTCTCCAATAATTTGATATGGTGTATGATGTATCTTGACATTCTTGGCCAATACAGGTTCCTTGCCTCTTAAATGAATTGCATTGTCATCCTCTTACACTTCAACTTTAGGTTCTAGCTACTCAGACTTGATAGGCATTAGCTTGATAGCTTCAGAATGTGACTTGGGTTCCTGCAACTTGGTTTGAACTTCTTGCAACTTGATGACTAATGAAAATTCAAGAGTAGAAGTCTCTTGATTGATAGATGTATCTGGCACTATATCAAATTCAATGAAAATAAATCTCCTATAATCTTCTAGTTCCTTTTTGCTTTCTTCTTCAGTCCTTTCTACAAACTCATCCACTTTCACATGTGCACTTTCTATGATTTTGTGAGTAGACAAATTCAAACATCTATATGCTTTACTTTTGCAAGAATATCCCAAAAATATGCCTTCATCATCTTTCACATCAAATTTTCCTTGTCTAGATTCTTTCAAGATGTAACATTTACTTCCAAATACTTTTAGGTAACTTACATTGGGTTTATAGCCATACCATAACTCATACGGGGTTTTGAATGAGTCTTTCTTCAACTGTACTCAGTTCAAGGTATGAACTATAGTGTTGATAGCTTCCCTCTAGTATTTGATAGCAATGTTTTTTTTAATCATTAGATTCCTTACACAATCCATGATAGATCTATTCCTCCTTTCAACTATTCCATTCTACTCGGGAGTTCTAAGGGCTAATACCTATCTTTTGATTCCTCTTTCAATGCAAAAGTTATTGAATTCATTGGAAATGAATTCACCACCTCTGTATAATCTCAAACATTTTAGTCTTTTCCTTGTTTCCTTCTCTACTCTGGCCAAATACCATTTGAACTTCTTAAATGCTTCTGACTTCTCTCTTAGATACATAACAATCATCATTCTAGAGTAGTCATCAACAAAAAGAATGAAATTTTTTTCTCTAGTATAGCTCTCAATTCCAATTGGTCCACACAAATTAGTATGCATAATTTTCAAAATATCTATAGACTTATAGCTTTTACTTTTAAAACTAGTCTTTCCTATCTTACCAATCTGACAATTCTTGGATAAACTAACATCAGGTTTCCTTATACGAGGAATGCCTCTTACTTTCCTAAATTTTCTTATCTTTACCATGTTATCAAAATTCACATGACATAACCTTTTGTATTATAACCAACTTTTTTCAACTTGAGCAATAAAACATGAGCACTCACCAAGATCAAGATAAAACAAGTTACCTTTTATTTGTATACCTAATCCAATCAGCTTTCCTTTGTCATCTAGTAGTCTTGCCTTTCCATGCATGAATTCCACCTTGAATCCAATATTGATTAGCTATGCCACACTCAATAGATTATGTTTTAGTCTTTTAACCCAATAGGCATTATCACATACAAGTTCTTTGGTTAATGAGATTCAACCTCTTCCTTTTATGCAATAAGGTTCATTATTTCCAAACCTTACACTACCACCATCATAGTCTTCAAAATGTTCAAACTTGGTTTTTTCACCAACCATATGATGTGAACAACCACTGTCTATGATCCGAGTATTATTTTTTTTCACATGAGAGTTAAGTGCCATCTTATCTTCCTCGTCATTATCAAATTCATCTTTCATAGCAATGTAGACAATTTCATCTTCACTATTATTAGAATCCTTGGAGTCCTTAGCCATAAAACATGTTTTCTTACCTTTGTCCTTGAATGATTTAAAGTCTTTCTTGTCATTGCACTTATGACCTTTCTTCTCATATTTGTATTTCTTGTTTGGGCACCTAGCTATAATATGACCAATTTCTTCACATGAAAAATAGATTAGGGGAACTTTACCTTTGTACTTTCCTTTTCCTCTAGAATATTTCTTTGCAACTAGAGCTTCAACTACTTCAAGATTACTGTCAAAACTCTCATTTGATTCTTCTTCACTTTTTGACTGACTTTCTTTTACTTTCTTTCCTTTTTCTTTAAGTCAAATCTTGGCTTCAAATGTTGATTCAATGTTCTTGGAAGCTAGAACATAATTATCATAGTTATCTAGCTCAAATGCACTCAATCTTCCTACTATGGAATCCAAATTTATCTTATGATTTTCTTTGCATCTTCTTTCTTGAATTGTAGATACTCTAATTGCATAAATGGGAAGCAATGTTCTAAGAACTTTACTTACAACTATTTCTTCCTTGATATCTCCTCCAAAAGTTTTGATTGCACTGATACTTGCTTTGATCTTTTCAACATATTTGGCAATATTTTCATCCTCTTTCATCCTCATCTAATCAAATTTTCCTCTTAGACTTTTTACTTTTTCTCTCCTCACATTTTCATCACCTCCATAGATTTCCTTCAGCTTGTTCCACATTTCAAAGGTAGTTTTGAAGTCCTTGATATCATCAAATTCTTGATGGCTTAGGGTAGATGCAATGACTATCATCATGGTCTTATGAGTCTTCTTCTCAGCAATGTCATTAACAAATAATTTACCAAAAGGAGTTGTATATTCTTCATCAAGATATTTCAATCATGTATCTCCAATGGAACTAGATAGAATCTCGTGAGACCTTTCCATGCTGAAAATTTATCCTTGTTAAGCCTTGGAATTTCCCTCTTGTAAGACATCCTGATCTTTAGCTTCAGTCCTTGAAACCTTTCCTGCAAGTGTCAAAAGCTTTGATACCAATTGTTGGAAATGTAGATGGAGTAACTGAGGGTGGGGGAATGAATCAGTTACCACAAAAACAAATCCATAGATCCCTTAGATGTTCGATAAAACTAGTTACTATTGTCACAAGTAAACATACAGAAAATGATGTAACTCGGTAGATGTAGTGTATGTTAACTTTAATAGATCTTAAACATTCACAGTGATTAACATGCAAACATAAAAGAAATAAAATGAACACGAGACACCAAGTTTAATGTGGAAACCCAATATGGGAAAAACCACCAAGTAACTAGCTACTAATTTTCACTCTTCTAATGTGAGCCCTATTAGGAGCCAACTTGGTTAAGGGTTACAAAATGCACTGTTAGGTGTGAGTCTATTAGAGAATTTAATCGCCCTATTAGGAGTGGCCTTGCAAGATGTCTTTAGAATAATTCAAAGGAACTATCACCTTGTTAGAGGATTTACAAATGGCTGTTAAACCAACTCTGTTAAGAGATTTAGGAATCACTGCTACAATGGTGAGAAAGTAACAATGAAATGACCTAAGTGAGATGCAACTAAATTGTTGATACAGATCTCTATTCTACTTCACTAGATCCTTCCTGATCAAATAAATCTTTACTATTTCTCAATTATATCTAACCATCCTTCAAATTTCACTCACACTTTCCTCTTCAAAGAATCAATACACGTGCATGCTTGCTCATTACACTATAGAATTCTCAACTTGACCTATTATTTATACCTTACTAATTGTCAAGTTAGCTCAATTACAATTTATAATTACCAATAATCATTACCTTAGTCAGCCACAATCATTACTTGAAATAATTAAACTTTATTTCTCAAATTAACAAAATCCTTCATTGGTCGACCTTGCTCGGTAAACACTAATCCTAAAAAGATTTCCTGTGTTAACCAACAGAAGCTCGGTTAACACTGCAAACCCTAAAAAATCCTTTGGAGACCAAGTGAACTTGGTAAACATTGAATTTCCTTTGTTAACCATGTGAGCTTGATTAACACTGAACTTCTGCCACAAAATCCTTCAACGCTTGAGTGATCTCAGTAGACACTATTTTCATAGAGTAATTTCCAAGAATGCTCATTAGACTCTACAATTTTCTTTACTGACCAACTAAGCTCGTTAGATACTATCTACCAACTGATATGACATTTGTGTAACATCAAAGACAACACACAATTAGATAATTGTATCCAACAACTACACACTACCCAACCAAAAATGATACAAGGACTTGAAGAATAGTTTTCAAAGGAAAGTAAAATAAGGGGTAGTTGACTTCAAAAATATGTTGCTCTATCTTAAAGTTATAAGGAATCTTAAATAATATATTTCATTTTCAAAACAAGGAAAATAATCAAGAACCTAGAATATAGTTACTATAGGCTAATGAAGAAGTGATCAGCAAATAAGTCTAGAGTTAGTACACCCCTACCTTGTCCAACTTCCTGCAAACATAAGGTCACATATATTAGCCATTATTCCTATAAGATGTGTCATCAAAAAACTAAAACCAGTTTGAAAAGATTGTAAGTGCAATTTTTCATAGAACAAATTGACAAAATAACAAAATATGATTTTCATGTACCTCAATCTTCAACAAACTATAAATTGGAGTTATGGTAACCACTACATAATAAATTGGAGATACCTTAACATGCTTCTTGAAAGCAAGAATACTGCTAGAAAAAATATTGGAGGTGCCTATAAATTGATCCATTGATTAGTAACCAATTGCGAAAAATTAAATACCAAAAATCATTGAGTGAAATTGGAACTTTCCAATCACCAATAAAAGTCAAACTATTATTTTGATTTTGAGTAACTATATGAATTTATAGTTCATGTGTTTGTTTTTCTTATGTTTCTATCTAAATTATAACATTGAAAAATTCATGAATGAAAAAATATGATGTGGAAATTTATATCAATACAATAAAATTAAACTTTCTTTAATAGATGATTATTATAAATTTTAAAAATCTATCCTTCTTAATTTTCAAGTTTCTAAATCTCTTACAATTCATTAAATGAAAACACAAATAATAGAATACAATCATCACATTTTTTATCATTATTCTCAATAGAACATTTGATCAAACATTTTACTTATATAATTTCTATTTTTTTAAGACAATTATCAAATGATTCACATATATTATCTATCCTTTCATATTTTACATATCTCCATGAGCACTATAACACAAGCCAAACTCAACACTAATACAATTATAGTTATTTAATGATTTTTCTTATAATTTCTTAAATCCTTTCAAAGTATATGATAGACTTATCTTACACTCTTTCTTCAACTTTTGAAAGAATAACTTAAATATTTTTAGAACATCTTTGATAATGCTTGTAAAAAATTCATAGATCCTCTTGACTACTTTGAGTTGACTATTAATGTTTCCACTCTAATTTTATAAAGCCTTTTCAATAGTTTCAAGTGTATATATTTTACAACCATAGATTCTACAAGACCAAAATACTTCACATTTTACATAATATGTCATTTAGTAAATAAAGTTACCAAGTCAAATTAAAGTCAAATTTATATTAATTTAAAATAAAGCTCCTAAATTCTAAAATAGAGATATAAGGAAGCATTGTTGCCAAAACAATGCTACTACCCCAAAATAAAATTTATTTAAATACATATCTGACAAATATGATAAGAATATTTCAATTATGCAACTCTTTTTTTCATCAAAGATAATGACCCAACAATAGTGCGAACTTTTAATATTCAGTCATTACTTTATTATAAATTATCTAACATTTTTAGTAAAAATTTAAATAATAAATTATTAAATAATAGTTTGGGTTTGTTTTTATCTTACAATTAAGATTAGATAGCATGACATAAATGAAAAACAACATATTTAAAGTTACGAAAAACATGTCAGAAAAGAAATATATAATATTTATCTTACAAAATACCTAAATTTCATAAATCCAACTACACTTTGAACTAATACTAATTATATTTTCAAAGCAACAAAACTTGATAAATATAATAGAATCCTCTAATATTTTAAACCCTTTATAGATGCAACAACACTTAGATTTTAGTAGTTTAGGAAACAATGAAAATAAAATAAGAGAAAAGCAAAACCTAATTGGAGCTTGGAAAAAAGCTCAGTAGCATGGATACAAATCAAAGCATTTGCTTCCCCATTATCTAAATCTACATGAGTGATAGATCTGATATAACCATCTAGATAGAAATGCATTCATATTTAGATAGCCACTACTTCCCATACTCATCAAATTTCATTTGAAGACATGTTACATCCCTAAAAGGTAAAAAACCTTGTCATTTTTATTCAAATGACGCATGCTATTATTTTTCCCATCTTCAAAAACAAGTACATTATTTGGCTCTTTAATAAAATTCTTGTAGTTATCCCCGAATATAATATTTGGACTTACAAAAATTATCTTGTATGTCTTTCTCTCTAGATCAAATCTTAAGTGCATAACAATTTTATCTTAATATTCTTTCATATAATCTAATTCTTGACTATTTTATCTTAATACTCTTTCATATAATCTAATTCTTAAATTTTTTATCTCAATAATCTTTCAAATAATCTAAAATCCTTCCTGTTCTAGTTAGGCTTGCATCTTCAAGAAAATGAGTATTCATAGTTACTGGGTTGATCAATTTAAGAAATCTAGGAATAGGAGAAAGAAAATATTGTTTTCAAAGTATTTCACAAAAAATAGCCTTAGCTCACACTTGGTATTGGGCTAAGTACAAAGGATGGCTCATGCTCAAGCAAAGATCCATATGGTAGGGGTAAAGCAATAGTTGCATAGAAGAGTAGTTGATTTTGGATTTTGATTATTATTATCTATTAGATAGATATGGATTTATTTGTTTTATTAGATGGAATATAGCCAATTTCTATCAATCAAATTTTTTTATAGCATTACGTTGAAATCAAAATACAACAATTTATATGTTGTTTTAAATATATGTAGTTTGATGATGAGTTTTATATGATGTGTTAATGGGAAAAAGGTTGAAAGCCTATAATATATTAAAATAAAGGGAGTGTACATATTGATAAGAGGACTTGATTGAAAATAAGACTTCTCTTCCACTTTCATGCCCATATTAGGCACAATGTTCTCTTGATAATTATTATCATCTTCTTACATAAGATGAACATCTCCATAGAAGTCCATAACTATTGCATCACAACCCAATACAACTAGCTCCTGAGGCCATGATGTGGTTGTGGTTCAACTTGAAGATCTCCTCAAGAAAGGAGACCATGCACACATCCAAATGCTTGTCTCCCACCTATGCATCCTAGCCTTGCACAATTTAGATTAAAGGAGAAAACTCATTATAAACACACCTAGAGACATGATTGTGAATAAAAATAGACTAGGTCAGATCCATTTATACTAGATCAAAATGGAGAGCAATCAACCTTGAAATAAGATACAATGGGGCTTTTGATACATGACAATTCTCCTTAGTTTTTCTACAAGCATACTTGATACATGTCTAATAGTCATCTTTGAAGATTGTACTAAGATTTTCATAGGAGATTTGCACATTAAATAGAATCTTGGATTAAGCAATCTCTGCTTTATTTTCTAGCACTTATAGGTAGCAACAACATTCCAAGTAGAGCCAAAATTCCTAGAGACTTAAGGAAACTCAATCTCTATATCCATTTTAGACTTACCCTTGTCTAATTGTTTATGACAAGGGCTGGAACATAGGGTTGATGCTACCTGTGCAAGGAACATCACCCTCTCTTTAATGTGCTCCAAATAAGTGCACTACAAGCTCTATAAATACTTGAGCCAAAGACCTCGTAATAGACAGTTGTAATAAAATTCCTATTAAATTATTTTCATCTAAGGAAATGGAACCTTGATGAAAACATTATTAACATATTTGATAACTAATTAGCTACTAAGTTCACTTCCCTATAACAGTGGGAAATTGAGAATTCAAAAAACTATGGTAGCAACTTCCTGATTGCCCCCAATATATACTATAACTAACAATATTTTTTGGCATGAAAGTTGATGTTATAATTTGGGAGTCACCTTTTATGACCAATCAAGAAATGCCCATTAATAGGGCTTTAAGTAAAGCTATTGCCTCTCCCACATTATTTCACAAAAAATAGCATTGGCTCACTATACATAATTTTTTGGCAACCTTAGTTAGTTCTCTAGGTGTATTTGGTATGGAATAAAAACCAATACAAATGGTGTCAGTATCCATAAAATTGGGAATGAAATAAATAGAACACAAAAAATTGATATAAGTATAATGTTGTAATTTTTCATTTTTTTCTCTCAATCCCATGATTGCACTACTATTGTGATAAATTAATATTCATGAAACTATGAAGGAGAAATAATTTGGAAATTAGAGCATTTCTAGATGTCAAAAATTTTATTTCACATGCCATTGTGGGATCAAGAGATGGTGATGACCACATCCATCCCCTCCCTGATACCAATGTCAATAACACATCAGATAATACAGATGAAAGTCAACATAAAATATTAAACTCAAGAGAGAAACAATGGGCCCACCCAATAGTAGATGCTTAAAAATAATAATCAACCCTAAACCAAAAACCTTAAACCACAAGAATGGATTAGGATATGGAGATGAAGATGGAGATGGCGACCCATGTGAAGGATAGGCCTATATTAGGTAACTCCAATTCCTCCATGCTTGTGGTCATCCATCTAAAGTATATGGAAACTATAGTCATATGAGTTCCAACTATAGTCATTCAATGGTGTAAAAAGACTTGTATAGTATTGAAATTGATAAATTCATCCTCCACTACACATGATTTAATATTGTTTGACCTAGATTCTTTAAGAAGCTCTATAGTTGAAAGTACTTTCTTAGAATGAGGTTCAAGTGCTAAGGAAAATTCACTTGCAAGTGAAGATCTTATTGTAGGTGATGGGGAAGAACAAGTGAATCTTGTTCTTGTCAAAGTAGGTATAGGTGCAAAGGGAGCATATGGTAGACTTGGAACAGTTGAAATAAATAAATATTTCTAGGGTAAGGTTCTGGAGCTAGCCCTTATTTAGAAGCTACACAAGTAACACAGTTATTAGAATATATCATAAATCTTGGTATCCTCTCTATTAATACTTTTTCTTAGAGGTGTTTATGTGCTTTGTGGATCCTCTTGTTTAGTTTCTACTACCAATGTGAGTGTTAAAAAAATAATTCAATTATGTTTCTAACTAGTTTAGGACCTTGTTCCTCAAAATATCGATTTATTATTGCAACATAAAAGGGCTCAACTTAATAGGGTAGGATAATACTGTAGGACCAGAAAAATGGGCTAAAAGCATAACATACTATGAGAAAATCACAAACTCAATAATCATACGTTAGCACCCACTAGTCTACCATGAAAGCCAAACTAAACAAAAGAAAGCAAACATAATCAAAAACTCCCTTTTCCGTTTGTAGCTCCCATGTCCTTCTTTCTTCTCCAAATGATTGCAGCTCCAAAGTTGCTGATAGCACGCACAAAATTGAAGCAAAAGCCTATGATAGTGATAATGCCATGAGAATACTTGAAGTGTTATTTTATGTTTGAGAGAGAATGCAAAATGCAAATTAGTAAAGACTCAAAAACTCAAAGATTCAAGGATTCAAGACTTAAGCATTCTAGATCCGAAATGAGAGGAAGGGTGTCCATTTTATAATTTTCATGTAGGGTGAGAGCATTGGATTTGTCACCCATAGACATGCAATGTGGCAAGAGATTCCTATGACACATATGACAGAATATGCCAAAAGTAGGATTCTATGACACATGAGAGTCAAATTTGGAAGAGAATCTATGACGCGTCATAAGATTCCTCAACCCACTTAAAGCCAAGAATTTATGACGAATAAGCCAAATAGGGACATGCGTAAGAGGTAATAATATTTGATTATGACAAGTCTCAGCCAAGTGTCAAAGGAGGATCCACGAGGTGTCACATCCAAGTGTCATGATGACGTAATATTTTATGGAATATTTGAATAAAAATCCTTTTATTCCACAAAATAAGAATTAGTAGAAAATGGAATTAATGATGGAAAATGGAACTTAGGAAATTAAGAATTTCCATGGTTTACAGATGATAAACCAATTAATTAATAAAATTAATTAATTGAGGATGATAATTAGGAAGAATAATTAGTGAGAATAATAGAATTAAATTATGGGTTATTTAATCCTATAACGAAAATTAGTAGATGATTGGCCAAATTGATTAAATGAATGTGACCGTATCCTTTGATGAAAGTGTGACAATGATGGATATCGAATAAGATGATGAAAAGGTAGACCAAAACCATGGTCAAATTAATTGATAGATCAAAATGATAATATGCCAAGGACACATGACATGAATAAATTGATATGTAACATTTAACCGACATTGTAAATGCTACAGGATTGAAATTGATTGATAAGGTATGATCATAATAACATTGACATACACTGTCAATATTATTAAAATGGTTGATGATGACATGATCTAACATTGAAAGCCTCAACAACATCAAAGATTGAATGACATGAATGATATTTTGACTAGTACTGAGAGCCATGGCAGTATTAAGGTCAGATTGATAAGATTGATAAGATTGATAGGTTTCCAAGGCACTGAAAGCCACAACAATGCCTAGGAGTGGATAAATGATGATTGATTTGGGATGTTTGATATGTTTTAGGTTGATTAGGACTGATTTTGAGTGCTTTCAAGTTGATTTGTGGTGATTCTGAGTTGATTTGATATGATTTCGAGTTGATTTGATATGATTTTGAGTTGATATGAAATTGATGTGAAAGGGGATACAAATGACGAAATATGGTCAATCTGGCCAAAAGATCAAAGTTAGTAGAATGATAAAATGGGACAAATTAGTATGAAGAAGTGATGAAACCATAGATGCAAACCATTTTTGAGTGTCTACATTTTGCCCCTCTTTGATACAATGTGATTTAGAGCGTTGTATCAAAGAATAACTGATGAGAAAGTCACAACATGCCCCAGTAGGGATGATATATATGGGTTCCCCCTCAATAAATTGACTAATATAAGCATATGATAAGTCAATTCATTGACAAAAAGAATAAAAAACCATAGAAATTGATGGATCACAAATCAGAGCTAAGATGTGAAAGTTATGAGGCCTAGAGTGTAGAACAGGGTCAATCCATAGCCCGCGAATAATTGCATGGGATACAACTCAAGAAAGAAAAAAAATGATGAAAATGATAGTTCATGTTTTTTGTAATGAATATACAAATCCAACGCAACTGATAGATTGCAAATCTGAGTTAAAACGCAAAAGTCATGGGCTCCAAAGTGCAACATAGGGGCTTTGGGAGCAGTTCTGGGTATCTTAGGTCCCCAACTGCACCCAAAACTCAATCAAGTGCATCATTAAAACACTTGTTAAGCCCAAGTGTTCCATGATATTACCAATTGCATCAATGATGCACTTGGGAAGCCCAAGTGGTGAAAAATGTGCCCGAGAAGGCCCTAGGAGCCAAAATTAACATGACAGGGGGCAACTAAGAGCCCAAGAGTAATTGCAAGGATTAACACTCCATAAAGTGACAAAATAATGAAAATGATAGCTCATTTTTTTCACAAGAAATATATGAGTCCAATGCAACTGATGGTTCATATATCAGAGTTGAAACGCAAAAGTTATGGGCTTCGGAGTGCAACATAGGGGCTCTGGGAGCAGTTCTAGGTATCCTAGGTCCCCAACTGCACCCAAAACTCAACCAAGTGCATCATTGATACACTTGGTAAGCCCAAGTGTGCCATGACAGTACCAAGTGCGTCAATGACACACTTGGGAGGCCCAACTGTGCCCTAAAAGGGCATATTGCACCCTAAAAGGCTCCAAGGCCCAGAATCAGCCCGATTGGACTCGGAATGACCCGAAATTGTGCGTGCATGACCAAAATGATGGAAAGATGTCATAACATGAGGGAAAACATAAAAAATGGTTGTATTTGGTCAAAGATGATGAGACAAATGTCAGACTGAGGTTGAACCAGGTGGGAAGCCATAGAAAGTCGATTGACAGTGCAGGATGATGCAGGAATGCATGAATGCAAGATGAAGATGATTTGGTGAATTAGAAGACATGATTATGGTGATGGAGAATGAGATGAATAAGAAAGATGGGATGAGGATATGTTAGTATGATGGAAAGACTTTTGCTTCTAGAAAGTGCACTATATGTCAAATGGAGCTTTATTTTGATATGGCAAATGGAATGCAACACATCATGGCATAAAGGGCTAGAGCGCAAATGCAAGCCTTTTGCGTAAACAAGCACGATCCGGATAGAGAATGACCTTGTCCTTCCTAAGGCATATGTACATGCCCCAGACTCTCAAAGGTACATTGTAATTGAGAGAAATAGAAAAAGATGACTATGAACCATCCCGACCACTCTCATAGATCAATTTATATCATTGAGTAGCATAGGGACAAGATCAAAGAAAAAGCAAAGAAAAAATAAATCACTCACTAAATAGCATGAGCCAACAGCTATTCTTGTCCATTATTACATTCTTGTTAATGTTTTAGGTGTGTAGATAGTGTTTGGCATGTGAATAACGTGATAGTTCTAGTTGTGGATTCAGTTGATAAGTTCGTAGTGATATGTTGGATTGATTGTTGGTTCACATTGCTCAGTATTGTGATTGGCATTGAAGTGTAGTGCTTTGGGTTTCAGTCTGCAAACTGCAAGTGTTTACACAAAAGGGGTGGTTATCCACAGTGAATATGTGCAAGGTTTATTGCAAATTTTTGATGATTTTTTGTGATTTTTAGGGTTTTTGAGGATATTTGATGTTTTTGTATGACTGATTTCTTCAAGACATTTTATGACTTTTAGTTCTTTTTTCAGGATCGTATTTGAATTTTTTTAATGATTTTTTTAGGACATTATGTGATTTTTAGTGATTTTCTCAAGATCATATTTGAATTTTTAGGATTTTTTTTCAGGACATTATGTGACTTTTAGTGATTTTCTCAGGACATTTTATGATTTTTAGGGATTTTTTTAGGACATTTTATGATTTTTAGGGATTTTTTCAGGACATTTATGTGATTTTTAGTGATTTTCTTAGGACATTTTATGATTTTTAGGGATTTTCTCAGGAAATTTTATGATTTTTAGGGATTTTTTCAAGATCGTATAAGTATAGAGAAGTGTTAGCTCCAATCCGTTATGTGATAGATTCAATGGACAAAAAGCACTTAGGGGTATGCCCCTAGTTCAAATTCAAACTTACGCACTATGTAGGTAATATGCCTCCAGACAAGATGCAGACTATGTACAAAGGCCAATGATAGAGTTTGTACAGATTAGTAATGCTTGGTAAGATAACAAAGGACATTAACCAGTTCGTGAGCCATGATAAGGAACCAAGGATGTCTTGCAATATGAAGGATATGATCAAGGAATGATAGAGGGGGAAAAGACCAGATGGAATCTTGATAGATGGAGGAGCAATAACTGATTACACACGGCACCTGTTTGCCAGGTTTTCACCATGGTACTTGCCCAAAGCACCTGTTGGTTTTCACTTTTGGACAAAATTTTTCTCTTGACTCAAATTTTCGTGCCAAGACACCTGTTTTTGAGGTTTTCATGAAGGCATGCTCTTCTTCTTTTTTTCTTTTTTTCTTTTTTTTAAATTTTTTTTTTTTTGTATTTTTTTAGGACTTTTTGCAATTTTTTTGATATTTTTTCATGACTTTTAGATGGAATCAAGAATGTCACTAAAAAATGCTGAGAATATATCTGTTGTTGATGTTTCTAGCTGATGAGCTCTGAATCCATGACTGACCATAATTATGGAGGATTTGTTTCGAGTCTGTAGCTAAAATCAAACCACAAGAAAGGCCTTGAGAGATACCATCGTGTACCGTATGTAAGACAATGTCTATCTCTTGCGAATCAAGGCATCTAAGGATAATTGGGTCAATAGAAATGTCATGTGGGATGTCACTAATGATGACATATGTGAAGGCTTGTTGGGTAAAGGACTGATTTTGGTTAGGTAGCTGGAGTGGGGGATAAACAAAGGGATATAAGGGAGGGTTGAGACCAATGACCTTCCGCATGAATGCTGATTGAGAGAGCTCCAAAAGATTTTGTGACATGTTGAACATTCAAACACTGATATTCATGGCATCATATTTTTCATTTTGTATCATTGGGAGCTGCTTAGTTTTTGATTTTTTATGGTCTAATGGTGCCTTTTGATTTTCACCAAGAGACCTATGCTTGTTATTTCTTTATCTTTTTTCTTTGTAACTATAAGGTGGAGTAGGCTCCCCAAAGTATGCCAATGTGTTCTCTTTAGAAGAAATTGCTTCTTTATGATCTTTAATCATAATTCCTTCAAAGTCTATAATAAGAGTGCCATCATTGTCGAATCAATCAAAAATTGGTGGTCCACATTGGTCCCAATCCAAAGGTTTAGGATAACTTGAGGAGATGTCATCATCAATGTTGAATGGGCTTTGGTTGAAGGTAGATATATGGGTAACTGATTCAACTGGGTCATTGGGGTTATGCTCAGAAGCTAGGGGATTGTTGGTTTCAAGCGGGATATCCTCAGATGCCTTTTCATCATTCGAAACATCCATAGTCTTACATGTAGGTACTGTGGTACTAGGAGGACCTATTTGTAATGGTTTAAATCTAAGCCCCAAAGTAGGAGGTTGTCCTTCTATAGTGATAGGTTCAATGATTCCTTGTTTCTGAGATCCAAGGCCACTATAGCCATCATAGCCTTGTTTTTGCAGGATGGTAAACCCAAGTCCATACTTGCTAGGAGATATCAAAGTGGGTTCTCATTCTACTTTTTCTTTCTCAATACATATGGATGTATTCTCATTCATAGAAGTATAATTCTTTGTACTAATGGGAGAAAGTGGTGACTCCCTAATGTGAGAGACTTGAGACATAAAGTACTCTCCACACCCATTGTCTTCAATCTTCATCTTTTCCTTGGCTTTACTGAGTAGTATATCAGCATCCACATACTTAGAGGAATTTGTGGGTTGTGCTTCATAGTTTGTTGGGATTTGGAATGCAGTAGCATCTCTTAGATTAGCACAAAACTAGAAAGGATCTAGATCATCAGGGATGGTAACCTCCATGTTGTCATAGGAAAACTTCAGACATTGATGATATGTAGAAGGGATTTCTTTCATAGCATGAAGCCAAGGGCATCCCAGTATCATGTTACAATTCATTTCTATATCTAGGACATGGAACATTGTATCTTCAGTAGCTGGACCAACTTTGACAGGTAGTGTGATGATGCCCCTGGAGAAGTGTTCACCATCATCATAAGCTTTTATTGTGATTCTTCGAGAGGGATCCACATCATCTTCAGAATAATCCAAATTGTTGACAACCTTAAGAGTAAAAATGTTCAGTCCTGCTCCTCCATCTATTAAGACATGTCTGACTTTGGCATTATGGATAAAGACTTCGAGATAAAGGGGATCATTATGGTTAGATTTTTCCTTAGGAATATCTCGGGGTGAAAATGTGATATGTTGTGATGCGGATAGGTTCCCAACCATGGCTTGGAATTGGGAGACATCAATGTTATCTGGGACTACTGACTCTTTAAGGGCTTGCTCCAAGATCTTATGGTGTTGGGGAGATGCACGCAGTAGGTCCAAAATGGATATTTGTGTAGGGGTTTTTTTGAGTTGTTCAACAAGGCTATAATCAGATGAAGTAGGAGCAGTAGGTCTAGTTGGGGGTGCAGGTCTAGGAGAAGCAGTAGGTCTAGATGGGGCTCCAGGTAGGGTGATCTTTCTATGACATGTAGTGATAGCACAACGAGGGTCTTCAGCCTTCAATGTGAATGTGGATATGCAGAAGTCAGACTCATTAAAGAAATTGATGGTGTAGTCATAGCCAGTGCGTGTGTAATTCACATTACCTTGTGAGTTTGAGTTTGAACTTGAGGGTTTCTCTTTGTCATGATTACCCAAAGGATCTTTGAAAATAGTATGATCAGAGTTGGATGCTAACAGTGATGGATCAACTGTGATGACACCATCATCAATAAGGTCTTGTATTGCATGTTTCAGTTGGAAGCATGATGAAGTTTTGTGTCCTTTGGTGCGATGGTAATCACAATACTTTTTGTCATCCCACCAATCAGCTTTAGTCAATGGTTCATCTTTGATTGGGGGTAATTGCAAGAAGTTATTACTTAGCAACTGTTGTAATGCAGTCTCAAGTGGTATTCCCAATGGCGTGAATTTCCTATCTTTGGTTCTAGGATGTCCTTTGTCTTGCGTGGAAGTCTCAATTTTTTGTTGTTGAGGTGTTGTTTGATTAGGATTTTGTGAATTTGTAGGGTTTACACCTTTCAAAGTTAGTTGAGGTTGTACTATGCTAATCATGTGGGCATCCAAATTGCCATCATTAGTCACATTCTTGTTTTTGGAGAAAAATTTTTCCTTGTCATTAGACGAGTTACTGTTTGTGTTTTCTTTGTTTATCTTGAGGACTCCCTTACGGATAAGAGCATCTTTAATACTAGCCCCTTTTTTCATTAGTTTAGAAATGGTGCTTGGACTCTTGATTTTGAGTTCATACATTAAGTTCGGGACTAAGTTTTCAATGCACAGGTTTACTTGTTGTTCTTCAAGAATGTCTAGTGAGCATTGACTAACTAGGCTTCTCCAATGTAGTAAGAATGTGATGAATGATTCTCCTGCCTTCTATTTAGTTGAGCACAAATCAGAAAGTGTCACCTCATTTGTGATGTTAAAGGCAAAGTGGGAGATAAACTTGTCTGCTAGTTTTGACCAAGATTTGATATTACCAAGAAGTTTGGAGTACCATTCAAGTGCAGGTAAACCTAGAGAATGAGGGAACAATCTCATAAGGTACATGGGCTCATCACTGAGTTTGGTGCATGAAGCACAAAATTCTCAGATGTGATCAATAGGGTTTCCTTTTCCTCAATATTTTTCAAACCTTGGAGCTTGGAAGTGTTTTGGGAATGGAGGCATATACAAACTTTTATCAAATGGGTTAGGACGTAGGTCCCTTTTTGTATATAGAGCTTGTTTCTTTTGGACTCCCAATGCCTCGACTTGTTTGGAAAGTTGTTTGAATTGTTGTAATAGTTCTTCATTGGGGTTTTGCATGATAAGTCTTTTGTGTCTATGAGTAGACTATTTGTTGTGGTGAGAACTATGTCTACTTGGTTCTAACATTTCTATGTCTAATGAGTTTGATAAAGTGTCGCTAGGTGGTTGAGGTATGTTGGCACCTCAAAGACAGAAAGGTCCCTGTTGTTTGGGAACTTGTTGTGGTATTTGATATGGAATTTGTTGTGGGATTGACTATGATTGTTGTACCATGTCTTTTTGTTGTCCCATGTGTTGTGGTTGTTGTTGGCATACCTCTGTTGGTTGTATGTGAGACCATGTGTGTGCTTGTTGTTCTAGAGGTATCTGTTGAGGTTTTTGTGGCACATGTTGTTGTTGTAATAAATGTTGCTAGTATGCAATTTGTTTCTCAAGGCATTTTTGATATTCCAACTATTGCTTGAGTTGCTCTTGTTGTTTAGCAAACATCATTTGTTGTTGTTGGAATTGTTTCTGAAATTGTTGTTGATAAATTGTGTGTAAGTCAAGTGGGTCCATATGGGATTGCGTGTTAGGAATGTTGGATGTTTGCCTCACTTGTGGTTGTTGCCGTTGTATTTGATGTTGTTGTTGATATGTTGGATGTGTGTCAAGTGGATGTAGACTTGGTTTTTCCTTGGAAGTGTTGGGTCCTTGTACCATTGTAGGTTTTTGTTGTCATGGGGGTTGACTAAGTCCTTGAGAATTGAACATCATGTTTGTATTGTTGTTTTGGTATCTTTGTGTTTTAGATGTTCCTGCTTGCGACATCATATTGACTTGACTATGAGATACATTTCTATTGGGAATGGATGTAATGTCAATAATACTTTTCCTTTGTGTTTCCATAAGGATGGTTGCACTTGATGTTTCACATGTTGTATTTATGAGAGGCTCCATAGTGTTTGATGTCGTAGCACTGGGTAAAGTTAGGAGCAAAGGTGTACTTTGTTGATTTGCCTCCAAAGAAGGTATGTCTGGCATCCCTAGAGCATGGGTCCTTTTAGGTGCATCTTGTTGTTGCATCATGTGACTAAAATCAAGTCTTAATGTCCTTTTGGGGTGTTTAGGGATTGGTGGTATTTCATCAAACAAGGGGTTAACATTGATGTGTTCAAATGTACTTTGGAGGATTTCAATTGTTGGTTCTTGATGGGATCTTATAGGTGCCATTATTGCATTTGAAAACTCCAAAGGTTGTTTTCCCTTGTCTAAGTCCAAATTTATCATGGGTTGGATGTTTTCAATTGTTGTGTTGGTTTGATTTTTGGACTTAGGACCTTCCAAGTTTGGGTTAAATTTGACAATTTCTTGAGCTGCCAAACGTTTGAAGTTCTTGCAAAAATTTTTGTCTTGACATGCCCTAGCCATTTCTTCATCAGTGATGCCATAATTAGTGTCAAAGTCATCACTTAGGTGTACAATACCTTGTTTTATGTTTGATGTGTTAGGTTGGCTGAATTCAAATGAATGTGATTGTTCATCTTCAGGTGAGGTTGGTACACTTCCTTCTTCTAGTGGCATTGGCACGATTATAGGTTCAAAGTCAGGACTCCATTGAACCATCCCATGTGTGGGGGAAGTGTTTGGAGGAAATCTCATGATAGGTTCATTGTTCAAGGTTTGTTGTGCCATAGCTTGATTATGAGGATCTTGCGGATACATATTCAAAGGGTCTGATAGTAATGGTTGCGATGTCTTGATTTGGTCTTCATCAAAGGTTTGTTGGATTTTCTTGCTCTTTCTTTATCTTGGATGAGGTTTTGGTTGTGCTTGTGCCTCAGAAAACAAAGGTTGATAGAGTTCCTCTAGTCTCTGAGCTGCTTGTCTCCTAGTAAGTTCTGGCATGATACCTAAGAGTGCAAAGATTGGTGGGTATGCAAGATATGAGTGTTTTTGGGATTTTTAAGTGTTTAGGAATGTTATGCAATGTGAGGAAATGCTAGATGAATTATGGTTTTTATGTGCAAAGTGAAAATATCCTAGGGATGTTATGCAAATGCAAATGCAAGGTGATGTTTTGAAGTTTGACTAGAGGGGATGAAAATGACTCTAAGGTATGCAAAATGACAATTAGGGTTATGTTTTGGACTTGTTAAGGGTACTAAAGGTTGATGTATGCAAGGTGTATCATGTAAAGGATGATATTCTAGGGTTCACAATGACGTTTGGAACATGCAAAATGAGGGTAAATGCTCAAGAAGGTAATTTGGTTGATGGACAATTTGATAGGGATTGGTAGTGAAAATGATGTTAAAGATTTTGATCAATGCAATATGAAGGGGATATACTACTAGGGTAGGTCAAAATGATGTTTGGGGATGCTATGACAAGGGTATATGGAAATTTTTGAACTTAGATAAAACCTTTTGAAAGTATTTTGCCTAAGAGTTTAACCTTGTGATAAAGGACTTTGGATCTTAACCAAAAACTGATAAAAGACGAAAAGATCAAATTGATAAAAGATGAAAAGGTCAAATATATCAAGAAATAGATAAATTTTTACCAAAGAAAATGATAAGCAAAGATAAAAGGACTAGTCAATATCCATTATCCGTCAACACTAGGAGATACTCTAAGACTTATACTTTTTCTAGATTTTTGACTAAATTCAAAGGTTTTGGGGGTTCAAAATGACATTTTGAGGACTCAAATGATGGTGATGCTGAGCGGATATGTGATATGGACAATAATTATGATGCAAAAGGGGATTTTGGGTGCAAGATGCGGTTTTGGGTCAAGTGCAGAACAGGGAGGTCTAGAGGCTCCTAGATGCAGTTTTGGGGTCCTAAAGTGCAGTTCGGAGGCCCAAAATGGTCATGCAGGTACCCAAGTGCACCCTGACAGTTCCAAGTGCACCCTAAAAGTACCAAATACATCATTGACACACTTGGAGCTAGTTTGGGCACAATTGGTAGTTTCTGGGCGCAGTTGGTAAGCTAGGAAGAATGTTTGCTGATTTTGGAGACTATGATTACCAAACTGACATGCCAGGAAGCCAAGATGCTGGGGTTGATGTTAGGATGGGTTGGGGGATGAAAAATGAAGGTTATGACATATATAATTATTTCTTAAGTGAAGGTGATGATGATTAGGTGCTGTAGAATGCAAATCTGGGCAAGCTAGTGCAAGGGGAGCTAACCAGGTACCTAAGGACACTGCTGAAGCCCCAAAATGTTATCTGGAACCCAAAACTAGATCTCAGGACCACCAAGTGTGCCCAAAAAATTTAGACTATGTCAATGATTCATTTGGGGCCCAATTGGGCATAGTTGGTAGTTTCTGGGCGCAGTTGGTAAGCTAGGCTAAAACTGAGGCAATTCTAGAAGCTATGGTTTCAGGATTGATGTCACAGAGAGGTAAATGGTAGAGGACAGTGTTACGACCAATTTGGATGCTCAAAATGATAATTAGGACACTTGGAATGATGGATAAAGTGGTCAATATGATGAATAAGTATGTAAAGATGCAAGGTGGTGAATGCAAAGTGCTGATTCTAAGATGGGAATGCAAAAACTAAGGAAAGTAAAACTAAACCTAAATGGATGCAATATGAAAAGTAATAGATACTAAATGAGGACTAAAAGATGCAATATGAAGTCTATATGATGAAAGAATGAAGCTTGGACTAGGGTGAATTCAAGTGAAATCTATGCAAATATGAGATCTACATTTTGCCAAGTGCATTTAAGAGCACAAGTCGCCATGTTTTCCAAGGTTCGAGTGTGTTGAATCAATGTTTGCAAAGTTTGATAAGGTTGAAACGTTTTGGAAATGTGTGATGTTTTGAAAAGTTCAAATGATATCCAAGGTGTAAATTTAAAAGTTTGGCTTTTATCTTGATTATGTTTTACACACACGCAAGACACATTAAGACAAGAATAATTGTTGTAAAAGTTAACAAACACACCACAACCTAGGGTTTTAGGACTATATCCACTAAATTCCTACTTGAACCAAAGTTCAACCATGCTTATCCAAAGTGGACAACCTAGGATTTTGGCACCACTAGCTCCCCCTTATAGCGCACTCACTTCTCGAGGCTACCAAGATCCGCTTCCCAAGGGGCATGACTTCCCAAGGGACTGTTGCCTCTACTAAGGACCATGAGAATGTAGGATGTCTTCACAGGCATGGGTGACCCCTTGAGCCAGTGGATAGAAAGGATTTTGGCCACTAAAACATGGTTTTTAGTAAGGGCATTCCGTTCGGCAAGTTAATGATAAACTTTCACAGAAGGTCTCCCAGCCCCGAGAACCGAGGTTTGACGCACCACAAGGGTACTAGAGGAGAGCTATCACGTAGCAATACCACCGACATAGCTTTCACTGTAATTGAGTTTTATATAGTGGCTAGAACGTTGACCTAGCTTTGGCCCATTACCACTCTGAGGTCATCCCCTAGCATACCCAATATCGAGTATCTTGGTCCAAGGCAGGCCTCCTATAGAAGTTACACGAATTTCTCTTACACCCAAGATCCAAAAATGGCAAGGGGAGAGGATACGTCCAATACAACTCCTAGGGATCTAAAACTGTAGATACGCTAGGCAGAAATAAAAAGGTTCTTTTTAAGCACCAAAAGAAATGTTATCTAATTTAGGAAACCCACACACAGTTTTGAAAGACACACAAAGTCTTTGACAACGTCCTACAAACAAAGCATTAGTATTTTATGATCATGTCTTTATCCCATGATTTCCACATGCTGCAAATAGATAATTAGTAACACAAAATTACCTAATCTATGAGCTAGAGAGTGATAGGAACTTGAAATGCAGATTTTGATTGGTGCATGTGCTTACTATGAACCCAGGTGTGCTCTGATAGTGCAAATTACTCCCCAGAAGGCCAAAATGGCTCTGTACATCCCCAAGTACACCTAGACAATGAAAATTGTGTCAATGACATAGTTGGAGCCCAGTTGGGTGCAGTTGGTAGTTTTAGGGCACAGTTGGGAAGTCAGGTGCAAGGTGTGGGGAAATGGGTGCCTAGTCAAGACCCAGAAACTAAAATTTTTAGAGCTACGCTCCCAAGTGTGCCCAAATAGTGTAGACTACATAAATGATGTAGTTGGGGCCTAGATGGGTGTAGTTGGTAAGTTGGAAATAGCAGAAAGAGGTTTTGGTGTCTTCTAGGCTCCTAAAATTGCTCCTAGGGGTCCCAAATGTGCCCTAACAGAGAAGAGTGCACCCTAGGATAGCAAGCTAATAGAATGCATGAAACAATAGCATATAAGCATTTTACTGGACCCCCTTATTAATCTATGTGTGAAAAGGAAGAGAAAATAGTTGTTATACCCTTCTAAGTGAGCTCCTTCCTTGCACCTACAAGCACAAACAAGAAAACCCAAGTTAGATATGCATGTTCACATCGGGTTCACCAAATGTAGGACCAAAAAAATGGGCTAAAAGCATAACATACTATGAGAAAATCACAAACTCAATAATCATACGTTAGCACCCACTAGTCTACCATGAAAGCCAAACTAAACAAAAGAAAGCAAACATAATCAAAAACTCCCTTTTCTGTTTGTAGCTCCCATGTCTTTCTTTCTTCTCCAAATGATTGTAGCTCCAAAGTTTCCTATAGCACACACAAAATTGAAGAAAAAGCCTATGATAGTGATAATGCCATGAGAATACTTGAAGTGTGATTTTATGTGAGAGAGAGAATGCAAAATGAAAATTAGTAAAGACTCAAAAACTTAAAGATTCAAGGATTCAAGACTTAAGCATTCTAGATCCGAAATGAGAGGAAGGGTGTCCATTTTATAATTTTCATGTAGGGTGAGAGAATTGGATTTGTCACCCACAGACATGTGATGCGGCAAGAGATTCCTATGACACATATGATAGAATATGCCAAAAGTAGGATTCTATGACAAATGAGAGTCAAATTTGGAAGAGAATCTATGACGTGTCATAAGATTCCTCAACCCACTTAAAGCCAAGAATTTATGACGAATAAGCCAAATAGGGACATGCGTAAGAGGTAATAATATTTGATTATGACAAGTCTCAGCCAAGTGTCAAAGGAGGATCCACGAGGTGTCACATCCAAGTGTCATGATGACGTAATATTTTATGGAATATTTGAATTAAAAATCCTTTTATTCCACAAAATAAGAATTAGTAGAAAATGGAATTAATGATGGAAAATGGAACTTAGGAAATTAAGAATTTCCATGGTTTGCAGATGATAAACCAATTAATTAATAAAATTAATTAATTGAGGATGATAATTAGGAAGAATAATTAGTGAGAATAATAGAATTAAATTATGGGTTATTTAATCCTATAGAGAAAATTAGTAGATGATTGGCCAAATTGATTAAATGAATGCGACTGTATCCTTTGATGAAAGTGTGACGATGATGGATATCGAATAAGATGATGAAAAGGTAGACCAAAACCATGGTCAAATTAATTGATAGATCAAAATTGATAATATGCCAAGGACAAATGACATGAATAAATTGATATGTAACATTTAACCGACATTGTAAATGCTACGGGATTGAAATTGATTGATAAGGTTTGATCATAATAACATTGACAGACATTGTCAATATTATTAAAATGGTTGATGATGCCGTGATCTAACATTGAAGGCCTCAACAAAATCAAAGATTGAATGACATGAATGATATTTTTACCTAGTACTGAGAGCCATGACAATATTAAGGTCAGATTGATAAGTTGATAGGTTTCCAAGGCACTGAAAGCCACAAAAATGCCTAGGAGTGGATAAATGATGATTGATTTGGGATGTTTGATATGTTTCAAGTTGATTAGGACTGATTTTGAGTGATTTCAAGTTGATTTGGGGTGATTCCGAGTTGATTTGATATGATTTTGAGTTGATTTGATATGATTCTGAGTTAATTTGATATGATTTTGAGTTGATATGAAATTGATGTGAAAGGGGATAAAAATGACAAAATATGGTCAATCTGGCCAAAAGATCAAAGTTAGTAGAATGAGAAAATGGGACAAATTAGTATGAAGAAGTGATGAAACCATAGATGCGAACCATTTTTGAGTGTCTACAAATACAAATGGGTTTCTCACTGTAGCATAATGATTACTAAAATGGAGGGAATTAGCTCCCTATGGAAGGGCCTCACACGTTTTGCCACACATTTGATGTTCAAGTAAATGATCAAGATAGAGACTACCACTATATTGTCAGTTGATTTACAAGATTCTTTGACAAGTAATCTTAGCAATGCAAGCAGGACAATGGTTAGATTTGGTGTAGGGGTGTTGGACTCCATTGTAATATCACACCATTTGAGGTAGTGGTGCAGAGTACCCTGACCATCTCCCATGAAATTTGAGTTATAATTATCATGTTAGATTAGGATATTAGTTGTTTCATATCAAGTTATTAGGTGTTCAAATTAAGGTCATGTTAACCAATTTCTTGTTTTAAGTATTATGGGTCAAGTGAGTCAAAAGTGGGAAAATTCCATGCAAGGTCATAAATGGAATATATTATAGAGTTAAGATGTCATAATG
Organism: Cupressus sempervirens; assembly: GCA_028749045.1. Taxonomy (NCBI): domain Eukaryota; kingdom Viridiplantae; phylum Streptophyta; class Pinopsida; order Cupressales; family Cupressaceae; genus Cupressus; species Cupressus sempervirens. The sequence goes on along the minus strand of CM053792.1, from coordinate 763,639,862 downwards.
TGATTTTGAACCTATTTATGGTGCCTAGGAAAACTATATTAGAACTTAAAAATGCAAAATATGGAAAAAAAAATGTGTAAAAATTGCCAAGAAATGTTGTCAACAATTCTTTCCAAAATTGACAAAGTGTAGAAGGTGAACAATAATTCATCTACTTCAAGCCATTAGGGAGCTGAAAATTTATGTTATTTAATAAATAAATGTAATCTCATGTTATTCATGTATAGTGAGATATGGAGAAGGCAAATGAAAGGTTTTATGTATGGCTTTTGAAGTAGAAACCAATTTTTTGTTTAATATTGCTAATATACTAGTATTTATATTACAATCCTTCTATCTCCTCCTTTACTTTATGGTTATGGTGGTTATTATTTTCTTATATAGAGAAAAGAAGATCTAGAACTACTGTTGATATTATAAATTGATATAACATCATTTGGTGATTATAAAGAAAAGCTCACTGCTCATAGTTAGGTAGTAATGTTTGAATGATAGTCATTGTTTCTTCTTCCTATCTTGTGTTCATGGTATTCATTAAAATTCCTATATACACTTCAATGAAGGTTGATATTGAATGTTTTGCCTAGTATCTTGGGGTTACCACCAAGATATTCTTAATTCATTGTTTAGATAGTAAATTCTAAATCATGTCAAAGTGCAATATTATCCTTTTGGTTGCATATTCCATTGTATGGAATTATGAATGATGAGAAGGTTTCCCATGATGTTTTAGAGTACCATTATATTGGTCCCTAATAAAACCTACTCCTTACCATAGAGTTGACCACGAATCGAAAAACTAATATGTTGTTGCATGTCTGGAAACTCGTGATAGAGGTGGTTACTATTTGCATAGATGTTTGGAGGTTGGCATACATCCTTGGGGTGTTAAGTAACATTTCAAAAGAGTGGAGTGGCTGAGATATTGAAGGTTGGAAGGTAGCCACCATATTCAACAAGGAAACTTGCATTATGACAAGGGTGGCTTTAGTAAAATAACATGAAATTTGGGTTATTTTAGCTTGAAGAGAAGATTATTAATTATATTTATTATTATTAGGATGTCAATGTAACAAAGTAAATAACCTATTAAATACTCATAGTGAGGTTCAACTATCATCTAAATTATTTTATCGAACTATATTACTACTAATGAAAGAGCATCCAACATGCATACGTTCAATAATGTGTAACTTGAATATCTTTGAAGTGAGTGGATAGTGATATGACGAATGCTTCATACATTATACTTAGTTATATTTTGGAGGAATATTTATAGAAATAGGAGGGAAATAAACTAGAAAAATTATTGTGCAATTATTAACAAGCCAACCAATTATAAATGATATAATATCATTTTGATGAAACCCTTACCAAATACACACTTATCTGTTTGATGAAACCCTTGCCAAATACATTATGCAATAAGAAAAGATGTAGATTTCTACCACTTAATGATGGAAACTTGAAATCTATCAAATGTCTGCAATGGCAACTCAAAACCTATCAAACATCTATAATGGCAACTCAAACCTGTCAAACATTTGCAATGGAAACTCGATCAACCTTCAAACCATATGACAAATGAAAATGTAAACAAAAAAGGCTCCTAAGGTGACTTGAAATGCAATAAATATTACTTTAAGAGGATTGATTGATGGAAAATGGTTTCTTCTTACCTCAAATGGCTCCCGTGCATGTAGAGCTCATTGAATCAACTCTTCTCGTGAAAAGAAAATGTTATGTCATTCTCTTTCTTTTTTTTTTATTAAAACCAATTTGGTCAAAATTTTAACCAAATTGGGAAACCCTAATTTGGTCAAAATTTTGACCAAATCAGGCAAAAAAACAATTAAAAAAGATCTCATAGGCCAATTTGGCCTTTGTTCAAAAATCTAGGTTGAAAAATGAGTGAAAATGTACTAGTGCATTAGCCTTATGTTCTATCTAGAGTATTCACCTCTTGTTATTCTAGACATGTTAGATGCTCTCTTTCAGTCTAATTATCCAACCATCCTACTTTCAAAAACTCTTGATCTTAGGGATATAGGTTTGGCTGCAATACCTCTTTTTTCTTCTTTTTGTTCTTCATATTCTTAGTATGACTCATCTTCTTTTTGTTCTCCTTCTTTTTACTCTAGTTCTGGCCACTTTTCCTTTGGGGGCTCTTTTACTAGTATCTAGAAAAGCTCTACAAGTTTCTCCTTTTCACCTTTGTCCTTATCTTTTGATGAATCATCAATGATGGTGGTTGCCTTGATTTTTTCATCAATGCATTCTTTATTCATACATGTAGGTAAATTGGCTCATTCATCAATAGTATGTTCATCAACATGTGCAATTGGTGGGGCAACTACTAATTGCTCATTCTTTTTAGCTTCATTTGTAGTTACCTTTACTTCAGTCATCTTGGGTCCAATTGAATCTTCTTGAGTCTCTTTTGTATTCTCCTTCTTTTCTTCCTCCCTTTGAGGACTTGGAGTTTCTTCTCTCCTTTCTTTAGTTCCTTTGTCTTTCTCTCCTCTTGTACTATGTTCTACCTCTAATTGTTTCAGCTTGACTACCTATCTACTCTTAGAGATGAATGGTTCCTTGGTACCTCCTTGAATTTTGCTTCCCCTAAAGTAGGTATCTACTTCTAGTGTCATCTCTTTCTAGTGTTAGGTGATGCTTTATTGGTCTTTGTTTGTACTAGTCATGATGTCTATGACATCCTTGGTATTGTTCAACTTTTCTCAATATTCTCCCATACACAATGCCTTCTGACACTTAGATAATTTGGGTCTCAATTTGATTAGAGAATCATATACCATCTTCTCATAATCCTTTGTACTCATATTCCATTTTAATTCCACATTTTCCTTAATTATTTGGGCATCAACAACTAAATATCATACGGTTTGCTTTCTATTTTGCTCATATTATTTAGTAAAACCTTTATGGATTTGAGATTATTATCTTTGGAAAACCTTGAAAGTCTATTAGTTAAAATAGAATAATCATGCTTCTTAAAAATTGAATTTATAATTTATTCACTAGGGACAGGTTTAGATATATTCTTACCTTGCTTTAGTGCCCTTGATGCTTCTTCCTCTAACTCCTTAGTTTCTTCTATTATCACAGTTGGTCTAGCTACATCATCTTCTGATTTAGACTCTTCTAGCTTCGGTTGACCCAATGGGGACCTTTTCTCCTCTTGAGCTTTATTCTCTTATTTGGAAATTGAAGCTATCTCTTCTTCCATTTCTCCTTTACTCATCATTTTGAATGTTTTTTTCTTGAATATTTCTTATGTTAGACTCTCCTAGTTTCCCTCAATGGAGTTAAGTATTGATATTTCTTCTTATCTATGAGAAGTTTGTTTCTTATCTTTATAGAAGTGCCAAATCTTTTTATGATAGGTCTTTCCTCCAATGCTACTAATTTTTCTATGTAGGGTCTTGCCTCTTCCTCCTTCTCTTTGTAATGAAATGGTGTCAACTATTAATTTCTTGGTTGAAATACACATACAATACACTTGTATGTGCTTTTCAGGAAACAAACTTGGTCTTTGAAATTCTTCACTAAACTAGTGGATATCATTTCCTTTGAGAGACCCATAAAGTATTCCCATAGCATTTTATTTTATTTTCTTTCCAATTTCGTATAAAGTTCACAAGTCAATCCCATTATTGATTGGTCTTTACTTGATGAGTGGAGATCAAGTAAATTCTTCTTTAAGATTAAAAAAAATGGATACCAATATAGATCCAAACCTTAGGATTTTATCCTTGTGATTGTTCATGATCTTACCTAGGTTTTTCATTATTAGCATGTGCAGATATCTACATAAGTCAATTTGTGACTTGTTCTAAATGGCTTGAACTATTCTATATGCTATGTCTCTAGGAATATGATTTTACCCAATTGTGTGGGATATTATTTATCCCAACGTCATGGATACAAACCTTATCTTTTGGTTTGTCATCTCGGTAGGATTCAATTGAAAAATATTACCTATGAATTTTGTACTAGAACTAATCATTTTACCATCCTTATTCTTGATAATACATATATTTTCTATAAACTACAATTGATATCCCTTGTCAACTAGTTTTCCAACACTCAAAAGACTATGTTTCAATCCATCAATAAAATAAACATTATCAATGTTAGTCTTTCCATGTATATACATATATACATATATATATGTATATATATATGTATATATATATGTATATATATGTATATATATGTATATATATACATATATATATACATATATATATGTATATATGTATATATATGTATATATTCACTCTACAACTCGGTCCAACTTGGGTTGGCTTTCCTCCACTCATTGAAGCCACTTACCTCACTGATATGAAATTCATCAATAGATCAATGCCAAATAAATTGAATCTATTTACCTTCTCTATTAGAGATTTTTTGATCCCACATGGTTTATCTAACTATATATAATGTTTATTGACTCTACCCAAAAAAAATATTACCCATTATTTGTGGAAGAAATTGGATATGTCTACTACCCTTATTAGTGTGGATTCCTCCAAATATTTGTATTCATCCTTTAGTACTCCTTTATAGAATAATGATCTATACAACTCTTTTATCTCCTTGCCACCTATGTCCTAAATCTCAATTTCCAAGTAAGAACATACATCTTCTATAACCACTACATCATCATGTAGTGATGTTAGTGCAATTTTTTCATCTACCTCTTTTTATTTGGTTTAGGTAGTCTCATATTCAAGATGATTTTTTTTTCATCTATCGATTAGATTGACTTTGTTTATTTCTTCTGCCACTATTCTTTCTTGATTGTTCACTGAGCATTGTGTAGGCTTCTATAAGATTATTTTTGTAGACAATACTCTTATTAATTCTCTTATGATCTCTTAGGGTTTTTTAGTATGAAAGCATGAGTAACTTTGATAATTCAAAGTATCATATGATTCTCAACCCTCATATTTATTCCAAAAATTGTAATGTTAGAGCTACAATACTCAGTAACATATTTTACCTACCTTAGGACATATATCATTAAAGATCTTGATCTCTCTGTCATGCCCAAAACTATGAGGGCAAAAACACACAATTTTTTTTTTTTTTTTTAAGTATAATAAATAAACAAACTATAAGTTTGATATATATATATATGTGTGCAAGGTTAAAGTATAAGTTCTCTACATAATGTCTTAAGTTTATAGTCTTAAGGAGGAATTGAATTGTTAAATATGAACTCTCGATACAAATCTGATATTGACAATAGCTACATTATTATTTTAATTTAAGAGCAATCTATTATAACTTAGAATGATTAAATCAAATTTTCTAATCTCACAATACAAAACAATTCTCTAGATGAAAAATCAACATTAAAATTTAATCTAATAATCTCACTTAATTTTACAACCTTTACTAACCTAAAGCATTTCAAGGTAAAATAATACAAACTTTCGATTTAAGAACAATATAACCATTTATAATAAATCTCAAGTAATTTTAAGACAGATTAAGTATACTAACTACTTAACTTTAACAACATATTAACTAAAAAAGATACTAACTAAAATAACGTCTAACTAAATGCACTTCATTTTAATAACAATTTATTTAAAACTATAATCTATTAAAAAAAATAAAACATTCTAAATATTTACATTCAAACAAGTATATACCAATAACTAAATTTAAACTAAAACTAAATAGATTAAAATATACTAATAAACTAACTTAACCAAACTAAATCTCTTAGCATCTAATTCAACCATTTCTTAAACTATCATACATTAATATCTTAAAAATTAAAACTAACCACAACTAACTAAAAACTAATGACAAAGTAAAAACTAACATACATTATAATACAAAGCTATATCTAAATGACAACTATCTAATTCATAACAAAACATATGCTAAAACTTAAACTAACTAAATCTACAACATAATATTAAACTAACCTATTTTAAATTAACTCAACATAGAATAAACCTACACTAACCCCTAACACTTCTAACTAAATCTTTAACCTCCCTAACAACTACTCCCCACTCCCATCTCCACGTGACATTGCATGTATCCCATCATGGGTGCATTCCCAAGCGCTCCCCAAAAGCATGTGCGCTTCCTATGCGCTGGTCGTGGGTACTGCGCTCTGCCCAAGGCATCCCATGCACAGACCCTTCCTCTAGCAAGAGGTGACAAAGAAAAGGGTGGAGAAGGTTTTTAAAAGATTTGACCTCCATCCAAAATGCATGTCAGACCTGGGACTGCGAAAATTTAAGGAGGGAGAAGTACTTGAGAGACAGACATCACTTTAATGCTTTGACTTCCTCCTCAAGTTCGCGCCCATCTTTAAAAGAAAATGAGTGATGTCATCTTTTATAACTCATAGCTATTAAAATGAGTAAAGAGGGAGTGGTCAAGTCTTAGAATAAGTCATATTAAATGGAAAAAGATTATTAGGTGGGGAGATTAGGATCTTAGAATACTCAAGTATTATTTCATTAGTTAGTAGTAATTATTTTATTGATTATTATTATTATTATTTTTTATTTAAAAATTGAATTAAAAGATCATTCAGAGAATATTCTCTATTCAAGGGAATAAGTAATATCTTCCCCATACAAAATCCAGAGACTATTTGGCTCTTGGATACAACTTTTTTTTTTTGAAAATTTTCTAAGTATAGAAATTACAAGGCAAGTATATTTTTTTTTTGTCAAGGTGTATTTTTTTTTTTTTTGGAATAGATTTAAAACATTGATACCAAAATCATTTGATCTCCTATAAATCTTAAATTGGAATAATTCGACCTTTGTCAATAATTTCTTTTAAATGAAAATCCATAAAGCCTAATTACAACCTTAACATACCAAGAATATGAATTATCCATTTTATTCAATAATGCAATACTTGTTGATTCAAATAATCATGCAAACTGAATCTACATGCATGATTGTAATTTTCATTTTCCACATACAAGAAAACTCAAATTTTTTGCCAAATTTGATCAACATCAATTCCATCCTATTTTTGATGTGCATCCATCTAAGTTTAAATCGTGATTAAATCAAATGATAACTAATTATACTCAAACACCAATTTTATTGGCAAACTTGATTCAAAGGCTCGACCAAGAAAGAACCAGGAAGAAAACTCGGCTTCATTTCCATTTACAACAAAGTTTAAAATAAAAATTACATAGGATATCAATCCCAAATTTCAAAAATTTAATTGAATTTTCTTCATGACCCTCATCAAGGGATTTATAATGTTTTCTACAACACATTTCTAGAACCATGGAGGGAACAGAATCTGATCAGGTGACCATAAGCATGACCAAGAACAATTCAAACATGCATATACATACAAGGTTATCACAACATGATTCACAATGAATCAACACTAGGGAAAGATGGATTCTTCCAACTAGGAGAAGTCAAGCACAACACCAAACAGATGCCCAATCGGGGCTATAAACCAAGAACTTTCGTTCTTCCATTTCAACATACCATAATCATACAAGGTTTGTGCTGATAGGTAGGGGCCCATAACACCCTACCCTTTCTCCCTCTTCTCATCTTGAGAAGAGACTCTACACTGGTTGGAGTCCAACTAAACAGACCTTTCCCAAAATTGGTCACTTCTGCCCTATCCAAGGGTGAGTAATACCAAAACACCCATGCAAGAAAATCTCAAAATTTCAAACATAAACATGAAAATAAATCATCCAAAATAACATGGTTCTCAAATATTCCAAACATACCCACAAACATACAAAAATTCAAACAACAACAAGGTAGCATAAGCATGAAACAAGAATGAAATCTGAACAAGGGAGATGACAATTCCTACCTTCACAAAGAGGTAATGGAAATGAACAAGTTTGAGTAGAGCTTTCCCCTTCCTTTCTCCAATCTTCCAAGACTCCTCTCTAAATGTAGAGACTGGGTAACAACCTCTACTAGTCCAAGAAGGGCCTCTAAATAAACTTCAAACTCAACCACCAAAGGGATCAATAACTTCTCCCACCCACTTGCAATTCTAGAAACTCTTAACTCTACCCACACTATGGTTAAACACTAAGTGGAGGTGAGGTGAGGTGACTCAAGATAACCACTTGCAATTTTCGCACAAAGGAAAAATGAGACTTTTTGAGTGGCCTCAAAAGTCAATAAAAGGGGCTCAGGGGTTGGAAAATACCCCTAACCCATACCCATACCCTTTGGGTATAATTATTTCATGTTTTAAGCCTTAGGAAAAAGGTTTAGAGCCAAAAAAAATCTAGGAATAAAATAGGACCATCTAACTACTCTAACATTGCAGATTAAGGGTGACTAAACTCGATTAAGAACCAAATTAGAAAATTGACACTAACTAAATCCGACCTAGGTCCAAAGGTTACATAGCTAACCCTAATCAACACCCTAAAGAACATAAACAATTCACGAGTGTTAAGTGACTAATCCAGATTAAGGGTGACTAAACTCGATTAAGAACCAAATTAGAAAACTGACACTAACTAAATCTGACCTAGGTCCAAAGGTTACATAGCTAACCCTAATCAACACCCTAAAGAACATAAAAAATTCACGAGTGTCAAGTGACACTAAAAGAACATAGTCATGAACATTAACATTTATTGATCACATAAGGATACATACATACATCTCATAGTTAAAATACTTGAATTACGAACAACAAGATTTTCAAAATTAACACATAGAGATCAGTTATGTTCCTCCGTCAATTTCCTCAACTAAAATATCTGTACACTCATTGCACACATCAGTAGTCCTGAAAATCACATGTACATATGTATGTATACATATCATAAATTCACATAAATTGAAACATACATCAATCAGGGTTTCTTGCATCTTACTTATATCCTTAACCATAAAGATTCCAAAAATCAATGTGTTAATCCTACATTTTACTTAATTCATCAACATACATATACCTAACACCTTAAATGACGAACATCAAATATCTAGAAGTAACATCACATAGCATGAAATAATATAATATGTTCAAGTATCTGATAATGTCTTGACATCTCGAGTCGTGAGTATCAAAAAGATAAAGTAGCAACTAAGGCTATGAAGGGTCAGGGCGAGGCCTCACACTCTCTCCAATGGTTGATTTGTTTCCTTTTTTAATTTTCATCAACAAGTTTTTTTCTCTTTCTATGTTGTCATCTCTTCTTTTGTCATGTGGTCTTTACCAATTTAGACTAGGGACCATATTATAAATAGTTCATTTTATTGTCTACTAATACCTCTAAGCTTCATGATTTTAGATGGTTTGTGAGGTCTCACCACTAATTAGTGAGTTTATAACCTCATCTACATTTGTCTCATCTATGTTACTTTTCTTCATCCACTTGGTGGTGAAGTCCTTTTTCGATTGTTCCATAATCATGTTTTTCTCTTTCCTAGAACTAGAGATTTGTTGCCTAGTCTTCTATTTCTTTTTTAGTCCCTTGCAAGATGACCAACCTTTAAGTATATGTAACAATTCATTCTAGTAATTTTCCATGGTTCGATGTTACACCTTGGCTTTATCCTTAATTTACATTGTGTTGTAAGATGACCATAATTCCTACAAGTCATATAGATTGATGTGGAAAACTTAACCCTCTTAGTTGGAATCATGTATTTGGGAGACCTTTGATTTTCTTTGGATCTTGTTCTATAATCATCTACTCTATGTCCATACTTGTTGCAATAGTAGCAATTTCCATCTATTCTCTTCTCATTAATTTGGGATATACAATGTTGATTAGTATGGCTATAAAGATGGTAGTTAATACATAGTGTCCTTCAAAGGAACTTTTATAAACATCTGTAATCTTCTTAACACACACTAGATATGTGTCTTTTCCTTTTATAGAAATCATAAGTGGGCTTAGCAGTACCCTTACCTTTTGGAGATGTGCTTCTAGATTTGTTTTTATTTAGGTCTTTTCTCCAGAGGTTTCTTCTTTTTCAATTTTTCTATTAACTTTGTAGCTAAGACAAACTATTCTCTTATTTCTTCTTTGATATTTCAAGTTCTCACCAATCTTATTTGATATTTCATTGAATCTTCTTATCTTTTTATTTCTCTCATTTGTACTTCTTGAATCTTTAGTGAGCTTGAGAACTTTTGTATTAGTTCCATGAACTCCTCCATATTAGGATTATTTCTCTCCTCAATATTTATCTCATATTTTCTCCTTACTAATGCTTTATCTTCAAACCTTTCTATACTAACAACATCTTATTCATCTTAAGCTCTAATCACCTCTCAAATTAGCTATTCCTTTTCTTTTCTTAACTAAGGAATTATTTCTTTCAAGTGATATTTCATTCATTAAGTTAGAGATAGATTCTTTTGACTCCTCTAAACCATTATGCTCCTCTAAGTGTTCAATGACATCTTGACTCTCGAGCTTTTTCATTAGCCTCTTCCTTTTAGTCAAGGACTTTTTGAATTTATCCTTTAGGTATTCAATAATATCTACAGAATCTTCCAACTATCTCTGAAGTGATGCCATTGGATCTTCCCTCAATCTGTTAGACTTTTTGCAATATGAGTTTTCACTCTAATACCAATTGTTGGCTCCAAATAATACTTAAAGCGGGAGGGGGGTGAATCAACACTAGCTCCAGAAACACTTACTCCTTTACCCTCTATAAATACACTTAATGTAAGCCACTTTAAAAATAAAATCAAGATAAATAGAGTAAAGTAGAGGCAAGTAAGTTTACACACAAAACAATTCATCAAGATGACACAAAACCATGATGGGGATAAACTAACCATTAGTTCTTTTAATGCATGTAAGAGTTTGCCTATTAGGAGCTACAAATGTTTCTTCTAGAGAAAAATCCTATTAGGAATGCCTATATCCCATCAGGGTTACACAAGCCTTTGAAAGTCACCTTGTTAGAGGTTTTTACATTAAGCTGACTAGTGAAGCTTTACCTATCAAGAGCTACAAATATATGTAGTGGTAAGAAAGTATTCTAATGTATTTACACCTAAGATGTGGTAATGACTTTCCATGTAGATCTTCACTTTGTATCTTATTGTTCACTTGGTGAGTTATTTCATGTCACTTCTCCCCTTGGTTGTTATTGATGTAGGAGCATCTTGGGCCTTTTGAGATATCTTCCATCAACCAAAAATATTTCTATTTTCTCTATACTAGTTTGTTGTCCATGAAGTAGTAATTTCTACTTTTGTTTTCATGTTATGCACAATTTTAATCACATTGAGTAACTATCCTAGATCCTTTTCCTAAGAGCATGAATTCTTATGTTCTATATTTATCTAATTTTGTGTTATTTTTTTCCATCCTATTTTCCTATAGTTTCCACCTTCATTAGTGTGTTGTTTAGATTGGTGCAATTTTAGTTGATTACATAACATCTTGCACAGTTATGAGCTAACTCCTAACAAATCTGTGGACCTACCATCAAGTTCACATCACTTGATATCACTCTTTGTGTAGGTTTTAGTTTACTATTCCAAGTATAAAACTATATTTTAAATAAATCCTTGGCTATCCAACTTGTAGCTTAACTAGCTATAAAAGAAGCTTGGATAGATATAGGAAAGTAGCATTCTTAGAGAGAAGGATATAAAGATATGAGCTAAGACTCTCATATTGTATATTTCTTATTTTGTATAAGGTTATAAACTAAAAGGCCTCACAACTAGGCTTGTTGTGGTTTATCTATGTGTGAAGTGAATTAATTACACCTATAAATATGTTTCATTTGACCTTGTGTTCTCTATGGTTTTCTTTATTCAATGTGTAGCCTTAGTGTGTAACCCTGAGCAGGGAGCTTTGAATGTTTTAAGTTGAATTTATTCAACATGTTTCTATAGGATCCTTGTATCTACCTACATCAGGTGTTTTTTTTGTTTAGATGTTGAAAAGTAGCATTCTTAGAGAGCAGGATATAGAGATGTGAGATAAGACTCTAAGATTGTATATTTCTTATTTTTTATAAGGCCACAACCAGAAGATCTCATAGTTATGCATGTTACATAATTTATCTATATGTGAAGTGAAATAATTCACTGATAAATATGATGCATCTGGCCTTGTGTTCCCTATGGTTTATTTTAATCAATGTGTAGCTTCTATGTATAACTTTGAGCAAGGAGCGTTGAATATTTTAGGTTGAATTTATTCCACATTTTGTTATAGGATACATGTATTTCTATATTTTATGTGGTATCATAGTGAGTTCATTTTGAAGTATTGGGTTGTGGATAATCTTGGTGAATTTGGTTATAGGGTGGTTGATTTGAAATATGAGCTATAACTTGCAGAAGGTTATAATCTTGCAAGAACTATTGTCAAGATGGTTTGTGGTAGACGAAATGATGATAATGCTATTATGGACATGTTGAGGTAGATTGCAATGAGACATGAAGTTATGGAGACACCATGGAGAAGAGGTGTACATCTTGAAGATGATAGTTATGATGAATATGCAACTCTAAATCCTAACCTTGAACCTAAGGTTGAGCAAGATGAGGAAAGGATTCTAAGAGTTTTGTCTAGGGTGAATGCTAGACCTACTATTGAAGTTGTTGGCTCTGATGGAAAGCGTTATATTAATTTTGTGCTTGATTGAATTGCTGAAATGGATAAATTACTTTGAGTATAAAGGTACTCTTAATAATAAGAAGGTTAAGATAGAAGTTACAAATTTGAAGTGTCATGCTTCACTTTGGTGGGATAATTTGCAAATTGAAAGAGTAAAAAGGGGAAAAGAAAAGATCAATACATGCACAAAGATGATTAGAAAGATGAAGAAAAAGATTCTCCCTACTATTTATCAAATTAATATATTGAGAAAAATGTAAAATTTGAGACAAAAGGACATGAGTGTGAAGGAATATACAAAGGAATTCTACAAGTTGGATATCGGATCTAGGTATGTAGTTGATGAAGTTAACAAGGAGGAAAGATACTTGAATGGTTTAAGGACATCAATTTAGGATGATATCAACTATGTTAATATGGATAGCATAGAGGAAGCATATTAACATGCTTTGAAGTCTAAAGATATATTTGTAAAGAAACATGATTAGAGACAGAGAGGAAAAGGTGGTAGATTTCAAAGAAGTAGAGGTAGAGAATATTGAGAAGGTAGAGGAATTGACAACATAATGCAAGACAAAGGAAAATTAGAATATAATAAACAAGTTTCTTGCAAAAGAGGTAAACACCATAGGTAGCTTTACTAGTTACACTAGGAATAATAATGTTGCAAGAAGAGAAGAAAGATCTTGGTTTAAAGGTACTTTTTATAAATGCAGTGGAGAAGGACATAATTTTTTTGAATGTGAGTTTTAATTTCTAGATTAGATTGTGTATAATTTTTTACCATAACATTTCAGATCATACTACATGATCCATCATCAGGATGCAAGAGAACAAGAAGAACAAAAAATGTACTAACTTTGGGAAGAAAATTGGAGGTAATAATGGGAGCCCTTTGGCCTATGAATAAGTTGCTAAAACACACAATGAACTTGAAAAATGGTGAGAATTTCACGTTATGAAGAATCTTTTGGAATAAGGAAATCAATGAAGAACCCATTTTAAGAAGAAAACTATTCAAAACCAAGTGTAAAGTAGCTAGAAAATGTTGCAAGGTAATCATTGATAGTGGAACTTCTGATAATTTGGCATTTCAAAATTTAATTAAGAAGTTGTAGTTGTAGATACTGAGACATCCTAAGCCTTATCATGTTGCATGGGTCTAGAAGGAGCATAAATTTCTTGTAAGTGAACAATTCCAAGTTATTAAATCCAAAATTAGGAATTACCGTGATGAAGTCTTGTGTGATATTATGCCCATGGTTTGTTGTCATATTATTTTGGGTAAACCTTGGCAATATGATAGACAAGCTTTGCATGATGGTATATTGCATCAATATACTATTTGGGTAGATGTAAAGAAACAAATATTATTACCTTTGGTAGATAAACATGAGGAGAATAATTATACCATAGTCATAGTATGTTTGGTTGAAGGTAATCAATTTTATAGAGATATAAAGGAATATAATGTTTGTTTTCCTTTGATTCATAGAAAGAATAAGAACCAAGAAGAGTTAGATCATTTACCTAAGATTGAATCTCTATTAGAAAACTTCCAAGACATAATTTCTAATAATGTACCTAATGGTTTGCCACCCGTGAGAAGTATAAGTTAATACTAAGAGGTAGTTTTCCTAATAAAGCACCACATAGATTGACACCTAATGAAAAGGGTGAAATCAATAGGCAAGTGCATTAGTTTATTAAGAAGGGTTTGGTTAGAGAAATTTTGAGTCCTTGTGTAGTAACTATTGTGTTAGCACCTAAGAAGAATGGAGAATAGATAATGTGCACTGATTCTAGAGCTATAAACAAGATAATAGTAAAATATAGTTTTCCTTTTCCTAGGATAAATTACATAATGGAAATTTTTAGTGGCACTATTATTTTACCAAGATTGATTTGAAAAGTGGTTGTCATTATATCATAATTAGAGAAGGGGATGAATCAAAAAATTATTTTAAGATTAATGAAGGTTTATATGACTAGTTTTTTATGCCCTTTAGTTTAACTAATTCACCTATTACTTTTTTGAGATTGATGAATGAGATTTTGAAAATATTCTTGGGTAAATTTTTTATTGTATATATGGATGACATTTTGATATTCAAAAAAACTAAGAGCATCTTGAGCATGTCAAACAAGTTGGTGCAGGAGCACCTAGGGGTAAGGTGAAACCCTAACTCAAGTTTTAGTTTGTAAATGGTCTAACCAATCATTTAGAGACTAATGATGACATTTAAAGTCCCAAGATAGGTTTAGGAGGTGTGGTTAGGTAAGATTTGAGTGTGAGTCAAGTTTTGAACAACTAGGACTTGATAAGCACAAAACTGCTAGAAATTGTTCTATAAGGAAAAATATTGGAAAAATTCCTAAAAAGGGGAAAGAAGTGTTCAAAGGAGGTCCTTAGGTGTTTTAGGTTCATTTTATGTAGTTTTAAATCAAACTAGTCAAGTTTGGAAACTTAGATTACAAAATTGTAAAAGTTGTCAAAATTGCATTGACAACTTTGCAATTTTTGCAAAATGGCAATAGCAAATTTTGCATAGTTTTGGAAAAAGGGAAACATCAGTAGTTATGTCTTGAACCAAAGACAAATATGGAAGATTGAACCTATTTAAAAACCTTCCAATTCATTTCCAAGGGTTGGACATGCATTTGTATGAACAACACCTATAGGTTTTTGTGATTAGAAAACATAGTTTTGGAGGACTAGGCAAAGAAACTTGATTGAGTAGCTTACTATTTTTAATGGAGTAGCATATTAAGATCATGTGTTAATACTATGCATGGTTTTTATGATATTGGGCATTCATATTAAAGGGTTTGCAAAATTAATTAAGATTTGTGTTCCTATTGTCTAGTTTTGAATATCTAGTACTCAAATTGCTATGGCTTGAACTTCCATTGTCAAAACACAATGGAAATCAAGAAATAGCCCCTATACATTATGTACATATTTATTTTGGGGTTTTTGGTAGTCAAGTAGGTAATTTTACAAGTGATCCCTAGGAAAGAAAAAATTATTTGACAAGGTGCAATGAAAGCTTGTAATGGAGTTTTGTTGAGAATAGAGAATTGAAATGTGACAATCTTTCTTAGGAAATGATGGAGTAGGATATGGGGGGTCTAAAAACTAGAGGAAGAGGTTAGATTTGGATTTTGGAGAAACTAGAAAGAGTTTCATTGTTGTTGCCTTTGAAACCCTTAAAAAAAGTATTTTCTAGAGCCATATTGTATGAACACCATAGAGACCTAAGACCTTAAAAATATTCAAGCCTAGGTCAATTGGAAAAAAAGTCCTAAAGGAATCAACAAGCCTTCTGTAGAGTTTTTGTGAGTTATTTCTTGTTCCTTATTTTTAGGAGGACTAATAGGGGCTTATAGGGCTACAAGGGAAAATAGAAAAAATTGGAGTTATGGGTATGATAAACAGTCTACCCAAAGGATGGATAATGTAGTGAAGAGAATCAAGAACCATAGAAATATGGTGTAAACTTTATTTTGACCCTTTGAATGAATTTGGTTGAGCTTTGTCTCACTGGGTCAAAAGATGCATAGTTGGGGTTGTGGAGTGAGGAGTAAAATCTAAGTTGATTGGTGAGTTTCCTGGTGAGAGGGGACTAGGAGTGTGTCCTCTAGGTTAGGGTTAGGATAGGAATCCTAGATAGGCTAAGAGTAGCCTTTTTAGAGAAGAAAAGCTCTAGAGTGAAGAAGCTCCCCATCAAAGTGGTATTTGATCCATAGGATTTTGGCTTGTGGTGGTATGTTGTATTCTAATGAATCAAGTGGATCTTCAGAGATGATTACCAATGCAGAGTTGGAAAAGGAGGTAGATGAGAAGAAGAATCTCATGGAGCAAAAAACAAAGCTTCTTGATGAGGTCATAGAAGAGATGAATTATAAGTTAAAAGAGATGGAAGATGCAACCTAGGTAAAAAAAGATGAAGATTTCAGCAAGGGTAAAGAGAAGGTGAGCTTGAAGGATGAAATACCAGAACCTGATCCTCCACTTGGTGAGCAAGAAGCATTCCTCAAATCCCTAAAAGCATTTTGAGGAAAAAATCTTGAAAATGTGTCATTATTCCATGGCAAGATGGATCTAGAAGTGGTCCTAGAATGGATTGAGAATATTGAGAATTATTTTGAATGTGAAGGAACAAAAGAGGCTCAGAAAGTGAGATTTGGAAAATAAAGATTAAATGGCCATGCACTAACTCGGTCAAAGTTTGTGCAAGAAGAAACAGAGAGTGAAGGGAAGAAACTAATAGCCAATTAGAAGGTTATGGTGGCAAAGATAAAGGAGACCTATTTACTAGAAGATTATGAGATTCAAATTCACAAGTAGAGGCATCATCTCAAGTAGAAGGATATTGACATGGCTACCTCCACTAAGGAGTTTCAAAAATTTGCTCCAAGGTCAAGGGTACAAGAGGCAAAGAGCATCAAGATAGAAAGGTACCTGAATGGCCTTAAGTGATCTATCCAAGATGTAGTGCTTGTCCCTAGTTCGCATTTTTGTTATCATTGTTGAACTCTTCTAGGCCAATTTTACACTTATGATTAGTAGCATTACTTTGAATTTATCAATTATTGTTTTAGATTCAGTTGATTTTTATAATGAGATTACTTGGTACTCTATATTTCATGTATGCATAATGATTATTACAGTCTTTTCAGATATTGATGATTAGTTAGATGGTTTATCATATGTGTTTTCTTATGGATACTTACCCCATACTTGCATGTGTATGGTGTGCATGTTTTTTTTCTTTATGTATGGCATTTTTGATGTGGTTAAGGACTGGAGTCATGGTCACCTACTAGTCAAGATCTACATGATGCACGACTTCCTCCCATGCCTATTTAGCTTAGAATATTGTGTTTGTACATGCATGGATTTTATGTAGGTTGTAGGTACTGGGTATCGACTTCCCTGAATTTCCAGGATGAGTGTACCCTATCGCATTATCTCAATGGTAAGAGAGGGGAGATAAATTCTTGAGTCCAAATCCCAACCCTTTAAGCCATTTGTCCTAATTGAAAATTAGGACAAGTATCTAAGTCGAGTACCCTTCGAATGTGTCAAATGACATCAATTCATGATTATAACCCTTTTTGTTTGATTTGCTATGTGTTTTTCTATAATGGGTTTTCGTATGTTGTTTTATGAGTCTTTGGTGTATTTCTATTAATTAAGTCTAATTAAAAGATTAATTAATGATTTAATTTAATGGAAAATTATT
The DNA here is from genome assembly GCA_028749045.1 of Cupressus sempervirens. Taxonomy (NCBI): domain Eukaryota; kingdom Viridiplantae; phylum Streptophyta; class Pinopsida; order Cupressales; family Cupressaceae; genus Cupressus; species Cupressus sempervirens. Next base: position 763,621,997 of record CM053792.1, on the reverse strand, counting down.
ATGATATTTTAATATTTAATTATATTTAATTAATTGAGAAATTAATTAAATAAAAAGAATTAAATTGGAAGTTAAAAAGTTATATGTTTAAATTTAGAATGTGATAATATTTATTTAATTTAATAATAATATATTTAAAGTTCATTTTTAAATAAATGCTAAATATTATTATTTAAGTTAATAAATATTTTATCAATTAAGTTTCTAAGATAAATTAAAAGTGAAAAGATATTAAATTATTAAAAAGATTTTAGTTCACATGATGCTTGTATGAGTTTAAAATAGAAGAAAATTAATTAAAAGATCAAATAAGAATAATAATGTTATTGTAATTTCATAAAGTGCGCATGGGGAATAAAAGTAATAAATTAATTAAAAATAGAAGTTAAGTGAAAATTAAATAAAGTAATTTAATAATTCACTTAATGTGCATGAAAAGATTAAAAAAGGATTATTAAAAGCTAATTTTAGAGTTAACTCTAGTGAGCACAGAGTTCTCCGAAGTGAACGCACAATTAGTTCCCCGATTTAAGGAGAGAGAACCCTTTATCACAATTAGAAGGTTCATTTTCAAGAGACGTGAATTTTAGAGACAAATTTTGGAGGTGAATCTTCTCACAATTCTCGGGTGTTTGTGTGTTAGCATTAGGTTTAGGCATTGTGATTTTAGCATCAGAACTAGGTAGGCTCTTGAGTTTTATGCACCTAGTTAAAATTATTTTATTTAAATAATTTTGTCTTCTTCATGACTGTGAATCTAAGTGTTTTTATATTGTTGCAACAAATCCTTCAATCTTGTAATTTTTTTTTTGGAAAATCCTGATATGCATGTTGATTCCTTCTATGTGCAAAGAGATTCAAGAAAAGTAAATCAACTAGAAACCCTCATTCTGTAGATGGAAGATATTAGAATCCATTTGGGAAGGGTTTGAGATTTAAGAAAAGAAAATTTTAATTTAGAAATTCAGATGGTTAAAGAATTTTTCCTATTAGATTATGGTTGCAATTGTTATAAAAAAAAAGGGATTTGAATTTAATTTTACTAATTTTTAATAAAGTTTAAATTTAAATTCATATAGTGAAAAGAGATATAATTAATTCGTATTAAATTTTAAAAATAAAATAAAAATTATTTAATTGTTTAAAATATTATTATTAAAAATTTAAATTTAAATAAAATAATACATATTCTTTTACACATTTTGGGAAGGCATTGTTTTAATGTTTTAATTAAATATAAACATAAATTAAAAATAAAATAAAATAAAATAAAAATATATTAAAAAATTACCCTTTACCTATGTGTACCGGCACTCCCACGTGTCTGCACTACAATCGCAGTGTACCTGCGATGCGTGGGGGAAGTAAATAAAGGACCGACAACCCTGCCACATGGCTATACAAAAGACAACAGTATTCAAACTATGGGTTTGTATGTTATATATATATAAGTTTTTTTTTTTATTATAAAGTTGGTAAAATTAATTATTATTTAATAGTAATTTTATAAATTTTAATATGTTAACTTTATTTTATTTAATAATATTTTATTATCAAGTTTTATAATATAAAGTGTATTATTATTTAGTATTTAAATTAATAAATTTTAATATTAATTTCATTAGTATTTAATAATATTAATTTGATTATTATTGAATAGTGTTTAATAAATAAGTTTTTTATTTATTAAATTAAATCTTAAATGGATGGTTATTAATTATTAATACTACTTAATAATTAATAAGATGTTTAGGTAAGTGTAAGATTTATTTAAATATTACCGAACTTTAATGGAATTACTAATTATTTTTGTTCAAAATTAATGGGGACTATTTTGATATTTTAAATAATTAATCACCCTTTAAGTTATATTGATTAAAATTTGACTTTAAATTAAAAGTAAGGTAATTGTACATTTTATTTGAATATATAAATGGGTAAATTTATATGTTATTTAAAGAGAGGAATGGGTTAATTGAAAGGGTGAACTACAAAACTTATTTTCGTGAAACATACGTTAACTAGAAATTGGAACCTTACCTTTAACTCAACTATATGCTTTCAAATCAAATCCAAACTGTGTGACCATGATGCTTTCTACATACTGTCTATGCTTTGTGGTTTTGGGGGTTGGCTTAGTTTTGATGAGTCTCAGGTTGTTACCAGAGGCTCGGGGGTTATGTGATGTCATGCTAATGTTGGTCTTGATCTTTTATACCTGACCTTGGTAATGTGATGCTATGCTCTATGACATGTTTGTATTTACTGTTTGTTATTACTTTCTAGTCTTTTTGTGTGAAGCTGAGGTGTATGTATATGAGATACCTAACTTAACCATTTTTGGGTCTTGATTAGTTATATTTGATAATCAATTTTAAGTCTCGATCAGATATACTTGGATTACTTTCTAGTCACTTTGAGAGGACTAAGATGTTTTGGATGATTTGTTCTTGATGATGTCATGTTGTGACATGTTTTGATTTGACCATTTTGGAGTCATTGATTAGTATTGTGCTTTATTATGGGATATATTCTGGTTGCTCGTTGGAGAACCATTGGATATTGTGATTTATCATTGATGCCTTTAGTTGATGATAGAGAACTGTTGATTATTATGATTATCATTTGATGCTTTTCAGTTGCTCATGGAGAACTGATGTTATTATTGTAGCTTATCTTTTGATGCTTTCCAATTACTTGTATAGCACTGAGATGATTTTGTGATTTGTGATTTCATGAGCCTAGGGTAGGTTATCTATGTGTAGTATTGGGAAGTGGCTTGCAATGGGGGATAGGGGCCCTAAAGAGGCTCTGGGGATGACTCATTGTAAGTGGTTTTTAATAAGTGATAACATTTACACTAAATGGGGATTAAAATGAACCTAATAAGATAATTGTATGTTCTCTCCCATGCCTTGAGTGTTAGTACAGACTAGGATAGGGTAGAGAGAATGTTTGGTTATGACCTTGCATTCCATAGTGTGCCTCATTAGTATGAGAGGATACTGCTGGCCGCAGGGATCACTAGGGACCCGAGATTCCCATGAGATTGCCTAGGGATTTCTTAGGTAACTTCTACATGACTTTTGCGATGACATTTTCCCACTTACATAGTAGATTTCCTATGTGTCTTTGTGGTGCCTCTGGGTCTAGATGTTGATCTATTTTAGAACCCTTGAGTTAGTATACTTTTAGGATTTCCTAGACTTAGAGAATATACGTGTTATGTGATTTGATATCCTATTTGGTACTTGAGACTATCTCCTCAGTGCTATGGTATTGGAGCATTTAGGTTCCACACAATCAGGTGGTACTGCTTTTTCACTCTTACCATTGAGATCCATCTATTGCTACTGTGGCTAGAGCTTCTAGTATACTTGATTATCATGCTTAGATGATATTGTTTACTTATGATTTATTGTAGCATGTTAGATTTATTTATGTATATGTTGTAGCATATTTTAGGAGTGATGTCCCTATTATGATAGTACCGATGATCTCTTCGGTGACTTGGGATGTTATGCGTAGGGGATGGCTAGGGCCCACGGTGGTCTAATGATGCTATTGATAGCTGGGAGGAACCACACACTTAGTTAGTTGTGTTTTATGATGTTATATCTTTATGATGGATAGTTGTATCATGTATGTTATTAGTTTCATTTACTTTATTGCACTTGTATCATGGATTCGATGAGGATGACATATCTTTATTTTCTACATATGTATATTCTTTTAGCCTTTCATACCTGGTGACATGTACAATGGATGATTGAGCATTCCAGATTTCATTTTCCAAGAGGCATTCAGAAAAAATGTATATTGTGGACTTTGGACTTTCTAATTATTCTTTCATGTGGATGTGGTAATTGTTAGACTTAGTATTAATTAAATTTAAATGTGACTCAATGTCTTGGGATCTTTAAGGAATATAACCTGTTATGTATGCTTTTAGTCAATTGTATGTTATTGTTTCTACTACTATGTGTTTGATGTGAATGGTTTATCTTTCATGTATAAAAAAAAAAGTTTGGTAAACTTAGTAAAACTTTAGGTTAATTCTTTTGGATCCCTTGGCAGGGCGTTACACAAGATGAAATGAGCTTGTTTAGTCTCACCACACTAAAAAGTTGTTTTCAAATGGTTAGGAAGGTGGAAGACAAATTAAGTAAGAAAGGTGACTCAAGTCCCAAAGGTAGAGGTAGAGGTAAAGATTTCAGAGGTGGCTCAAGAGGTTGTTCTAGTGGAAGGACCAATTAATAGAGTATCTGTGGAGACTCTAAGTGGAATGAGAAAGCTAGTGAGATTGGCCAAAGGGGAGGCTCTAGTAGAGGTAGAGGATCCAATAATGTTGGCAAAGATAGATATGGGAGTAGCAACTTCAACAATATAAAGTGTTACAACTATGGAAAATTGGGCCATCCTACCTATAGATGTCCAGAGAAGGCATCAACATCTTATGAAGAGAAGAAGATCAATTATGTCTAAGAGAAAGATAATCCAAAAATAGGAGAAGTGGACCTTGACATAGAAAAGGGTGAGAACCTCATCTTTAGGAGAGTTTTGGTTAAGAAGCCAATAAAGGAGGAATCCAAGCAGATAAGAACATTATTCAAAATTATTTGAAAGATACTAGGTAAGGTATGCAAAGTGATCATAGACTTGGGTTATACTGACACTGTATTGTCAAAGGATATAGTACAAAAGCTTGGTTTAACAAAGATTCCCCATGTATGTCTTTATAGGGTGACTTTGTTGAACAAGGATATATTAGTGAATGAAAAAGTTTAGGTAGACATCACTATTGGTAAGTATCAAGATAAGATCCTATGTGATGTGCTTCCCATGGATGCTTTCCATCTATTATTAGGAGGGCCTTGGAAATTTTATATGGAGGCAATGCATCATGGGAATAAAAATGAATATTCTTTCAAGAAGCATGGGGTCAACTATAGGATACAATCAATAGTGGAAAATGATAAGATAGAGAAGGCTACCACTAAAATATTGTTGATGAGTCAAAAAGAGTTCCTCAAGGACTTGAAGGAAGGTGTAGGAGTAGGGTATGCCATCATGGTAAATACCAAGGAGCAGAAGTCATCTTCACAAGCACCTATATGACCTATAGAATTATATAAGTTACTAGATCAGCTCAATGACATAATTTGTGATGGAGCACCACCAATCTTACCTCCAAAGAGATTCATAAGTCATTTAATTGATTTCATAATAGTAGTGTCACTTCCAAAAAAAGTGGCATACAAGATGACTTCAAAGAAGAAAAAAAAGATTGCAAGACAAGTCCAAGAGTTGCTTGATTAGGGGTTGATTAGGAAGAGCATTAGCCCCTATGTATTACTAGTTGTCCTAGGACCTAAAAAGGGAGGTAGGTAGAGAATGTGCACTGATTTTAGAGAAATCAATAGAATCACAATTAGATATAGATTTCTTATTCCTAGGATAGAGGATCTAATGGACTATCTAGGTAGAGCTAGATACTTTTCTAAAAATGATCTCAAGAGTGGCTATTATCAAATCAGGATGAAGGAGGTGATGTATGGAAGTTTGTATTTGTGACTAATGAAGGTCTCTATGAGTGGTTGGTCATGCCATTTGGCCTTACCAATGCACCAAGTACCTTCATGAGAGTCATGAATGAGGCCTTGAAAGACTATATAGGAGTGTTTCTTGTTGTATATTTTGATGACATCCTCATCTTTAGTAAGAAAAAGGAGGAGCATTTGAAGCACCTAGAAATGGTGTTGAGGAAGCTTCAAGAGGAAAAGTTAATAGTGAACCTTGAAAAGAGTGAGTTCATGAAGCAGGAGCTAGTGTATTTAGGTTTTGTAGTATCCCAAGGAGGCTTGAAAGTGGACAAAAGTAAGGTAGAGGAAATCTTAAGTTGGCCTACTTCTAGCTTTGGTATTGAGGTTAGAATTTTTCATGGCCTAGCACAATTATATAGGAAGTTTTTCAGGAGGTTTAGTTAGATTTGCACACCAATGAATGACACCATCAAAGGAGGTATGAAGACAAAATTCACATAGACCAAGGCAAGAAATAATAGTTTTGAGAGGTTGAAGAGGGAATTGGAAACTCAACTAGTATTGGTGTTTCCTAGTTCTGAGAAGCCATTTGTGGTGGAATTTTATGCTAGTAACATAATAGTTGGGGTGGTTTTAAGCCAAGAGGGAAGGCCAGTGGAATTTTTAGTAAGAGGCTTAATGAATCCAAGATGAGGTATTCAACATATGACTTAGAGCTCTATGCACTTATTCAAGCTCTTAAGAAGTGGAGGCATTATCTATTGCCTAAAGATTTTGTTGTCTTTACTAACAACCAAGCACTAAGTTTTATCAACTACATGAGAATCTTAGTTTGAGGCACATTAAATGGATGTAGTTCTTGCAGTCCTACACTTTCACTATTAAACACAAGAAAGACAACAATAACAAGGTGGTAGATGCTTTGAGTAGGAGATTGCTAACAGTACAAGAAGTCAAGTTTTAGAGCATAGGACTAGATGGATTCAAGGACTTGTATGAGGAGGATACTAATTTTTTAGAGCCCTACAAGGCATGTATTAATTTTGAAAATCATTTCCATAGTGAATTTTTTGAATACACCTTGCAAAATGGGTTATTATTTAATGGTCAATATTAGTTGTGCATCTCAAGGGGATCTATGATAGAGAATCTCATACAAGAGAAGCATAATGGAAGAGTGAGTGAGAATTTTGGCCTTAAGAAGACCCTAGACCTTGTAGAAAGGTTCTATTGTTGGCCCAAGATGAAAAGGGATATAAGGAGATATGTAAAATAGTGTGGTATATATCAGAAGGCAAAGGGCACCTCATCCAATGTAGGACTCTACCAACCTCTACACATTCTTAATAGGCCTTTGGAATGCATCAACATGGATTTCATAGTGGGATTGCCAATACTTAGTGTGTTTGTGGTGGTAAATAGGTTCATAAAAATGAGCCATTTCATCCCATGCAAGACAACACATGATGCAAGCAATATAGCCAATCTATTATTTAAGGAAGTGGTAAGAATATATGTTTTATGAAGGTGCATAGCAACCAACAAAGATATCAAATTTATGGGGCACTTTGGGAAGACCCTATGGAAGAGGTTGGGAACAAACCTACCTCGTAGTTCTATCTACCATCATCAAACATATGGGAAAATAGAGGTCATCAACAAGGTCCTCAAAAACCTCTTAAGGTGTCTTACCAAAGAGTATGTGCAAAGTTGGGAACAAATCATCCCTCAGGTAGAACCGTCCTACAATGATAGCAAGAATAGGACAACAAGCTTAATCCCTTTTCAAGTAGTGTATGGAACTCACCCAAGGGTCATAATAGAGTTAAGAGACCTACCAAAACATGACAACATCAATGGCATGCTGATGACTTTGTTCAATCTATGAAAGAGGTGCATATCAGGTTAAGCAAACCTTGATGGAGGAAAATCAAAAGTTGAAGGAGAAGAAGGATGAGGGGAGAAGAGAACTAAAATTTCAAGTGGGAGATTTGATGACAGTCTATTTGAATAAATCCAAGTTACAGATGGGCATCCCTAGTAATTTATAGATGTGGACGATTGGGCCATGCAACGTACTAGAGAAGTATGGGTCCAATTCCTACAAAGTGGACTTACCTAAAGACATGGCAATCTTTCCCATGTTCAATGTAAAATACTTGATACCTTACAAAAGTCTAAGAGTGGATGAAGTAGAGTATTAGGTAGAGATAAGCAAGGGCATCTCAGACTTGTAGGTACCTAAAAGGAAGCAACCATGGGAGGAGATGATATTGGACTCTAGAGTGAAAAAAGAGTACAAGGAACAAGGTTTATAAAGAAAATATAGTGAAGTGTTTAAATACCCCTAAATTTGAGGAAAATTGGATTGTTGAGATTGATTTCAAGAAGCATGGAATCAACAAGGAGTTCCTCTCCCTACAAGTACCTTAGGCTTCTTCTTGGAAGGGGAGAATCGTGCATGAGCACCTAGGGGTAAGGTGAAACCCTAACTCAAATTTTGGTTTGTAAATGGTCTAAAAACACATTCAAAGAATATGGACTACATATAAATTCCCAAGATAGATTTAGGAGGTTTGGTTAGGTAACAATTGAGTGTGAGTCAAGTTTTGAACAACTGGGTCTTGATAAGCACAAAATTGCTAAAAAATGTTTTGTAAGGAAAAACTTGGAAAATGCCTAAAAAGGGGCAAGAATTGTTTGAAGGAGGTCCTTAGGTGTTTTAAGTTCATTTTATGTAGGTTGGAATCAAACTGGTCAAATTTGGTGGCTTAGATTGCAAAATTGCAGAAGTTGTCAAAATTGCTCATTAACAACTTTGTAATTTTTGCAAAATTGCAATAGCAATTTTTACATAGTTTTGGAGAAAGAGAAACATAGGTAGTTATGAATTTAACCAAAGGAAATGGAAGAGGGAACCTATTTAAACACCTTCCAACTCATTTCCAAGGGTTGGACATGCATTTGTATGGATAACACCTGTATGTGGATCACTTTTGTGATCAAAAAATGTAATTTTTGAGTATTAGAAAAAGAAACTTGATTGAATAGCTTACTATTTTTAATGAAGTAATGACTTAAGATTATGTGTTAATATTGTGCATATTTTTTTTGATCTTTTGCATTGACTTTATAGGGTTTGCAAAATTAGTTAATATTTGAGTTCATGTTGTCCAGTTTTAAATATCTTGTACACAAATGGTTATGGCTTAAACTTCCACGGTCAAAACACCAGGACCTTCAAAAATCAAGAAATAGCCCCTATACATTATTTTTATAGTGATTTTTGGGGCTTTTGAAGTCAAGTAGCTAATTTTACAAGCGATCTCTATGCAAGAAAGAAAGGCTTGTCAAGGGGCAATAAAATCTTATAATGGAGTTTTGGTGAGAATAGAGGATTAGCATGTGCCAATATTTCTTAAGAAATGATGGAGTAGGATACCAAGGGTCCAAAACTTAGAGGAGGAGGTTGGATATAGAGATTGGATCAACTAAAGAGAATTTCACTATCATTGCCTTCAAAACTCTTAAAATAAGGGTTTTCTAGAGCTGCACTCTATGGACACCACAAAGACCTAAGACCTGGAAACTCATCAAGCCTAGGTCAATTGGAAATAAATTATTGAAGGCATCAAGAAGACTTGTTAAGATTTTTTTTGAGTTATTTCCTATTCCTTTTTTTTAGGAGGGTTAATATGGGCTCCTATGGCTACAAGGGAAAACAACACAAATTGGAGTTATGGGTGTGATATACCTACCCAAAGGATGTAGAACAGAGTGAAGAGCATCAAGAACCATAGAAATATGGTGTAAACTTGATTTTGAGCCTTTGAATGCAATTGGTGGAATTTTGGCTCACTAGGTCAAAAGATGCATAGTTGTGGTTGTGGAGTGAGAAGGAGTGAAACCAAAGTTGATTGGTGAGTTTCTTGGTGAGAGGGGAATAGGAGTGAGTCCTCTAGGTTGGGGTTGGGATAGGACATATAGATAGGTTAAGAGTAGCCTTGTTAGAGTAGAAAAGCTCTAGAGTGAAGAAGCTCCCCATCACAAGTGTTGTAAATATTGAAAGAGGAGAAATTGTTGATTAAACTGAAAACTTATTCATTTATGAAAGAAGAGATTGCGTATCTTGGTTTTTTTATTTTATTTTAGCTGATGGTTTGAAGATGGATCCTGAAAGGTATTTAAACCTATACCTAAGAATGTTCGAGAGGCAAGATCATTTCATGAATTGGAAAGTTTTTATAGGAATTTCATAAATAAATTCAATTCTATTCATAATGCTATGATTGAGACTACGAGAGGAGATAAAAGGGATTTAAAGTGGATGCATGGAGAGCAAAGGCATTTTGAAATGTTTAAATGAAAGATTGTAGAATTTCCTACACTTTCTTTGCTTGATTTTAGTAAAGTTTTTCAAGTTGAGTGTGACACTAGTGGAAGTTACATTGGAGTTGTTTTGATTCAAGAAGGAAGACCCATACCTTTCTTTAGTGAAAAATTAAATGATGCTAAGAGAAAATATCTAGTATACGATCAAGAATTCTATGCTATTTTTCAAGCTTTTAGGAAATAAAGACATTATTTAATGTCTAAGTATTTTGTGTTGTATACTAACCATAAAGCTTTGTAGTACTTGGAAAGTCAAAATTAGTTGAATCAAAGACATATCAAGTGGGCTTAGTTTTTGAAGAACTTTTCCTTGTCTTCAAAAAATAAGAGTGGACAGTCAAACAAGGTTTCTAATTATTTGAGCTAGAGAAGGATTTTGTTGATCAAAATGGGAATCAAGTTACTTGGTTTTAATTATTGAAAGTATTTGTATGAAAGTGATCCTAATTTTTTAGAGCCTTGGAAATGTTGTAAGAAAAAAATGGTGAGGGATAAGTTGACTAATGATCTTATTTAGGAAGACATTTTGTTTAAGGGAATTCAATTGTACATACCTAGAGGATCTATGCGAGAAAATATCATTAAAGAAAAGTATAGTGGTCGACTTTCTAGAAATTTTGGGATTGATAAAATAGTAAACTAGATTTTATATAAGTACTTTTGGCTATAGATATATAAGGATGTGCAAAAGAGGGTAAGAGGTTGAAAATTTTGTTAAACTACAAACATGATTATCCAAAATTTGGGATTATTCTTGATAAGCCTTTGGAAGATATCAATATGGATTTTGATCTTGGTTTACCTAGAACTCAGTGACATAATGATTTAATTTAAGTGACCATTGACCAATTTTCAAAGATGGATCATTTCATACCTTGTGAGAAGACATTTGAAGTTGTACATGTAGCTAAATTATTCCTTAAGAAAGTGGTGAGATTGCATGGATTGCCTAAAACTATTGTTTTAGATAGAGATACTAAATTCACTAGTTATTTTGAGAGGACACTTTGGAAGAAGTTAAATATTGAGTTAAAGTTTAGTTCTACATTTCATCTACAAAAAAATGGTAAAATTGAAGTTGTGAAAAATATTTTGGGTAATATGTTGAGATGCTTGGTTGGAGATAAGCCTACTAATTAGGACTTGATTTTAGCATAACCAAACTTCACATATAATAATTCCATGAATAAGAGCACTAAGAAGACACTTTTAAAGATTTTTACTAGAATCAGTCCTAAAGGAACTACTGAATTGAGAAACCTAAACCTTGAGACAAAGAGCAATATTGAAGCTAAAGAATCTGCAATTTCATGAAGGTTTTACATAAGGAAGTTAAAAGGAACCTGAAAGATAGTAATATAGAATACAAAAAGAGACAAGATAAGTGAAGGAGACATAAATCTTTTGAAGTTGGTGATGAGGTAATTATTCACTTAAAGAAAAATAGATTTCCATTTGTTACCTACAATAAGTTGAAGATGATGAAGTTTGGTCCTTATAATATTCTTAGGAATTTTGATAGTGGAAATGCCTTTGAAATTGATTTACCAAAAGACATGGATATTTCACCTATATTCAACATTTCATATATCTTTGAGTATTTTGAATTAGATGATAAGATGAAAGGGAACTTAGATTAGCCTATGAAGAGAACATATAGCATTGAGAAGATCTTGAGTAGCCGAATAGGTAAAAGCACAAGAGGAAAGACTACAGGGAATATGTACTTTAGTGGAAAGAAAAATCAATTGAAGATAGATCTTGGATTACACAAGAGGAGTTTGATCTCTATGATTTAGGTCAAAATATCAGTCATTTTGGTGTGGACATTAGTTATTTGTTAACCCTGGGCATCTGATGTAAGAGCATCTTGGGTCTTTGAGAAATCTTGCATCAACCAAATATATTTCTAGTTTTTCTATACCAATTTGTTGTTCCTGAAGTAGCCATTATTTATTTTATTTTTAAGTTATGTCTAGTTATAATCACATTGATGACTTATCCTAGATCCTTCCTAAGATAAAAATTCTTATGTTCTATATTTCTTGAGTTTTGCACTGCTCTTTGTGGTCCTATTTTCCTATTGTTTCTACCTTGTGTAGTGTGTTGTTTTAATTGCAACAATTTTGGTTGATTATTTGACATGTTGCACAATTAGGAGTTGACTCCTAATACAAGTGTGGACCTACCATCAAGTGTGCATCACTTGATATCACCATTTGTGTGAGTTTCAATTTACTCTTCTAAGTATTGATCTATATTGTAAATAAATGCTTAACTAGCTGACTTGTAGCTTAACTAGCTATAAAAGAAGCTTGGTTAGATGTAGAAAGTAGCATTCTTAGAGAGGAGGATATAGAGATGCAAGCTAAGAGTCTAAGATTGTAATTTCTTATTTTGATTAAGACAATAACCTAGAAGGCCTCACAACCAACCATGTTGTGATGTCTCTATATGTGAAGTGAAATAATTATACCTATAAATATGTTGCATATAGCCTTGTGTTCTCTATGGTTTTCTTTAATCAATGTGTAGCTTCTATGTGTAACTCTGAGCAGGGAGTGCCGAATTTTTTAAGTTTAATTTGTTTCACATGTGTTGTTATAGGATCCATGTATCTCCCTGTGTTAGTATTCAACAACCTATCGATTTATTGTCTTTCTTTGCAACTTCTTTTCTCACTATTTTTTTCCTTTGTGTGTTCTTTTGCACATTATTATCCCTCTCTTTTTCTACTCTATAATCTTCAATTCTAATAGAAACAAAAAAAGCAAAATTTTCTCTTTGATTTTGGTCACTTTTATTACTTGGCGATGTCATAGCACAATTACCCATTACCAAATTATCCAGGTCTCATTTTTTAATTGAAATTTTTAATCCCATGCCTGGTTTGTTCATAGGAAACCTATGACCCCTACACATAGGGTCTCAACTAGTAGCCTTGCTAGTCCATTTTTGAACCAATGGTAGCCTTCATTCTTGTTTTCTTTTATAACACCACTCTTCCCATTACTCTCCAATCATATCTATGGTGACTCACCTCATTGATGACCTAGATCAACTATCTTGCTTGCATGTATCCCTATATTGGAATGGTGTACATAAGTGCATATTAGTTTACTCTTCTACTGGTAACCTCAATTCCTTGTGTCCTCTTCTTCCTTTGACTAGTTATCAACCAATTTTCCAATCAATAAACTTTTCCATCAATGACGACACTCCTTACACCATTTATGCCAATGGGACTTATAAGGTCAAATATGTGATGGGATTAAATTTCAAATTTCTCATCATTTCAACAAATAGTTCACATCTTCCTATCACATTTAATTCTTCAAAAAATAATCTCCATAGAGGATTAAATTTTGTTTGACAAGTACACTTTGGAATCTTGTTGAGCATTGGTATACAAAATACTAGTATCAATATTAATCAAATATTTTGGCTTTCTAAAAAGTATTGTAGAAGGTGTTCTAATCTCTTGAGTGAAATCATAATTAGGAACACCAACAAAATTTTAGGTGAATTGCATACCTTCAACTAAAGAGGATGTGCCATGATAGTAATATGTGAAATATAATCACCAACTTGATATGTTAATGGTGAGATAGCAACATGACACAAGGGCATGCATACACCATTGAACATAGAACATGATGTACTTTTAACATCATATGATGGCATGACTCCAATATTGGATGATGGTGTACATTAAGCATGATATGGCAGCATAAATTCAAAATGAAAAATTATATATGGGTAAGTGCACCAAGTTGTGGTGCCAAAAAGGTGACACTTTTTTTTTTTCCTAATTTTAACCCAAGCCATAGCGTGTACGCGCTTTATAAAAAACCAAAATATTATAAATTGGTTGCATACCCACAACCCATTCATTTCTCCTCTATTTTCTAGTTTTCCTTCCTTACAACATGTATGTGAATTGAGAGAAGACACGATTTTCACCACCCTCCTTGCCAATATGCCTCCTTGCTGTCGAAGTTTGAGATCACGAGTATGCCATATGTTATCTAACTTTCTTTTTGCATTGTTTTATATGTGTTTTATATTGCTTTGTCATTTTTTTTCAATTTTTCTTTAAATTTTTTTATTTATTTAGATTTCAATTGATTTCTTATCAGGAAATGTGAATAATGAACTAGATAATCCCCAAGAAGGTCAAAACCAAAACCCTCAACAAGATCCAAACCAAAACCCTCAAAAAGATCAAAACCAAAACCCTCCACAATAAGAACAAAAAATTTCGCAACCTGAACCAGTTGCAAGACCTCCTCCTGGCACACAAGAAAACATAATAAATGAAATAGAAAGAGGCAAAACTAAATTAGAAGCACTCATTGGTCAGTTGAAAGCTTGTGGACAAATCAATCCAATGAGAGCTCAATTGGCATTGTCCCTTGAATCCATTAAGACCCACATAGCTTTTGTTAGTGGTTAGTTAGATGTTTGGTAGGTTAAGAGGGATGAACAAAAAAGATATTATGCAAATAATTATCATATCAAGATGTTAAAGAAAAAAAAAGATATACCAAAAGGTAGAATATGTGCATTATTTAGAAAGCTTGGTGAATAATATAATGTTAGAGAGGGTACGAAATGGTTCCCCATCCATTGGTGCATACACGATGGTATTAGAAATAATTTTTGGGATAGATGGTGGATGGTTTTTGATGCCCCTCCTTACAATAATTGCCAGGTCCTAATTTATTTCTTAAGGAAATTGTATTGTCAGTTTGTCCTTGGGGAGATCCTCAATTATTTTGATATATTAGACTCTCAAGTTAGAGGTGGGGGTTCATCATTTGAGAGGCCAAGGGCATGTCATGACCCTAATGTAGTTAGGGCACTTGTGGTTAAGCCACAGGGTGAGCATGTGACTATTGCTTCAATTGTGAAGGAACATGTAGAGGCCATCACTCTAGCAAATATTAGTACTTTGACGTAGACCCTCATTCATTACATGAGTCCATTAGTTGAGGAGGAGCCTTTTGTACGTTACGATCACATGTGTACATCATGCAGATCCTTATGCACATTTGGTAGTCATGCTAAAGATGGTGCAGATGATAGGCTAATGACTAAATAGGTCCTAAATGAGGCATTTGGAATTGACACACAGGTAAATTACAATTATAAAACATGAATTTGATCACATTTCATATCTATAGTGAAAGACTAATTAATTAGCATGTATTAACATTGTTCAAAATTCAAGGTCAAAGTGTTGGCGGCCCTCGTAGAGATCCCCTAGCCCCATTTTTTGTCCCATCAATGAGTCCAGAGGTATGTATCAATTTAATCATTTAAATGAATACATATATTTATTAAGTAATCATATGAAGGATTGACAAAAAAAATTATACATGTTCATCAGTTCTCTACAAGACTGCTGACATTCACTATAGACTCCAAGCCTAGACATGATACGAGCTTTGTAGAGGTACATTTGTTTCATGTTAATTTAATTCATTTGATTGTATTTTTTCATGTTTCATGTTACATTTAATTTTTATTGTATGTCATGCAGCTCTTGACATCTGAGACTCCTCCTCATCTTCAACAGTCTGTCAATCATGGAGTGGCTCTAGCTATGGCTAGTTCACAGCCATTGACTGAGGTATGAAATAATTTTCTTGGTTTTAGTTTTTTTTTATAATAGTTAGTATCAAAATTTCTAATGTTAGTTGTAAGTGATTATATTGATTCAATTTTTGTAGGGTCTTGTCACACCCAATCGTCCATGAGCCTTTGGGGTGGACTTGTAGAGTAACTATATGATGGCGGTAAGAAAATAATTAATTTTGTGTGTATATATATATTTGATTTCAATGTATAATAATTATTGATTCATATCTACTTTGTTTGTATTAGCTCAAGTTAGAGAAGAGCCTCAACAAGAGGATGAGTGAGCATGTGAGGAAGGCCCCATCATCACCACCATCTCCCTCCACATGATAATCAAAGACATCTAGAGATTTGTTTCCTTCCCCTAGTGGGAAGGAGAAGATATAGTTGATAGATATACATGTATAGGCATCAACAGACATATACATTGGATTTATGTCAATGGACATATTCGATATACATTTGATGTATATATGACATTTTATATTTGATGTATGACATTTATTTGATGCACGACATTATTAGACTTATGACATTATTGGTTATCATAATATATTATGTGTTTGTTGATGTATGACATTATTGGTTATCATTTTATATTATATGTTTGTTCATGTATGACATTATTGGTTATCATAATATATTATATGTTCCTCCATGTATGACATTATTGGTTAACATAATATATTATATGTTCATTCATGTATGAAATTATTGGTTATCATAATATATTATATGTTCATTCATGTATGAGATTATTGGTTATCATAATATATTATGAGGTTGCATGGGTACTTGTACCCACGTACCCAAGTACCAAGTACTTGGTGGAGAGCATAATAGCTAAGGACCTTGATTGATATTTTGGATTATTTTTTTTGGTTTTTTGTTTGTGTATCAAAGCATTGCTTATCAAGATTAATTCAATACCTAAGCATACTTTATCACTATTTAAGCATACTTTTATCATTTCCAATATGTCATCATCATATGATTTATGATCTTGTTCATGTTTAAATTTGTCCTTCTCTATTATTTGTTTATCAAGCTTAATTCAATATGTAATCAGTTTGAGTTTTTGATACAATATTGATTAGCAATAAACTTTATCAGTGCTAAAGCCAGAAATTTATCATTTGCAATATGTCATTGCCATATGATTTATGATCTTCTTGTTCATGTTTAAAGCATGCCTTCTATGTTATGCATCTAAACATTTATCACAAATTATTATTACAAACATATAAAAAATCTAAAAATGAAAACAATACATTACATTTGCAAACTTTATCACTATTCTTGATTTGAAAAATCATTGTCATGACTCATAAATTCAATTTTTCTATAAATATAAAAGTGTAATTAAAAATAAAGTTTGACATACCCAAGTAACCCCATCCCCTTTTATAAAAAATAGTTGTACCCATACCCGTACCCATACACATACCCTAAGTACCCCAAGGACCCATGTCCCTGTGCAACCTTGTATATTATATGTGGATCTTGGTGTTTTATGAACACCTATGCGGCCTATAGGATCTCTTGCTACTTAGAACATTTTCTGACCTTGCCCAACCTCCTCAAATGGAAGCTTTATGTGTGGTAATTTTTAATGAACCACCCACTCAGAAAATTATTGTGGACCTACTTGCATGGGAACAATGCTTAGTTTAGGTTTCTTAATCTCTCCACACAACATTCAAGCCTCCTGCAAAAATTTTTCAATTTTTTGCAACCAAAATCATCAGTTAAATTCTATCTAAAAAACATTACTGTACTAGAGTTAGTGTATGGGGAAAACTCTTCAAACATTTGAGTAGATGCTACAAATTTGTCATACCCTTATTTTATTTGGGGTCAAGGATAGTGCTTGGAGGACATGCAAATTGAGTGGACTAAATGTTAGCAAAAGTGTAATTATAAATGATAGAGATTGAGAACCATAGTAGGCTAGAGAAGATGAGGGGGGAAAAATAGCAAAATAAGTTAGATGTTAAACTTTAACTGCAATGCCCAATATTATTATACAAGAGGTACAATCTAAGATTTTTTACATATTGGTACCTAATCTATTCCCCTAATGTACCACTAAGCTAGCTCCTAGAGAGTAGCAGGGCCACATATGTCACTGCAACTGTATGTTAGGACAGGTGCCACTGGATGTATGTGGCATGTTTTTAGAAGACTTGCATTGTTTTATTTCTCTGATGTGTTCTATAGGTGATGATTGTGTTGTTGATAGAGCAATAGAGGGCTTATCTTAGTACAGTTAGAGTTATGTATCCCTGAGTCCCCCAAACCCTTGAGAAGCATTAATACCCATTGTGTCCAATTGTGGAATGAGATGTGGAGATTTATGAGCAATTTGTGCTTTTATCTACCCCTATCCTTTGGAAGGAACTTCTTTTGCTTCCATCTTAGGAAGAGGGTGTCTCTTTTTGGCAAACTTAGATGTTGATTGTTGATGATCTAGTTACTATTGGTTGGGGTGGCACATAGAGGATTGAGTTCAATTGAAAATAGCTCCTTTGTAGAATTGTAGATTTCAATAGAGGTGGCTAGTAAGGGCATGAGAGTTTTGAATTGAAAACAAGGTGCATAACAAGCTAGATAGGAAGATTGAGCTCAAAGTTATTGTCTAATCCTACTTACTTGGTGATGTTATAGGGCTCACAATGTAGTGGACAAGCTTGTGGTACTACATGTACTTGGTAGTTATGTTCTATGGAATGGTTTGCATAAATTGTTGTATTTGTTTAATTTTTGAGATGAATTTGATGCCTTTTTAAACTTTATCTTAAGATAGAGTAATTGATGCTAAGGATAGTAGCATGAGATAAGCCCTATCATTCAATTATAGAAGTTGAAATTAGAGTAACATGGAAACATTTGTGGTTTGTAGAGTTGGGAAGACCTTTTCCATAGTTGTGCTTAATGAAAAGTAGGCTTCCATCCCATGTGTGCTTCTTGAAGTAGTACATTTGAAGAAGGTGCAATATTAATCCTTTTACCGAAGGAAGTAGATCAACTTTGTGCCCATCAATGACCAAATTGCTATGTGGGGGTGTCTCAAATACATGGGGGATTGATTAGAGACAATGGTACTTTGAATTTGTTAGTAACTCAACAACATAAGTTTCAAAATTCCATATTCATCAGTAAAAACTATAGTTGTTGAACATCTCTTATCTAACAAAAATTGCAAGTTGTGACAATTAGTATTGGCCATGTTACATCTCCTTAGCACAGGATCTATCTCCCCCATGATGAATAGCTATTATTGAATCACTGCTGATTTTTTTCCATAATTTACCCACCAATACATTATGTCAACATACACTAAGAAGGGAAGGGCAATGTTGGATAAAAGATGCTAGTTGATCATCATTTCTATGACTGGGACTTGTTTTGTTCTTCCATTGTTCCCATTCTATATGCTTAGT
Source organism: Cupressus sempervirens (assembly GCA_028749045.1). Lineage (NCBI taxonomy): Eukaryota > Viridiplantae > Streptophyta > Pinopsida > Cupressales > Cupressaceae > Cupressus > Cupressus sempervirens. Next base: position 763,602,976 of record CM053792.1, on the reverse strand, counting down.
ATATAATTCCCTCCATGTTTTGCATGTGTGTTTACATATTGTTCCAAATATATCATCGTCCTCCTCTCTATTTTGACCTAATTTGACAACATGTTTGCAAGCTTCCATTATTCAAATAGTTGTTTACATTTGTAGTTTGGCTCTAATACCATGTTAAATTCCAAAGATCAATGATGCAAATGTAATGGGACTACCTATTCAAGGTATGTGCATTCCAAATGCAGCATTCTCTTAGATTTATATATAGAGAGAATAGACCATGAATAGACATGTCCCTTCATGGGACATGTCTATTCATTAATTATATAATTAATAAAAGAAAAAAATTTAATATCATATATATATATATATATATATATATATATATATATATATATATATATATGTATATATATATATATATATATATATATATATATATATATATATATATATATATATATATATATATATATATATATATGTATATATATATATATAATTTTCTTGTATAACAATGACATCATATCTTAATATAAAGAACACACACACACACACATATATATAAATTATATATAGGTTTATCTGACCGAAGCTATCAAATATTGACAAATAGAACTATTTCCAGAGGTGAGATTGATTTCGTATAGGACATGAGAGCTACCATCTTAGAGAATCTGTCTACTGCAACATACTTAGAATTGTTTCCCTTTATGTAGTTGGATAACTAGATATGAAGTCAATGGAACTATATTCCTATGACTTTGTTGGAACCAAGAAAGGCTTGTACATTCCTTGTTTCTTGTTTATCAACTTGGTTACGACACATGCACACCCAAAGATTGATCCAAATATAGGTAGCAGAACAAGTTCTATTTTGATAGTTAAAACTTAATACAGTTAAGAATGTTCAAGTAAGCTATAGGCTATTTTAGAACAAAAAAGAAGAATAAAAAAAATTTAATGCATAGACAAAGTTTGATCCGATCTAGAAATGCTGATGGTTACACTACTACAAAGGTTTAAAAAGTTGTTCATCACACTCACTATTTTTGCCTTGAATATTTTCCTTTGATCTCATTCCTTCGTAATGCCTTTAACTTATGCATTGATTATCATTAACATTTTTTTGACAATTATAGTAGCCTTTTATCTGAAACCCTTCATGAATATCATTAATGCAAGAGGTAGTGAATGTATTCTTTGCTATTCACAAATATGACATTACATAAGATATGATCCTTGAGAAGCCCTCATAATGATGCAAAATAGTGATCTCTATCATTCCTTTGATAGTTTTGACACAATCTTAAAAAACCATGGCACATTAGAATATGTGCCATATTAATCCTACCTCTAATAAACCCTTAAGATCGTGAGTTATGATGAGGAGGAAAAGTTATGAGCCCTTTAGAATCTTCTCCTTCTACACATCACACCATGTTTTCTCCATGATATTTTCAATGTGGAGGGGATAAATAAAGACTTATGAACTCTTGTAAGCCCCTTAATGTGTCATTATCTTTCTTAGGGACATTTTGGTTTGGCGTGCCCGAGAATGTTTGAGCACTCAACAGGACAAGATGAGGTTGGGGATAGGGTTTACCTAGCCACTCGGAGCTAACAAAATAGACAGTTTAATCGAAGGATGAAAGGTGACAGAGATTTGGTAGTTGACAACTTTGTACTAGCCAACACTACAAGTTTTAGCATCACTCAAGATGGCATCACAAAATCAAAATGAAGTATGATATCCAAAAAGTGAGAGAGGTTATTGTAGGTCTCTACAACACAATCCTATAAGAACTAGAATTACATCTATATCTTGTACGAGCTTTGAGATATGCCCCATCAAAGATTTCTGCCCTATGGCATTTAGTGACCCTTAGGAATATTTCAATTCAATGTGCCTGAGAATGTTTGAGTACTCAATGGGATTAGACAAGGTTGGAGATAGGGTTTACTCAGCCACTTGGACCTAACAGAACAAATAGTTCGATCCCAAGATGAAAGGTGAGAGAGATTTGGTAGTTGGCAACTTTGTACTAGCTAACACTACAAGTTTTAGTATCACCCAAGATGGCACCACAAAATCAAAATGGAGTATGATCTCTAAAGAGAGAGAGAGGTTATTTTAGGTCTTTGCAATGGAATAGACATTTTGATTCCAAGACAAAAGGTGAGAGAGATTTGGCAGTTGACAACTTTGTATTGGCCAACACTACAAGTTTCAGCATCACCTAAGATGGTATCACAAAATCAAAATATAGTATAATCTCCAAGAAGTGAGAGAGGTTATTGTAAGTCTCTATAACATGGTCCTATAGGAACTAGAATTGCATCCATACCTCACATGAGATCCAAGATATGCCTCGTCAAAGATTGTTTCCCTATGACATTTAGTGACCCTTAGGGACATTTCAGTTCAGTGTGCTCGAGAATGTTGAGCACTCAATGAGATGGTACAAGGTTGGGGATAGTGTTTACCCAACCACCTAAAGCTAATGAAATAGATAGTTTGATCCCAAGATGAAAGGTGAGAGAGATTTGGTAGTTGGAAACTTTGTACTAGCCAACACTACAAGTTTTAGCATCACCTGAGATGGCATTGCAAAATCAAAATAGAGTATGATCTCCAAAAAGTGAGAGAGGTTATTGTAGGTCTCTATAACATAGTCCTATAGGAACTAGAATCTCATCTATACCTTGTACAAGCTCCAAGATATGCCCTATCAAATATCATTGCCCTATGGAATTTAGTAACCCTTAGAGACATTTCAATTTGGCATGTCTGAGAACATTCAAGCACTCAATAGGATAGGATGAGGTTGGTGATAGGGTTTACCTGGCCACCTAGAGCTAATGGAATAGAAAGTTCAATCCCAGGATGAAAGGTGAGAGAGATTTGGTTGTTGGAAATTTTGTACTAGCCAACACTACAAGTTTCAACATCACTAGAGATGGTTTCGCAAAATCAAAATGGAGTATGATCTCCAAAAATAAATAGAGGTTATTGTAGGTCTCTAAAAAATGGTCCTATAGGAACTAGAATTGCATCCATAGCTTGCACAAGCTCTGAGATATGCCCCGTCAAAGATTGCTACACTATGGCATTAGTGATCGTTAGGGATGTTTTGGTTCAATGTGCCCAAGAATATTCGATCACTCAATGAGATAGTACAAGGTTGGAGATAGGGTTTACCCAGCTGCTCGAACCTAATAGAATGGAGAGTTCAATCCCAGGATGAAAGGTGAGAGAGATTTGGCAGTTGGCAACTTTGTACTAGCCAACACTACAAGTTTCACCATCACCCAAGATGGAATCACAAAATCAAAATGGAGTATGATCTCCAAAAAGTGAGAGGGGTTATTATAGGTCTCCACAACATAGTCCTATAGGAACTAGAATTGCATCTATACCTTGCAAAAGCTCTGAGATATGCCCCCTCAAAGATTGTTGCCCTATGGCATTTAGTGACCCTTAGGGACGTTTCAGTTCAGCATGCCCGAGAATGTTCAAGCACTCAAAAGGATGAGATGAGGTTGGGGTTAGAGTTTACCTAGCCACCTAGACCTAAAAAAATAGATAGTTTGATCCCACGACCCTTTTTCCACTAAGTTGCAAATTTGAGCAACTTTTACAACTTTCAACAATGCAACTTTGCACAAAAAGTGCAATTTTTAAATTTTTCACTTGATTCCAATTCTATTACTTGGAAAAGGTTTGGAAAAACTAAAATAACTTATTTTCAAATTCTCAACCCTTTACCAATTCTCAAATCCCTGCAAAGTTGTCAGCATTTTTGCAATTTTTTACAATTTTTGACATCTTAACTCCTAGATGACTAAAACTTAATCTAATGACCCTAAGGACCTTTATAACCTTCTAAAAAACATAAAAATCCTTTTTTCCTTGAAAAATACCTATTTTTCTCATTTTTGTGCCTTAAAAGTGGTCCATAGTGTAACAGTTGAGACTTGGTCCAAAACAACCATACCTCATCTTTTAATATGTTATAGAGGAGAGAAATGGGTATCCTAATCTTCAATTTATTTTCTTGACATTATGGGAAAATGTGGAGAAAAATGAAAGAGGACAACATTTTAGTGCTATTATTTATTAGTGTTGAAAATGATTTGGGATTTGAGTTAGTGATGATATGAAGGCTCTAAATGGTATTCATGCTTCTTGTTGGTGTTCTTAGATCTTGTTAATGGTTCACATTGATTAAGGAGACCAAATTTTTATTTATTTGGTGGTTTTTTGGTGTTTCTTTATTTAAGGTCTAATTGATTTGATGAAGCAATAAGTTGTGATTCTTGGTGCTACTTTGGTGATACCATTGCATGATTTTGGTTATTCATTTGCTTTTACCTAATAGGTTTCCTCAAAAACATATATGATGTAGAGCCCTCCACTATCACCTTAAATAGACTAATTCAACTTGAGAATTCAACAATATAACTTGGAATCAAAACAAAGAATTAGTCCTACTCAAAGATAAAATGGAGTTCCCTAACTTGGTAGATTAATTCCTCAACCATGCTCATGATTTTATCATCTCATTGTATCAATCCAATCTATTGAAACTCCAATACTCTCCTGGGTTACTTAGTGCACCTAGTGTACCTAGTGCCTCCAACATACCAAATATTCAATCAAGCTTCCCACACTAACCCTAATAGCTTTGATAACCTTTTCAAGGCCTATCTACCATGATAAAACTCTTCACCAACTCCAACCAACTCATCTTTCACCATTTCACACCTTAGCCCTTCTAGGTCTACCTAGTAGCCCTATCAGACAAAAATCTGCAACTTCCATGAAATGTTTCCAAACAACTTGGTAAGTAATTAAGTTTCCAAATACCCTTTTGGGAGTTATAAAACCCCTATGAATCTCAAACCTTCACCTCTTGACTGGTGAACCTTTCTACTGCTGATTGCGCATGCATTTAGGCCTAATTAGCCTACCCCAACAAAGGAACCCTATCCTCCACTAATCTCCAAGACTCCCCAACCTCAAATAGTCTTTCTAGACCTCTTAAGATCCAATATTATCAAACTCCCAAAGTATCAACATTCATCAAACTCCCAAATCAAAAATCCCTCACTATTTGAACAAGAAACAAAGGGTTTTGTAGAAAATACCCCTCAAATTCACTCACAACTCTAAAAAAGGTTCAAACACCTTACAATCCATCTAAAAAGACCTTTACAAACCTTGGTTACCCTATCCATCTCTCAGATCTAGTGCGGGAGCACCTAGGTAGGCTAAAGGGTAGACTTAGGACTTTTTTGGTCTTTTTGTCTTGTAGTGATGCTAGCCACATAACTAGAGTAATAATAGAATCAACTTGGTCCTAATGTGAGGTTAGATAGGTTAGAAGAGCCCCACAATGCAATATTGGTCCTAATTGCTCAAAATTTCTCATTTGGCTCAATAAAGCATTTTTGGGTTTTGAGGGCCAAACAAGGTAATCAATTGTTTTAGGGTCATTATTAGGTGTCTTGGAAATTTTGGTAGCAAGTAGAGCAGGTTTGAGTAAAAAATTTGCAAAATTGCAAAAATTGCTCATTTCTTGCAAAGTTGTCAGTGACAACTTTTGCAATTTTTATGCAAAAAGAGAAACTTCTTTGTGGGAGCCCTTTAACAACTTAAAGTAGTTGTAAATTTACATTCTAATCCCATATAAGGTCAAACTCAACCTTTTCAAGGGGTTGGAAGAAGGGAAAATGGAAATATATAGATTGTAATCAACATTTGTTTATTACCTTTTTACCCAAGGTTTGGGATGAAGTCCCTACAAGATTTCCAAGCACTAAGGCCAAAAGGTGCAACACATCCTCTTGACAACATTCAACTAGGAATCTCAGCAAGAAAACCCACACTAGGACATGATTTGGAAGCTCCTCTATGGGATTAAAACCAACATGCCATGGCTTGATAAACAAATTGACCTTATTATGAAAATAAGGGCCACCCTCAAATACCCAGTTGTGATCTGCTGTGCAATTAAAAGTAACCATGAAATAGCTATTTTCTAACAAAATTATCTCCATTTCCTTTTCTGGCTCCCAAGTCCTTTGAGCCCAAACCTCCAAAAATTGCAAGGAGACCCTCATCCCCAAAAACTTATAGTATAAAGAATGTTACAAATAATACTATACATCTTTAGCAATCATTTCAACTGGAATAACCAATTTTGGCCTCTCTTTGCGCCTCTCTAGACATCCATTAGTCTTTGTCATCTTTGAGGCATTTGATAACCCCAAATTAGTAGCTCTAGATTTTGAAACAAACAAATTTTTATCAAAGGTCTTCATCCCTTGATTTGGAACCTTAGGGCCTAAAGCCACCCAAAAATTCAATTGGGGGCTACTCATAGTCATCTCACCCTTGACATCCTCCATTTTTACTACCAAACAATGGGAAAAGGGGCCTTCCCCCACCATAAATCTAGTCTCCTCCCAATTCCAAACCCTCACCAACAGTCCACTCATTCCACATAAGGGAGAACAAGCCAATGCATCAGCTAAGTTGATCAACCAGCCACAATCAAAACTTTCCACACATAACACAAAATAAATAGCAGACAAAATACACCACCTATACGACTCAATGCTCAATCCACCATAAATTTGGCCTAGTCCATGACTTGGCTGGAAGAGCCATCCACTCTGCACCCTACAACCATCAATCTCCCACCTCAACAGTGCTAGGAATAACTAGAAAGAGCTAGGGCATGGATACCCTAGCTTGAGAAGTAGCTTAGATGCCCAACGCTCGCCATTCATATGCTCTCATGCAAGGATTCTGTAGTCATCCATTCAACATTTTGTTTATTACAAAAACAATCACTTACTTTGAGTGTTTTTTTCATGCTTTGCAAAGATCGGACTTAGGGTTTTATGAGTTGGAATTTTTAGTGGTTTTTTCCCTTCATTTCTATTTTTAGTTTTTGTGTTGTTACAGAGAGTTTGGTGTGTTCAAATAAAATATTTTGAAAATTAGCAGGTTGTTGTTTTGAACTGGGCAACTAGCAAAAAATGGAGTCTTAGGACCACTTCCCACCATATAAAATGTATGGATTCTTGGAATTTGGAACTAGACTTCTTTTACATTATTTAGAGCAAAGGAGAGCCCATAGGAAGCATAGCAAACATTTTTAGCGTGATGTCCTAGACAAGCAAACCATGTTTGGTTAGGGATCACAAATCTTAAAAAGAGAATTTGGAGTGGATTGAAAGGTCTGATTCTTCAATCCAAGAATGTGGTGAGTAAGTATATGGTGGGGGCTAACTCTAATCCAAAGGAGGAGTCTTGGTAAGGAGTTTAAGGAGGTTTAAACCCCAAACAACACCAAAATCCTTGAAACCCTCAAATTAAGCCTAAAATTGTGCTTGGGTTGTACGGACAAGTTGGGGGCTTAAGAGTTACAAAATCTTCAAGTATTCCAAAAAGGGTATCCATAAATGTGAATTTTTTTGGCCATTGTTGAGGGATTTCTTAGAATATCTTAGTTTTAGTGCATTTGGAGGGCTAATCCTTATAGCCTTTTTCCAAGCAACTAAGTACAAATTGACCTGTGGATTTCAATTTCCATAGGGTTTTGGACTTTTTTTTGGTGTAGTATGTTGATGAGGAACCTAAGGCATGCCTAGGTATTCATTTGACCAAATGGAAAGGTCCAAGGAGCATTGGGGTTATGTGTGTGATTGTGAATCTTGTATTAACCTATTGATGTGCACCAGTTGAAGAAGTGGGATCTCTTTGATAGAATCCTTAGAGGCATAGGGTGTGAAATAAGCCCTATTTTATTAGGTGGAATACCTAAGAAGACCCTAGAAATATTTGGGTTTGTGAGCAAGATGTAAGGGAAATAAAAGCAAATGTATTTACACCAAGTTTCAACCAAGTTCACATTTATATATTCAAACAAATTTGTTGTTATTGGGACTATACCCATGGGACAGTAAGCTTCATAAAATGCAAAAAAATTGAATTCTATTCATAAAAATTCCATCTTTGGTTCCATTACATATTTTATTATTATGGATCATCTCTCTCTTCTAATCATGTGGAAGAACTTCTAAATAGACCCTATCTTCTCCCACAAACCCAACAACAACTTAACTGTTTGTAATTGTTTGCAATAGTGTACTAACTTAACATATGAAAATGTTGTCAAGTTGACAAAAAATTTGTCAACTTGAAAACTCAACATTTCTATACTAATCTAAAGACTCTGTAACTTATTTACACTATAAAACTCTAAACATATCCATTAGTCCTTTCTCTTAGCCATTTTGGCATTCTTGACAACATTTTGTCAATTTTGCAATTTACATCTATTTATGCATATCTTGTATCTTAACCTTGAATGACCTATGACTCCTCCATACTATGACTTTGATGAACCAAATACATTACATTTGACTATGACATTAACATTAAATAAATTTTAACTCCTTAAACCTCACTTGTGCCATTTTGGCCTAAGTTTGACCAATCTTGGCAATGTATTACAAATTTGACAATTTCATGCTTCCCTTACATTTTGATGGCTTCAATAGCCATGGTTCATCATCAAATGACTTTACATATCTTCATTAGGCATTGATTTCCCTTGGTACCCTCATGGTCTCCTTCATAGGTCCTGGTGTACTTTGTAGTTTCGTGTGTCCACTTGGTGCCCTTGCACCAATATATGATGTTATGTGTTACGTATTATGTATTATGTGTTACAAATCTTGTATTATTATTTATCTTTTAGATATTTTATTTATTTAAGAGGTTGGAATTATTATATTTGGCATACAACTGAATCACCCCCTCCCTAAGATGTGCTTGTCTCTTCCTGGGACTAAAAATTGGTATTATAGCCAAGTCCTTTTAAAGATGTTTGATCACTTAACATGATATTTGACATCAACAGTTTACAAAATGATGGTCCTAAGTTTGATGGAAAAAACAACCTGATTTGGAAGAATGGTATGACTACTTATATGATATGTATGGGAGATGAATAGCCTTATGATATACCAAATGATCTATCAAATGCTACTACAAATCAAATGAAGCAACTCAAGAAAAAACATGATAGAAAGTTAATATTTGATTAGTGTTGTGTCTGATTTAGATTATTCTCACATCTATGGATCAATGATAACCCATGAGGCATGGAAAAGCTAGAAACTATTTGTAAAGGTGATGGGTATGTTAAGCAATCTGAGTTGTAGGGTCTTTAAGGGAAGTATGAAGATATAAGGGTGAGTGAAAATGAACTATTTCACCATTTATGTAGAGAGTGAATGATATAGTTTGTAAGTATAGATGGAACCTTAAGTGATGTAGAGGTCAGTGGTCAACCAATGATTTGACGTAGAAACAACTAACTAACCCTTTACTTTGAAACAATTCCCTTATATCTTCCTCAAGTGTAACTAAAACAATGACCCAACCCACTCAATATTTTATCAAAGGATAATCATTCAAAAGGCTTAACCCACTAAAATCCACACTTTTGGATCCACAAGACTAACTCCACTTCTAAACTTCTTCAAGCAAGCAAGTTATCCAAGTTGCCAAAAACACCTACAAACTCCATATGACTCAAAATAACTCCAAATATGCAAAAGCCTTAACCAAGGGTTAAATAAGAATTTTATGAGTTATATAATGTGTATTAAATTGGATTTAACCATACACTTGGCTAGACCCAACTCCCAATGTCTAATTCTTCCAAGGTGTCTTAAGAGACCTAATTGACAAATTAGTAGCCCTCTAGCAGCACAAAAGTCTAAATAAATTAAACTTTATCCAAAGCACTTGATAGGATAATTACATTTTTGGACACCCTTTTAAAACTAATAAAACATATCAAAATATTTCATATGGTCATTTTGGACCAGCACCATTATTTCTAATTGATGCCCTATTTATTAGCATGAAAATGGCTAATTTAACAAAGCAACTCCCAGTATAATAGACTCCTAGACCTTGTAACTTTAAATAGTCATCATTCATGGAATAAAACCCCCAATTCCATAAGAAATCTGTACCAAACCTACTGGAACCCCAAAATCCCAAATTACCTTCTTCAAAACCCTCAAATCTAGGGTATCACCAATATCACCCTTCCTCAAACTTCTAGATCAAATTGGTTGATCATAAATATTTGCATTGGTCATATAAGATGATAAAAATCAAAAAATACTACTTTCACATGGCTAGAACTCCTGCTATTGTACCTAACCACCAATTCTATACTAATTTCTTCACTATTTCAGACTGTGATCACATTCCCATCCATTTCTCTGCATATAAAATGTTAGATTTGTATAATACAAGATTAATAATTTCCATTTTATGGTCTTAGGGCCCTTGATCCCATGAAATGGATCCTCTACATTAAAGAGATTAGTATAACTGTTAGGTAAAGGTATTGAAAACTATGATTGTTATGTGGATGTGCAAAACAATGACTTTGATTAAGTTTTAAAACATTCAAAAGGAATTGGAAATTTATTCTAGGTCTTACTCAATCCATTTGAAATGCTTCTCAACTTAGAATATTTGAAAAGACCCCCAAGAAGTAATCAAAATGATGAAAAATTGAATTTTACTGCTCCTTTAATGGGTATAGTCTACACACAGCCAGATATCTCCCATACAATAGATGCATATATGCTTTAATAGACTTCCCCTAACTATCACAACCAACTCTTATGGGTTGGAGGCTTAGTTTAAGCCTAAAGACATCCCAAATAGTAATTCCCTCCAAATACCTTCATAGCCATTTGTTTTTAAATTTTTGAATTTTTTAAATAACAAAATGGCTTTAATTTGATATTGAACCCTTCTTCTAATACCTAGACCTATCCCCTGCCCATTCTAAACTTCTTGTAAACATAACTTAGGTTTTGGACAACATCATTCTAATACAAAAAAACTCTTGTTCCTTTAAGGACATTACAAGTATGACTTTCAGTCCTTTGAGGACATCACAAAATAAACACATTTGATTACATTGTTTGGTCATGAAAATTATTATAACTTTTAATTCTTGTCCATTTGAATTGTCTGGATATCTCCTTGTCCTACCCATTCCTTTGACCTTCATGGTGTGTTTGTGTATCTTCATATAATGACCTTGGTACCCCTGCACCATCAAGCGATGATGATGAACATGAGTAAAATTATGAGATCTTTGCCTACATGTTACAATGAAAAAGTCATATCTATTTAGAAATTAAAAACTATAAAACAAGTTTCAAGAGAAGCTTAGGCTAGAAGACTTTTTTTTCTATAAGATGGCTGCTCTTGGTAATGAGCTACCAAATATTGAAACTACACTAAAATCCAATATTTATAAGGATAAGGAAGAACTTTTGAGAGATAGTAGCTATGCTAAGTGTAAAAATTTTCTCAAGGCAAAAAATGAAAATGACAAGATCTAGTAGCTCAATCGATAACACAAATGTTTCAATCGTTGGCCAACACACACTTGTTTTATAGTCATGGATATTGTGATCATTCATGAACTTGAACAATTAACACCATGTTAGACATAGTGTTGTGCAAAAGAACTACAAAATAGAGGGAAATGGCCATCAAATATGCATGATTTAAATAGCTACATTAAGTAGCCCTTTACTTCATAAATCACTTCAACTCAATCATTACATTGTATAGAGAACCTCATCATATGTCACTTGAACAAACCTATCATGTACAACATGAGGGACATATCCACAAAATTAGATCTTAAAATGTTACAATAGTACAAACCTCATGGAACACACGTGGGATGAATATACATAATCAAGTATTAACCCTTTCCAACTTTCTAACTTTATGATAATAATTTACTAGTCAAAGTCCAACAAATTGGAATGTAATGATTGTAAGTATTCTTGGGTATCTATTATAGGAAACCATGGTTTGGAAGCAAATTAAGAGTATTAGTCTTGTAGCCAAGAAAATGAGCTCAATAAACACTTTTGAGATGGTCATCTCATGATGATGATGGACAAATCATTTCTAGGTTCTCTTACTTGTTTTAGAATATACTAACTATATTTCATATTGATCAACTCTAGAAAGAAACTGATTTCAAAAGAATTATTTTCTAGGACACTGCATCAATAATTTAAGAAAGGACACATGAGAGTGTCTTGTTTTCAAATTTGAACCCAAAACACATAAGACAATAAAAATTGTAGGAAGGAACAAAACCAAATAAATGTAATCTCACAAGGACACAACCCTCTATACTAGACTCTATTAGGCTACACTATGACCAATCAGCTTATAGGGTGATTCTAGAACTTGTTCTTTACTGTTCAAAGAATAAGTTGAACCTACCCAATATATACCTGCATCACTTTCAGTGTATTTAGAACTTTTTCAAGTGACCACATCAATGCTCCATATAATCTCATTAGCTACAATGACAATCAATAGATGGAATAAATAACTATAGAAGAAAATAGATTAGAAGCACCATGGCTTGGTTGCCAATGTTAGCAATGCAGTGGTGAAGACTCAATATCAAAACTAATACTTCCACATTGCCTTGGTCAATATGTGATCTAGTGTCTTTTCCATATCCTTTGAATTTCCATTGTTGTTGCTAGCAGCCCATAGGCAATGCCAAGGATTGCAAAAATAATTACAAAAATAACCAAGAGTGCAACACAAGCTTCCATGGATCCTAGAAAACAATCCAAAATACCCCATCCATAACAAAAATTGTTTTATCTTGCCATACATGGATCATTTTTGTTGATTGATGAATAGTGCACTATCAGACCTCCAATACCCAAAATTATGAAAAAAACAAAAACTTTTGCATTTCGAATTGAGCTACATTTTAAAAATTTGAGTGAGCAATAACTACTCATAGGGTGGCTACAAACTCAGTGGGTTACCATGAGAAAAAATTATTTATTTCATAAAATTATTGTATCTACTCATTCAAGAATCAATAGATCTTCTAGTATTGTTCTCTAAGCTATACTGTGATGAACATAGTAATTCCATAGGAAATGCATTGATTCTAAATGTTATCTCAAGGGATAATGAAAACAAGTTGATATGTCTCTATTTGTTTCCACTGATGAAGAATAGATTTATTTCGTGGTGTGTACTGATTACACATGCAAGTCTTATTTAATTGACTTGAATGTTTATGTAATGGTATATGTTAAGAGGAGTACCAGTGCTATTGAATTACCCTATGGATGTAGGTGGAGCTTTGGGTAACCCAAGACATGGATAGAGGGGGTATAAAGTGTAGACTATAGATTACATGTTGACATCATCCACTCCAACTCCCAAGTGATGGTAGCTACAAAATCTTCTAGTCTGCATCCTTGGGGTTGGTGATTGAGATAAGCTTGGAAAATCCTCTATGGATGACATTGTGTTGTGTTGATAGTCATTTAAAGTCCATTGCATTGTGTTTAAATGTTGGATGTATTTCCTTAGTAATAGTTCATAGGAATAATGAAACAAAAAAATGAGTGATGAAATTGTTGTTGTAAGTAAAGACCCTGTGATCACTATTAATAATGCCTATGCATGATGTGTGTAAGAACACTTAGTTACTAGTTATTGTGACTAGGAGTGAACCAAAGATCATACACTTTGGTCTTAATTCTTCCAAATAGAAAACATCTAAAAAATTTATAAGAAGGGTTTTATAAGTTTATGATTTGGATTTAAATTTTTTTTGGAGTTTATCTAAAATAATTACAGATGACATAACAAATAAAAGATAAAAGCATGTTAGTCATAATATCATTATTGGTAACAATGTTCCAAATGCAAAGAATTGTTTGTTTGAGCTTCTAGCAATATTCAATCGGCTTACTGAATGGCTTGAGGAATCTTGGAAACTTCTCCCATTGTATCTTTGCTTTTGCTAGTTTGAAGTTTCTAGTTACATGCACACAATCATGAATTTACATCATAAAGAATTCACATTCTAACAAATTTCATGTTCTTTCATTACATTTTGATCTAAACAAAAAATTATAAACGTTCACTTAATCAAATTACTAATTTGAAAATGGGTCCTATTAAAGAATCTAATATAAATTCAAATAATGTACCTAGATTCTAAACAAATCAAAACATAAAATCTGTGATTTAAACTTATCTCATCACTTACACATAATAACAATAACCACCTTGTCATGTGGACAGTCTTAGGGAGAGGTTGCAACATTATATTTGGATCCAATTGATCACTCTTTCTCTCTCTCCCTCTCTCCCTATTCAATCTAATGAGCCAACTAGATCTACTCTACATTTTAATGTCTCAAGTATTGCCTCGTGGTCTGACTCACGAACTTTCCAAAGAATCTTATTATGTGGTTTTCCACCATATTTTATCAAATGGAAATTTGATGTGACAACAAGGTTTGAATAATGAAGAATCTTCCTCTCTGTTTGCAAATCCTCAAATAACCACAAGTTAGGGTTCTTCATAGAATATCATCTAAGCCATGTGTAAGTTACAAGCACCACACTAACATGGTACTCTAAACCTTCACCATCTATAACTGAGTGATCCAATTTTTTTTTGGCTTGGACACAATGACACAAATAATAATATGTCCCTTCTTCATTATCTCCAGGTGCAATAACAAAAAAAACATGGTCTGTAATGACAAATGTACAAAATGTGGTCATTAATTTAGAAAATACTTAGGTAAAAGTTATAAAGTTAGATATTGAAATTACAAAGATATATAAATATATATATTACTAGGTTGCACTAGATAAATTGAGTGATCAAATTCAATAGAAAAATCCATCTCTACAATTTCTAATGCTTGTGGGGGACAATAGGTGTCAATTGGGTCCAAAACCCATATATCCGATTTGTCCACCCATTTAGTTGACTCACACTCATTCCAATTTTCCTCTATAAATGATGGACAATAGCATGCCATTTTTCATGTGTGGATACTCCATGAACTTGCATCAGAGCTTCTAAAAGAGTGCAACTCACTGGATCCTATTAGTGTGCAACAATCCTCATATGATGCAATGTTAGTATTATCTATCAACCAAAAAAAATCTATAAACCATAGACTCACCTTCCTTACCTAGACTCATTGTAGCATTACACCACTGGACGATGGATTTTACATCTTTCAATATTAATTCATCTTTTTACTTTAGTTCTTCATGAGCTAAGGCTCTTTTGATGCATGCACTTGCACCATCGTGCTCTCCCTTTCCATGACCAGCCTCTATGAAATTCTACATTTATTGAATTCTACACAACCTATGCATCCTACTCAACAAATAGAACACCTGTGCATTCTTGAATTGAGATGTGAATTTTTCTAACCAAATAATGTGTTGACAACATGTTATGCCCTTTTTAGCCAAATCTCCATAAAATAGTTGAAAACAACCCTATACAAACTCCATAGAATATGATCGATCATTGTTGATGTAAAAATGGTACTCCCTCAAAATCTTCTTGTCATCCTCTATACTTGTAGGTGAATGCATGAATGTTATGTAAAAAAATATGAAAACTTGTTGAGAAGTATAATACTTTTCTTGCACCTCATTTTTTGGTTGTAGTGTGTAGCTCTCTACAAAGTCTACAACTAAAACAATGGTATCCAGTGGAAACGTATCCTTGCACAACTTGAATTGCAAAGCTAGCCATCAAGCTCTATGTGTATGCCTTGCATACTCATAAATAATATTTTCACAAAAAATCTTCATGAACTCATACACTGGAATCTTTTCAATGACTAAATCACATCTTTTACCTTGTTTCCCATCTTTTAGAGCATATGTCACAATCTTAAATTTTTCGTAATCTACTATTTCATTTCCAATTGCATGTGTACTATCCATATGTTCACAAATTGATAAAAGTTGCAAAGAAACAAAAAATGTACCATCCAAGCATGATGTCTTGTAGAAATTTTGGCCATTCCTTATTTCACATAGAATGTTGGATATGAATTCCCTTGAAGATCTTGGTGGCTCATTCATGTCACAATCCTGCAAAACAAACTCAAAATGCAAAAACACACATATATTCCTAAAAACATCAAAATGGTTAGAAAATTCAATATCTATCCTACAACAACAAGTTGTGCATGTGTGATTTATCTTGAAATAAAAAGGTTTACCCATCTCAAAAAATCTTTGACTTATTCAAATTTGAGGATACATACTAATAAATTTTGCAAAAAAGTGTGTCTGAGTTGAGTCCAAAAAATGTTTTGCATGTGGGTCACGATTTTGGCTACCAATCCTCCTTTTTAAAAAATCTCTTTGATTAGGAGAAACATGTGTATTATTTTTTAAAAAATCTTTAATCAATGATTTCAAAGCTTCACTAATTTCTTTATCCTTTTGTGGTAGTCTACCACTAAATGTCCATAACTCATTTTTTGTTGGATCTTCCAATCTCTCGTGCCTTAGCATGACTCTCCTTAGAGTACCTCTACCAATTTTCAATGTTTTTTATGTCTTTCTCATGAGTCAAGCTTTCTTCATTTGGGTACTTACTATTATCGATGTAAGTACTCATCTTGTGATATTACTATCTTTGGTGCATGATTTAGAACCCACTTTGTCATAAGCACTCATTAGATTCTTTACAATATTTTTCTCATTTGAATCATCCATCATTCTTAGCAAAAGAATCTTCATGATAGGCCTAAATTTCAAATTCCTCATCATTTCAACAAATAATTGTCATTGACTTGTAATATTTAATTCTTCAAAAAATAATCTCCACATACGATTAACTTTTCTTTGACAAGTACACTTGCTAATCTTGTCAAGCATTGGTTTCAAAATGTTAGTATCAATATCAATCAAATATTTTGGTCTTCTAAAATGAATTCTAGAAGTGTTATAATCTCTTCCATTTCCTCAACATTTTGAACATCAAAATAAGGTTGAGTGTATTGTGTACCATGAATAAAAGATGATGTGCCTTGGCAATAAGATGCAAAAGATGGAATATCACCTACTTGATATGTTGATGTTGTGCCTTCAACATGACATGATGGAGTGAGTACATCATTGGATCAACAAATTAGTGTCTCTTCAAGATGAGAGTATGATATGACTCCAACATTGGAAGATGGTGTAGCTTCACAATTCAATTGTCTTCCTGAGCATAACAGTCTCATTCATTATGTTTTTCTTTCCAATTCTTCCTCTTTGTTTCTTTATATTGGTGGTTCTTGATCCTATTTGAAAGTCAATTTTTCATTATTTATTTGAAATTTTCTATGTTCACATAGTAGTTTCATTTTACCTCTTTTAATTGCCAAATCTCTCTCCCTATCTTCATTTGTTTGAGATTTTGGTTTCTTCCTTGGCATGATGATGATTTCTACATGTCAAATTATTCAAACATCTAAATTACTTACAATGTGTAAATTATAAATCATTCAAATACATATAAAAATTACAATTATTTCAATGAATACACAATATATATCAAACAAATTGTCAAATTTCTAACTATTTCAAAATAACATTTCATTCAAACATACAAATTTCAATGAATTCACTATATATTAAACATGTCAAATTGTAATCAAATTTGTATTTATATATCAACAAACAATATTTAAAAAGGATTGCACTAACCTTTTCTATACAAAGAATATTCAAAAAGCCTTCAAATAGTGTATCCAATCATTGAATTTGGTGTTTTCTAGCTTCAAAAAGTATTCAAATAGTGTTTGCTATGTTGAAACTTGTGTTTTCTGTTGGAAAAATAGAATGCACAATAGACCAAAAGCAAAGAATGGATGAAATGGGACTCAAACTTGCTTTATGACCATTTTTGGGTGATTTGACATAGTGCATATGCACTATAGCACGTACGCACTATGTCAAAACACATCGCTCCCTATCCCACCATCCCCCATCCCCTACTCTCTCTCTCTCTCTCTATCTCTCCCTACTCTCTCTCTCACTCTCCCTCTCCTACTCCCTCTCCCATCACCTACTCTCTCTCACTCTCCTTCTCTGACTCCCTCTCCCATTTCCTACTCTCTCTCCCCCATCCCCTACTCTCTCATTCTCTATCCTCTCCCATCCCCTACTCTCTCCTCTCCCATACCCTACTCTCTCTGTCTCACAAACTCCCATCCCCCCTCTCTCTCTCTCAGGCTACTCTCTCTCCCATCCCCTACTCTCTCTCTTTCTCCCCCTACTCCCTCTCCCCTCTCCCATCCCCTTCTCTCTCTCTCTCTCTCTCTCTCTCTCTCTCTCTCTCTCTCTCTCTCTCTCTCTCTCTCTCTCTCTCCCACTACCTACTCTCTCTCACCCTCTCTCCTCTCCCATCCCCTACTCTCTAGATCTCTCACACACACTCCCATCCCCCCTCTCTCTCCCTCTCCCACTCCTTCTCCCACTATCTACTATCTCTCTCTCACTCTCTCCATCTCTACTCTTTCTCTCATCCCCCTACTCTCTCTCTTATACACACTCCCATCCCCCCTCTCTCCCTCTCCCACCACCTAGTCTCTCTCCCACCCACTACTCTCTCTCTCTCTCTCTCTCTCTCTCTCTCTCTCTCTCTCTCTCTCTACTCTCTCCCCTCTCTCATCTCCTAAACTCTCTCTTTTATAGATACACACTCCCATCCCCTACTCTCTAGATCTCTCACACACTCCCATCTCCCCTCTCTCTCCCTCTCTCCCACTCCCTCTCCCACCACCTACTATCTCTCTCTCTCTCTCTCACTCTCTCTCCCTCTCTACTCTCTCTCTCCCATGCCATACTCTTCCTCTCTCTCACACTCTCTCCCATCCCCTACTCTCTCATACACTATCTCCCATCCTTTCACTCTATCTCTCCCATCTCGTACTCTCTCTCTACCACCCACTGCTCCCTCTCACACTCTCTCCCATCCCCTACTCTCTCTCTCTCTCTTTCATAGACACACACACATTCTCACCCCCCCTCTCTCTCTTCTCTCCCATCCCCTAATCTCTAGATCTATCACACATACTCCCATCCCCCTATCTCTCTCCCTCTCCCTACTCTCTCTCACACTCTCTCTCATCCCCTACTCTCTCTCACACTCTCTCTAATCCCCTACTCTCTCTCTCTCACTCTCTCTCATCCCCTACTCTCTCTCACTCTCTCCCATCCTTTACTCTCACTCTCTCCCTCTCCCACCACCTACTCTCTCTCCCCTCTCCCATCCCCTACTCTCTCTCTTTCACATACACACACGCTCTTATCCCCCCTCTCTCTCTTCTCTCACATCCCCTACTCTCTAGATCTATCACACACACTACCATCCCCCCCATCTCTCTCCCTCTCCCACTCCCTCTCCCACTGCCTATTATCTCTCTCTCCTTCTCTACTCTCTCTCTCTCTCCCATCCCTTACTCTCACTATCTCTCTCCCATCCCCTACTCTCTCTCACACTCTCTCCGATCCCCTACTCTCACTCTCTCTCTCTCTCCCATCCCATATGAGCTCTCTGCCACGAGCTACTCGCTCTCACACTCTCACACTCTCTTCCATCCCCTACTCTCTCTCTCTTACACACATTCCCATTCCCCCTCTCTCTCCCTCTCCCACTCCCTCTCCCACTGCCTACTCTCTCCCCCATCCCCTACTCTCTCTCTTTCATAGACACACACACTCCCATCTCCCCTCTCTCTCCTCTCCCATCCCCTACTCTCTAGATTTGTCACACACACTCCCATCCTCCCTCTCTCCCCCTCTCTACTTTCTTTCTCCCATCCCCTACTCTCACTCTCTCATCCCATACGAGCTCTCTCTACTACCCCCTACTCTCTCTCTCACACTTTCACACTCTCTCACATCCCCTACTCTATCTCTCTTACATACATTCCCATTCCCCCCCTCTCCCTCCCTCTCCCACTTCCTCTCCCATCGCCCACTCTCTCTCTCCCCTCTCCCATCCCCCCTCTCTCTCTCCCCTCTTGCATCCCCTACTCTCTAGATCTCTCACACACATGCCCATTCCCCTCTCTCTCCCTCTCACTCCCTCTCCCACTACCTATTGTATCTCTCTCACTCTCTCTCCCTCTCTACTCTCTCTCTCACATCCCCTACTCTCACTCTCTCTCTACCACCCCTACTCTCTCACACTCTCACACTCTCTCTCGTCTGCTACTCTCTCTTACACATAATCTCATCCCCCCTCTCTCTCCCTCTCCCACTCCCTCTCCCACTGCTTACTCTCTTTCTCTCCCATCCCTTACTCTCTCTCTATTTCTCTCTCCCCTCTCCCATTCCCTACTCTCTCTCTTTCACACACACACCCACCCCCCCTCTCTCTCCTCTCCCATCCCCTACTCTGTCTCTCACTTACTCTCCCTCTCCCACTCCCTCTCCCACTACCTACTATCACTCTCACTCTCACTCTCACTCTCACTCTCACTCTCTCTCACTCTCACTCTCTCCCTCTCTACTCTCTCTACCACCCCTACTCTGTCACACATTTTCACACTCTCTCCCATCCCCTACTCTCCCTCTCTCTCTCTCTCCCACACACACACACATTTCCATACCCCCTCTCTCCCTCCTTCTCCCACTCCCTCTCCCACCACCTACTCTCTCTCTCTCACATCCCTTACTCTCTCTCAAGCTACTCTCTCTCTCCCCCCTCTCCCATTACCTACTCTCTCTCTTTCACACACATGCACTCCCATCTTCCTCTCTCTCACTCTCCCTCTCCCACTCCATCTCCCACTACCTACTCTCTCCCCCATCCCCTACTCTCAATCTCTCTCTCCTATACTATACTCTCTTTCTACCACCCCTACTCTCTCTCACACTTCATCTCTCTCCCATCCCCTACTCTCTCTCTCTCTCACACATTCCCATTCCCCCCCTCTCTCCCTCTCCCACTCCCTCTCCCACCACCTACTCTCTTTCTCTTCCACTACCTACTCTCTCTCTCCCATCCCCTACTCTCTCTCTTTCACACACACCACACACTCCCATCCCCCCTCTCTCTCCTCTCTCATCACCTACTCTCTAGATCTCTCACACATACTCCCATCCCCCCTCTCTCTCCCTCTCTCACTCCCTCTTCCACAACCTACTCTCTCTCTCTCTCTCTCACACTCTCTCCCTCTCTACTCTCTCTCCCCCATCCCCTACACTCTCTCTCTCCCCTCTCCTATCCCCTAGTTTCTCTCTCACACTCTCACACTTTCTCCCATGCCCTACTCTCTCTCACACACACTCCCATCCTCTTCTCTCTCCCTCTCTCACTCCCTCTCCCACTACCTACTCTCTCTCTCTATCATCCCATACTCTCTCTGCCACCCCTACTCACTCTCTCCCATCCCCTACTCTCAATCTCTCTCCTCCATCTTTTACTCTCTCTTTGTCACCCCTACTCTCTCTTACACTTCCTCTCTCTCCCATCCTATACTCTCTCTACCACCCCTACTCTCCCTCACTTCCTCTCTCTTCCATCCCCTACTTTCTCTCTATTTCTCTCTCTCTCTCTTTCTCTCTCACACAGAGCCATCCCCCCTCTCTCTTGGTCTTTCTTTGTGTCTCTTCTTCCTTCTCTATGCACTATTTAGGTGTTAATAGTGTGTGCACACTATAGCGTGCAGACACTATTGAGACCCAAATTCAAAAAGCTTTAAATAGTGTGTGCACGCTATAACACATGCACACTATAGATCATACATGCTATTCAAAGCTTTGCATTAAACCAAGCCTAAGGCTTGGTTTTGCCTTGGAGATCCAACCCAAAGGTTTGGAGTCTATAAATAGGTCTGAGACATGTTTTTCTATAAACATACAAAAAATGATTGATTTTTCTTGTGTGGTCTCCTTCAAGATTCCTCGTGGCTGGGCATCAATAAGATCAAGTTACATGACATTGTAGGTCTTTGTGTTAGCTATATAACCATATAATTTATTTTTAATTTGAACTATTTCAAGCCTTTCATCTATAATTTCTTTTGAATGTATGTCCATTTTTTGTCAAAAACCACCATGTACTGATTGGGTTGTAGCTTTTAGCTCGTTCATTGAATTTTGCAACAACTTAGTTTTTTTGAAACTAGACTCCATTCTACATACTTTTTATAAAAGAAGTTTTGATTTTAGATTAGTTTTTAATCATTTCTAGGGGGAGCACATAGATATTTCACATTTTTGGGATGTGTCTAGTTAAAAAATTCATTAAAAAAAATACACATTATAAAATTACCCAAAAAATCTGAGATAAACTACATAGTGTTAAGTAACTTTTCACCAAAGTGATTAAAGAATTTCAAAAAAAAGTTAAAATTTTAGGGGTGCCAAACTTTGTACCATGTTATGTTTTTTTTGGAATAAACAGTATCACTTTCTATGGCCCCCTTTTTTGAGGACCTAAAACTAAACCATTTTGAAAAAAAATTAGCAGTTAAGAAAGTAGATTCAAAGAACTACTACTTTTGTTTTTGTCATGTCTTAAAATTTTGAGCATAACTATCTTAAAATTCTTGTTGAAATTCATAAATTGCTGATTTTAGAGAAAAGGTGTCCACTTATACCCCCCTTTTGGCACCACAACTTGGTACACTTACCCATATGAATCTTTGAATACATTTTTCTTGTTTAGCATCAGAATCTCATTCATTCTCTTTGTCTTTCCAAGTCTAATTCTCCCTTAATTTATATTAATGCTTCATGTTCCTCATCCAAATGAAATTATTCATTAATGGAGTGCAATTTTTTTGTTCATAGAATTGTCTTATTCTTTCCCTCTTATTTTCCAAATCTTTGATGCTCTTCTCATGTTTGACTTTTTACTTTTCCTTGACACCATGATAATTTATGCATATCAAATTATCCAAATGCACCAATTAAAAGTTAAATAGATATTATAAATTTTGATATTACAATTTCAATCTATTACAACATGTTGAATAAAAATAGAACATACTCTTTACTCACATTTTCTATTCAAAAAGATAATCAACTGACCTAAACTAATCAATTTGGATGATGAATGGTTGACTTTCTTGTTGTGATTTGGATTAGCACTTGAAAGCATGGTGTAAAATGATACAATATTAATTTTTTGACCATCAATACCATTAAAATCAGGTTTTTGTTCGATATAATACATAGAATAGAGAATAAAATGAAGAATGCAGGCCTTCATCAATCATAAACTATCTTTATTACCATTTTTTTATGTTTTGCAGAGCATTATCTCACTCTAGTGTGATTGTACTAAAAAAAATTGAGCTATGTGAAAACACAAACTCTCCCTTCATCTCTCTTATTCTAGTCCTTTATCTCCCTCTCTCCCTTCTTATTTCTTTCTCTTTATATCTTTCTCTCTCTCCTCTCATATTCCTTCTCTATTCATATTCTCTTTCTCTCCCTCCCAACCCCCCCCCCCCCTCTCTCTCTCTCTCTCTCTCTCCCTCCCCCTCCTCCCCCTTCTCTTTCATCTTTGTATATTTATTAAGTAGTATGCATGCACTATAATAGACATGTGCTATAGTGTGATCATGATATAGGGAATGTGCTTCATAATGAATCAAAATTAACCAAGCTTGAGGTTTGGATTTTTCTTAGAGATCCAACCCAAATGATTCATGGTCTCAAATAGACATGAGATTATTTTTTCCAGAAAATATACCAAAAATTCTTAACTTTTTATATGTCTCCTCCATCAAGATTCCTCATGGTTAAATATTTAGAAAATTAGGTTATATGATACTATAGATATATATATGTTAGCTATCTAAAAATATAATGTATTTTTTGTTAAGACTATTTTAAGCCCTTCAACTATAATTTTATTTGAATCTATATCCAAGTTTTGGTCAAAAACTAATGTGTAGTATTTGGGTTAGATTTTGGCCTGTTTATTTGGCTTTCTTGGAGATTATCTCAATTCTATGTTTTTCCTTTACATATTGACAAGACGTTGAACATCGTCACACCTAATCTTTCATTTCACATAACTTTCCCAAAATATCTTGACTAAAAAGAATGAATTTTCACCATCTATGTTATCTTATCTTCATTCAAACAATATTCTTTTTTTCTCCTAGTTTTTTTTAAAACTTATCTATTAGTGGATATCTCATATGGTTCTCTTGTTAATATGAAGGTGGAAATACAAAATTGGGGACTTGGTTGGTGTAAGTGTAAAAAGAGTACCCTAATTTTTTTATAATATTGATGTGTGTAGGTTTTGTAAGAGGAGGAGGTAAAGTGACTCACCATTTGCGTTAACCCATCTTTATTGTGAGAATGTACTTTTCCATCATCCTTTGTTTTCTATAAAATTTCCATTGTATAGTCACATACTATTTTTTTTTATATGCATTAGTTTGTTTTCTATTAGTTTAGTTAGTGTCTTAATTCTTTGTCTTTCTCTCCATACTCTATCCACATAAGAAAAAATATAACTTGTATATCTTTCATCCATGTTGTCATGCTTGACTTGTGAAAGTGTTTGAGGTGGTGGGTTTGCAAAGTATGAAAGTTGTTGCTATTGTAATACCCTAGAATTAGCCCATTTCCATGTTAACCAATTTTGGTCTATTTTGATCAACTCTAAAGTCCTATTTTAATGGTAAATTCTCATTCTAATTTTTGCTACTTGACTTCACATAAAATCCTTCATTCTAGAAAAGATCTGGTTGCTTGCTCCTCATTTTGAGAACATATAGGCATAATCCTTCTAGTTAGAAGGCAATAGGTCACATTTTCAGGCCTCTTGGATAAACAACTCAATTTTTATTCTAGGATGATTCCACATCTAATGACCATGTTGAAGTGTAGGTGAAAGATCCTAGGTCACATTTTTGCATATACATTTTTGGCACCCACCATGGGGCCAAGAAAAACAATTTTCCTGGCCTCATCTGCCTAGTTTTCTAATATTTTCATCATTCTGCCATACTTGTTCATATAGTCTTCTAGATTTTTGTGCATAAAATCTCATTTTTGCATGAAGTGTTGGAGTTCTTTCTGGTAAAGAACATATCAGGTGGATTTAAACCTGATACAAGGAAACAAAGACAAGGACAAGCCTAAGGATGAGCTAAATCCTATATTCAACAAGGCTGAATCTCAGTTTTGGACCAATATTAACAGAGTCATCAGGACTCACTTCACTTTAGGCTTTACTAAGGCAAGGTAGAAAAACCTAAGGGATTTATCTTATTATCTTGATATTCTTCTTTGCAAGACTATCCCCTATAGCAAAAATGGTCAATATTCTTCTATAATTTTCTCACAAACTTCTCAATTGCAATAGCCAATTATAACTAAAGAAAGCAATAGAAAATAAGCCATGACTGAAATTTCTATCTCTTCAATGCATGAAAATAAATTTATTTTCTATTGTGGTTGTTATGTAAAATGTTGAATCAGCAATGTACTCTTGAACTTTAGAATGGGCTAGTGCTTTATCTAGTGGGATACAAAGTCAGAGATTAGTAGGTTTAGACCATTTCTAATCAACTTGTGATTGAAAATGTCATTAAACTTTTAGTTTCATTCTGATTCTCATCCTTTCCATAAACCCTAAACCTTATCAATTATAGAAAACAATTACCCAATTCTTTAAATCAGCAACAGTCAATAAGAGACATACAACCTTTTGGATTGCATTAAACTAAAGAGAAACTTGTCTATTTAGTCCCAAAGCTATAGATATATGAAAAATAGACAAAACTTCAAAGATAATGATATTTAAGGATAAGTCCTTCAATTTAAATCTTAAAACTACAAATAAAACTCATACTATGACATAGAGATAAAACCATTGGTCTCAAATATTCAATTTGTATTCAAGTATGCATACATGTGAACTCATTTAGATTGTTATAGAAAAAAATAGATGGACTGCAAAATAATATATGACATGTATAAAAATTCTAACAGACAACTGACCTCTACTTCTCATCTTGGGAATACATATATAGGATTGCAACAAGCTACATATGAGAGGAGGACACGCGTCAAAATTTTAATGGAAAACAAAAAACTTTGGAAGATGGGAACCACAAATTTTACAAAAAAATCTCCCAGAAGATCGATAAAAAAGATAGGTAGATGAAAAGGTAGAAAAATAGTTATATCTATCCTTTAGTCTTTCCTTCTCCTTGTAATTCATTTGCTTTGCTTTCAAAATATCTTAGCTACCTCCCACTAGTAGAGCCTTTATTTCACCTACTACTTCCCAAACATAAATCTCCCTCTTAGTGGGCTAGTTAGTATTCTTTACTTCTTGTAAATCTTAAGTGGCCTTGATCCACCTGGCATCCATGATTGCTTTTGATTCAAAAATAAATTTATTTAAATTTATTTCTACCTTGAAAAGAGAATCAACTAAAGCATTGAATGGAGAATCAAACACATCTTCAAAAATTGCTATTGTATTCTCTTTGTTCAAAATGTTATCAAAAGAAGCTGACCACTCCTACCAATCTCTTACTACATTGGTAGCATCTAGTATTGATGGTATACAAGGCTCCACCCCCTCTAGAAATAAATTTAATTTTACTTGTATGACTTGTAGTTTACTAGTAAAGAAGCCACTTAATTCTCTTACCATTTCTAGGCTCTCTTTTACAGTGAAAATTTTGTCTAGCAAGTCTAGCTTTTTAGCCATTGATACAATTAGTTTATCCAAAAATTGAATATAAGGCCCCCATAGGCCAAACATAGGTGTTAATAATGAAAGTGCTTCATTGCAAAACTACTCAGAATTTTGTAAAACAATATATAAATTGTGAGCCTATTATGATATCTTCTTCAAAACATTAACTCTATGGCTCACCATATTCCTAAGGACCTCTATCGTCACATCTCCTCCTTGTTGAACTAATTGAGTATCAATACTCATCCTTCTTGGCTATGATGACTCATCCTCCTCTGTATCTTCTATTTGAATTAGGGCCTTATTAGTATCATTGAATCACATTGATGTTCCTTGTCCCTCTTCTCTCTGAGCTGGAGAAATTCTTTGTTCTACTTGTGTTAATTTCTCTTTGAGTGATGTGATTTCATCCTAAAGTCCCTGGATTTTGGCCTCAAGCTTAGCAATTTTTTCTTTATATACATGAATACTTCTAAGCTCATTCTCATAGAGCTTCCTAACATCAATGTAAGCATGTATGGACTGGGCCAATCTTGTTTCAATTTGCTCCACCTTAGCTTCATTCATGAATGAAAAATGTTTGAGTGCCTTGGATATTTATGTGTCAAAGGTGCGCTGTAAAGTCCATATAATCATATTACCCTATTTTGTTCTTTGTACATCCATTAACTTTGTCTTGTTAGAAGTAGGGACCATGCTCCAACCTACTAGGGATTTGGTATCAATGTTGAAAGTGGTCCCTCTCTTCAATCCATCTGCACCAATTACCTCATAGGAAATGGTACTTTCTTGCCTTCTGATCTGATCAAGCATAAATGGTTGCTCCAAGTCCCATCCAGGCATGAATAACATACCACTCCTCTGCACTAGATCATTGGCCTCCTTTAAATGCATTACTTCACTTTCAGGATCATAGGCTTGTAGCTTCTTAATCAATTCCAATCTTTGTTCATCAGATTCATCTGGTTTCATCTTTAGAAAAAGCTCACTATGTTTAATCTTATATAAGAAACTTTTGAATTCACTAGACTTGATGAATTTGTCATCTTCTAAGAATTGTTGAGCCTAGATGATCCTATCATCTAATATTGCTGCTACCAACTCCAATTCTCAGTTGCATTAGCCTTGGTTTGTAGGTAATTTTGTCTCATGTCAGCAAAATACTGACTTTTTCTTGGCAAAATCTGTAAGGTTCTTTGTCTGACCTGAGGAGGGATATGAACAATCTTTTGCTTCTTATTTCCTTTGGCCATCCATGATGTCCAAGGTGCATCATCCTCTCCTACTTCAAGAGTTACATCTAGTTTAGGGTTGTTAGGACAAACTTTGTCTTCTTTCCCCATTGGACCTTCTGGAAACTTGGCCATAATATTTGCATGGTCCATGACCATCTTCCTAATTCTTTGGGGGTAAGGGATATCCATGTAGAATCTTGTAAATGTAGGATAAGTTATTTTTAATTCTCCTTCTACCCTTAACACATCATCAACCTTTACAACCTTATCAGTTGCCTCCCCTTCTACTACTATATTTAGGATGATGTCTTCATGGGGCAACTCCTTGGAATTTGGCAAGACATAATTTATCATCTCTTTGAGTGTTTCCCTTATCCAACCCTCAAAGTCATACATTCTGTAGGGGCCTATGGATAAATTATAGTGGTGTAGAAAAGTGTGGATTAAATCTAGGGCTTCTTTACCAATGGTGAAATCACCAATCCTAAAGCATCTACATAAAAAGGTTCCCATATGTACCTTTGGACCTAGGTATTCTCTATTTACCATGAACAATTACCAAATAAACTCAATTATTCCAAGCCTAGGAGGAATGAATTTTGGCAATACATGGGGTGGTTGGGGACAACCATAGACTCTCATTAAAGAAAAAGTGAGAAATAAGAAAATATCCCCCCAATTATGATCTAGTCTCTTCGCCTTAGGAAGTAGGGCTGGTGTTAAAAGACCTTTTAAGATTTTAGGTGCGCTAAAGTACCCTAGGTCTAACATCTTCATTATTAAAACACTAAAATTATTGAAAAATGACAGAGAATTAGAAAAATGGTAAGTACTATCACATATCCATGTCTAGAGTTGTACAGGTAGATGTCCATTCAAGTCAGAAGTCTGGTTGATGAAATTAGACCTGATATACCCCATATTCTTATAAAGGAATAAATGCATCAGTAGTGACTAGAAGGGGAAAGTGAAATCTCTCTCATATTTCTAGTTTGAGCCCTAGCAATGTTCTCCTTCATTATATCAAAAATATGACTAACATAGTCATATTCATAGGCATGGTAGGAATCCTATACATCCCTTCCAATTATGTGTTCTACTCCCCAACCTCATCAGACCTGTCCTTTCCTACTACCTTATTGACACCATACACAATTTTGACAAAATAAATTTTGAATTTATCTAGTGACATCTTCTTTTGAATCTTCTTTGGGTAGTCCCCCACTTTCTTTGAATCCCTAGGGATATGATGCAACATTGAGGTTCCTATGAAAGCATTGGGGTTTTCTTCAAATCTCCTTTGTAAATCCTTTAAATTTATAGGTTCACCCATAGCACCAGTTAATCCAAAGGCCTCAATGAAATATTCTTTGTCTAGAGTACAGAGAACAGTCTCATCCTTCATGTGAAAAGACTTAGTCACTTGGTTATAAAATTGAAATAGGGCCTTCATCAAATCTACATCCACAAAAAACTTTTGGGAAAATCAATTTAGTAAGTTCTTCTTCCATGGATTACACATACGAATTTTCTTCTCCTTATTGCAATAAAAGAAATTAAAAAGTTCAAAATCCATAACACCTGGGCACATAGCATCTCTACATCTAGCATATGGGTTGAAGAAAGCATGATCATCTATAGAGTTTGCATTAGTAGAACTAGGGAAGAGTTTTATCCATTCATCTACAAATCTAGTAGGCTTCCTCTATCTAGTTTTAACTCCATTAGAAGTTGAGGTCTCTAAAAATGCCCTATCTAAGGCCTGGATTTCTTCTACTTCTTGGTTAGACATTTTGAAAGTATGTAGATAAAACACCTAGAAAAGATACTACACTATTCTTAATAAGCTCTGGAAACAATAATTTAGAATGCTCAAAAAACACAGGAAATGCTCAAATTCTCTTTCTTTGCAAATGGAGAACTATGATTATGCCAAGAGGAAATTTATATAAGTTGATATGTGCAGACTACCATTTATTTGGCATTGATTTTAGCATGCTTGAAATATGATATCAATCTATTCTGTCAACTTCATGTAGTGTCACCATTAATACTTAACTATGCACTTTTTGTACTGCATTCAAATCTTATTGGTCGAGAAGCCCATTGTCTATTTCCTATCATTATGTTTCTATCAAGATAAGATCCTATGATATTATGACAAGGGTAGTTGAAAAGACCTTTTATAACATCACACTATTGCAAAAATGGCTTTTTGATCTTACGAACACCTTTAGATAAGCTCCTATTGACCAATCAGACATGGTGGTAAAAACCCTTTATGATCTTATGACATCCCTTTTATCACAGCATTGGCATCAACCTTCTCTCCTTCCATGTTCATACAAAATGTAGCTTCATAGCATCACTGGTCACTTTTCTTAACCTATGATCATATGATCACAGTTAAGCTCACCCTTTTCGTAACATCGCTAATGATCCTATTTTCCTTTACAATGCTACGACAATCTTGAAATCTTTATATCGTAAAATTGGCAGCTTATTAATTTTCTTGTGCAATCTTATGATCAAGCCCTAGTTCTGATATTGGAGAACCTCTTTCATAACCCTAAGATCTTACAATGAAGGATTCATTGTAAGATCAAAGACCATAATTTGCTGCCCAACTTAAACCTTTTCTAGTCCCACTAATTCTAACATCGAATACACCTGGCATTCATACATTTTCTCTATCCAATTAAGAAATAGACACTTGTCTAATAGCTTATCACTTTATTCACCTTTATCATTTCTATGATCTTATGATGATAAAGTATCATGCCATCGCAACACCTTCATATTTATTCTACGATCACACAACAAACCCATTGTCATAGCATCTTAGCCTTCAAATAAAACTTCCTATGCATATGACTACATCGTGGGATCATAGACCTCCATGTTTTATTGCATGATCTAACAATGAACATCTTAGCATAGGATTGTAACTACCCCTTTTCTCTGCTCTCGATACCACAACAAGCCCTTCATCATAACATTAGAGAAGATCACAATGCAAACAAAATAAAAGGTTATATGATCATACAATACAAAAAAATCATGTGATTGGGAAGGCTCAAAATTTTGTCCATGATATCATGACACAACCTTAATCATGAGATTAGAAACGGTTAACACCCTTGCTTACGATATTTTGCTAACCCTCTATCGTAACATCGTAAGAAATAATGCATTTAAAGAAAAGGAAACCTTCTTATTCTAATGGCTTAAGGTTACAAATCAAAAATGATGGAGACCATGCAAATTTACTAGGGTTAAACTATGAATGGGAACAATATCAACATAACCTTATAAAAAATTTAAATATTTTCACCACAAAGTTTAAAATTTTATCATCAGTGGAAAAAGGAGCTATCACAAAGATTTGAGGGTTTCACCTACATTTGTCCACTTCATTGCATGAAAAAGTACCCCATTGCACAATTTCTTGTGTGGCACCTCATTTTCTCGTGTGCGTAAGTACAAGAGCTCACACGAACTTGTGCAAGACTTTGTTCAAAATCTTGAAACAACATAGTTAAGATGAAATTTTTCAATATGTTGTTTATCATTTTTCACTAACATATTTTCTCTGAAGCATCTTTATTTTGATTTTTCTAGTTTTCTACAATCCAATAGTTGTCTACAGGATATTTGATGAAGACTCCTTTATACAAAATTTTCCAAACATGAAATAACTATGTGTTTGCAGGATGTTGTCAAAGATATGATTGTCGAAGACCAATCTTAAAACCCACTAAAACAATGTGTCTTTTTCTTTCTTTCCAAACATACTCTAATTAGGGCTTGTGAACTTTGTAGGGTGCAAGATAGAGGAATAGGGGACTATTCTCTTCACCACTTGGAGTTCATGACCAAGGGTGAATCAAAAACCTAGAAAGATGACATCCAAGGGAGGAAAGAAACTTAGTAGTTCTCTAGTATGAATCCTCTTCTATGATGAGGTGATGATTTCCTTTTAGGGGATCAAAATATTTAGAAAGGATGAGTCTAGATTGATTAAGCTGAGTCGATGATTAATGTGCTTTGCATATTTGGGTGAGGAAATAAGGTAGAGGAGTATGCTCTTTCCCCTTGAGGGAAATCAGAAACTTTGACCCTTATGTTCGAACCACTAGTTTGAGTCAATCCTTTAGAAGGCCTACCAAAGTGATCCAACCTTTGGGAATGACCCAAGTGAGCACACTCCTTTTTCCAGAGATTCCAACTCAATATAATAAAAAATCTTTGTAGAGAGAAAGACTCCAAAGCTGTATTAATTTCCTCTCCTCCATTCTTAATATCGCATATCAAGGAGAGGCTCTATCTATTGCACTGGCCAGTGTTATCCCCAGTCTTGCTAAGAAAGTGTGCGCACTTTTAGATGTTGGTTAGGGCTGTTGGTCTCAACTCTACTTGCAAAGCCATTGGAGATCAATAAATACAAGCCAAGTAAAAACCTTTAGTTAAAGGCTACCTGATTCGCCTCTGAAAGGAGGCATAATTTTTGTGAAGGAGGGGGTAGAATCTCTCCTATAGAACTCACCATAGGCATGCTATTGGGTGTTGGAAGATGGTATACATGATTGACCCTTGACACAAGGGTGTTCATTTATTTTATATGTTAGTGAGCCCTTTGAATACACCAAAAACACGGGCACCCTCTAGGGGCTAACAAGGCTATGTGAGGTGCAGGCATGTGCAGAACTTGTGGGACAAAGGTTTTTCCCTCTCTACCATTTTTTGGTTTTAAGGATAAAGAATTTTTTTTAATCGAGTCTTAAACATGTCCAAACCTATCTAAAAAAACTAAAAGTCAAGACTCCCTCGTTCCGCTAAGTTGCTTTGTCCTTAGTGGGATTGTATTCAACTGCTGCTTGCTTTCTGTGTCTTGTTGAAAACACTTTGTCTTACTTGAAACCCAATGCTATTTCACAACTTGAAAATCAACCTTTAAATCTATCTAACATCTATCAAACTCACCAACAATTTGTCTAGAATAGTCTAAATTTTTAAAAATTTCTTCAAATTCCAATTCAGTTGTCAGTCTGGTCTCAATTTTCACACACAATTTGGAACATTTCACGTGAGTACTTTTTGTCTTGTCACTTCTTTGCATGGTTCTATCTAGATCCTTGTATGAATACTTATGCATCCCCATGCAAGATCTTGTTGATAGCTTTCTATTTTATCTGCCAAATCTTAGCACTTCTTCATGCAACCTATAGCACAACTTCATACGAGTTTAGATTGTTGTTCTAAGACTACACCCATACCTATGTAGTTTCTTGCATGCCTCCTAGAGGGTCTTCACATGAGGTCTTAAGTCAAAACTATCCAATCAATCTGTTTGAGCTATTTGCACTTCATGTCTAGTCTATTTCCTGCATCTGTTTACCTCTTCTCTATTTGTAAATAGACCCAAATAGTGGCATCTTGCTTGGATGATGACTTGTGATCTATACTTTAACTAGTCTCATCTCTTAGTTTTCTTATTCTCATCCTCTAGTGTTTGTTATACTCTGTGTCAAGATAGTCATAATCTTTTTTTTCTAGCCTTTACTCAAACTACTCATACCTTAGTGTACAACACTCTTCCATTGCTTTTTGAGACTATGTTTTAGTGTGATCCTTGTCTTGGTCTTTGCTTCTTGTCCTTGTCTATGACTATCACAAGGAGTGGAAACATGTTTTATCCCCTTAGACTTAGGCGAGGTCATGCTAGGGGTCATAATCACAACAAAGTTCACCTTCCATTTTATACATGATTTGCATCTAGTTCATCCAATGAAGAATCTTCATGATTTCCCTCACCTATCAGATAATCTCGAGTCTAGTGAATGTTCTCCATAAACTTACAAAAAACCAGGAACCCCTTGTATTAAGAGGATCTACAGACTAGCAAAGGTCCCACATCTCCAAAAAAAACTTATGAATTTTTTTTCAAAGGACCTTTCCAATCACAACATACTAAAACTGAACACATTCCTACAATAGTTGACTACAAAACTAAACATGGTAATCACAGCAAGCATGAAGACCAACCTAGAAATAACAAAGAAAAAGACCATGACACTAATGAGGAATAGGAAGAGGTGGAAATACTTCCTTAACACATAGCAAAGTGCCATAAAGACAAAAACTTTCAAAAGGTCATGGAAATCCTACTCAACAAAGAGAAAGAAAAATACTTTCTCAAACTTGCCCAAGAGGGAGCAAAGCTACCCCATCATTTCAATGTGGAAACCATCATCATGCCTAAAGAGGAAATTGAGACTTCCAAACTCCAAAAATAACTGAAAATCATACAAGACTAACTGGCATAGATGATGTGTGATAAAAACAAACCCGTGAAAATATACACCTTAGACACTCTTTGTCCATTTCTATTTGATAAGAGCATAGACATGCCTCTTTTTCCAAGAGAAGTAGAGCTACCTAAGTATGATAAATACTTCAAAACTACTGATCCCCAAGATCATTTGTGAGAGTTTGATGCCTTGTCTATGGAATTTATGCATAATCAGACATATCTCATGCATTTATTCCCAAGAAGTCTAGGTGGTCATGCTATGGAGTGGTTTTCACACTTGCCTCTTGGTATCAAGATGTTTGATGAAATTGCTAACTTTTTTCTTCAATAGTTTTCTCATAACATTGAACACCTTGTTAATATTCAAGATTTATGTAACCTTAAGCAGAAGGTTGGGGAACCTTTCCTCACATTCCTTCAGAGGTGGAGACAACTTTACACTAAATATTCACACAAGATTCCTAAAATCGAAAAGCTTGATATCTTCATTGATAATCTCATGCCCAATTTTGGGTATAGAATCCAACTTCAAGGTCCATGCACCTGCAAAGACATGGTCATGCAAGCTATTTACATAGAGGATTTCATGGTCAAGAAGGGCGAACATACCCTTCAAAAGGACATAAAATAAGGATCCACCTCTAACAAGGAAAAACCCAAGAATGTCAACAAGAACTGAGAAATTGTACATGATGGGACTGTTGACAACATCACTCTTAAACCTACTAAGGCAGCCTTTAATCTCAAAAATGGTCTCAATGCAGCCAAGAATGTTGAGAAACCTCCTTCTGACAACAAGACATCTAAGAATAGATAGAGAAACTCATGGGCTATGCACCCTAAATGAGATTATACACCTTTGGGTGAACCTTTGGATGTGGTTTACAAGACCTTGCTACAAAACAAGCTTATTTCACCATTGGAAAACTCTCACCCCTATGGTCTGTAACCACACCCACCATGGAGGAATGAAACTACATTTTGTGATTACCACCAAAATAAGGGGCACAAAACTAGCAACTGCATAAACTTGCATCACAAATTCTAGGACATTATCGATGATGGTGATGTTATGGTAGATGGACATAACAAGAACTTAGATCACAGGGCTTTCAAAGAGCCCTTCCTGGTTTATGAAAAATGAGAGAGCTCAAAACTAAAACTTAACAATAAGGTCAACTATACATACTCTAATGACAACAATGTGATCAAAATGGTTGAACCTATGGATGTTGAGTACTGTGACATTATTACTATCAAGGGCAAGTAAGATAACAATAAAAATAAGACACCATTTGTCTCGAGGGGCCCTAATTCGCACATAATGGATAACACATCTTCACAATACTGTGCCAATGTTGTTACACACTCTTGTGCCAAGTTGGTGCTCAAAGGCTCTGCACCTTCTACTCCTGATCTTGAACAAGATAAAGATAAACCCCTTGTTGGTCCACCTGGCAAAGGTGCAAAACTCACAACAAATTTAGTAGCCACTAGCTACAGTATTCTCGATCAATTAAAATGAACTAATGCTCAAATCACAATCTTTGAGCTGCTTAAAATCTCACTTGTTCATAGGCAGATTCTGGACAAAGCCCTCACTGAGGAAAATGTTCCTCAAGATCTTGATTTTGAGTGATTTCAATCTATGGTAGGTCGCCTAACCTTGCCTTATGTTATGTACTTCTTTGAGGAGGATGATAATTCATTAAGTCACCCACACAATCAACCTCTACACATTGAGGTCATGATACATCAGACACATGTCCATTGGGCACTCATCGATAATGGTGTTGAGTTGAAACAATCTCTACTACTCTACTTAGATAATTAAATTATTCTAAGGACTCTATTGATCCTCATTGCAAGATCACTATTAAAGCATATGAAAAAGTTGAGTGAAAGTCTCTAGGGCCTGTGGTATTGCCCCTCCACATTAGTCCTATTCAAAGGGATGTCACTTGTCAAGTCCTTGAAATCCCCTTGGCTCATAAAATTCTACTAGGAAGGCCATGGATACATGAGATGTGCACTATGCCATCAACATACAATCAATGCATCAAATTCCTATTTCATGGCTCTGAAGTCACTATTCCTGCCAATACTAGCTACAAGTGCAATAAGCTCAAAGCTAATGAGAATTTTGTCCCCACTAATAAGGAATCTATGGATTATCATGATAACAAGCAGAAAAAAAATTGAACATTCATTCAAGCTAAAATAAACTAGCATGGGTGAATACCATATTAAACCAGTGTTGTCATTAACATCTCTTCCTGACTCTCCTCATCATTATGGAAGACCATCTAAGGCAAAGAAGCCATTTTTGTTGATGCCTCAAACCAAGTATAATGACACTTTTGTCAAGGCTATAGTTCCCTTTTAAGATGAAAGTGAAAACAAAGCCATTGTTGTGTGGCTTTACAAAGAGGAGACTATAGTTGACCTAACAGAACAAGCTCATGAGATCACTCCTAAGAAATATGGCCCTGGTCTTAGGCTCATGAAGCACTTTGGCTATAATGGAACTAGTCTTATTGGATGCAATAACAATAATCTACTTGATCCTATCAAAGCAATAGCTCAAAGAAATAGAGACACATTTGGTCTAGGCTTTAATAAGGTTCCCTTCCATTTAGGGGTTAACAAATTCATACCAAAGCCTAAGGATTCATCTGGAAATGAGTCACAAGCTAAGTTAAATACTCAAGAAGATAATCTAGATGATGAGGATCCTTATGCTTATCTTACTCCTCACAATATTACTAAATTCTTTGTTGAGCCAGATGAATTTGTGTCATGTGTTAGCATTATGGATCGTACTATTGATTCTTCTAAGGATAGTGTTGATCCACACTATGCTCATTTAGAATAGGGGGAGTCTAGTCAGGTGTTACGTGTTGAGTATCTGTACAATAATCCAAATGATGAATGAGAGTATGTCCCTATCACTATTGGAGAATTCTACAACCTATCACCATGCAACACTAATTCTAAGGAATATGAGTTTGACTTCCTTTCATAAGTGACCATAGATAAAGACATTGACCAAGTTCATGTCTATGAAAACCAACTCAAAGTGGATGAAACATCTCAGGTTAGGTCAGATGGATTTGATCCAACTAGCATCCCCAAGTCTTCAATTGATGACATTAGTACTCAAAGGCATTCGAACACACTTGTGGAAAAAGCTGTTGTAGGTCTTGAATTATTGGTCCAAGCATTAATGGCTATATTATGAATGTAATTGAACCTGTCACTACTCTTTCACTCACATATCCTGAGCTTATATACTAGAATCCTAATACATCTAGTGAAGTCCCCACATTCTAGAATGATTATGCTCTTGCCTACTACTTGAATGCTATCAAACCAATAATGTCTTCCACTAGCAACAAAAGTGTCAACATGACTGAAGCTAACATAAAATATCTCAATCATATAATTAAAAAGAAAAACCATAGAAGGTCTGATGGTGAAAACCACTTGTGGCAATATTGAAACCCAAAAAAGTAATAATAAAAGACATATCCAAGGGTGAAAACCTCTCTAAAGCACCTATGGATGAGATATTTGATGCACTTCCTAATCACTTTTAAGATAGATCATCAGTGTTGATAGAGCCAACACAGCCAATCAACCTAGGCACAGAAGAACATCCTCATATGATACATCTAGCAGAGTCACTGTCTCATAAAGAAAAAGAGGAATTCATTGCCTTCTTTGAAGAGAAGAAGATATTTTTTTCTTGGACATATTTTGACATGCTAGGACTATATCTTGATCTCATTATGCATCATTTTTCTATCGTACTAGGCATTAAACTAGTTAAACAAAAACTTCAAAAAATACATCCTCATGTTGCATTGCTCGTCAAAGCTGAATAGGAGAAACTCCTAAAACCTTGTTTCATCTATGCTATTGATTATGTTAAATGGCTATCCAACATCGTTCCAGTCTCCAAGCATGAAAAATCTATCAGATTTTGTATTGACTTTCACGATCTCAACTTAGCATGTCATAAGGATAATTTTCCACTTCCCAACATTGATATTATAGTGGACATGACAGTAGGATATGAGATGTACTCACTCATGGATGGGTTTTCTGGTTATAATTAGATCAAAATTGTGCCAAAAGATTAGTAAAAGACTACTCTTACATGTGCATGGGGAACCTTCTATTGGAATGTAATGCCATTCGGCTTGAAAAATGTTGGTGCTACCTATCAAAGAGCATTCACTACAATTTTCCATGATATGCATAAGACCATGGAGGACTACGTGGATGATACTTTGGTTAAGAGTGCAAAATGTGATACTCATTTGCAATATTTGGGACCTATCGTAGATTGCATGAAAAAGTTCAATCTCAGGCTCAATCCTAAGAAATGTGCATTTGGAGTCACATCTAGGAAACTACTAGGATACATTGTGTTTGTGAAAGGAATTGAGGTGAATCCAAAGAAAGTTCAAGAAATTATGGATATGCCTCCACCTCATAACATTAGCTAGATGAGAGGTCTACAAGGAAGACTCCAATCTATTTATAGGTTCATCTCACAGTTGGCAGATAGATTAAAACCTTTTACAAAGAATTTACATAAGGGTGCAAAATTCAACTAGAGTCAACATTGCAAGTAAAGTTTGACACAAATCAAAGAATATCTTGCTAATCCACCAATCTTGATGCCTCCTATCTATTGGAAGCCTTTGATTTTGTACATGTCAGCAACTAAAACATCCCTAAGAATCTTATTAGCTCAAGAGAACAACAATAACAAGGAAAGAGCTATTTATTATATGAGTTGCACACTGATATCTTATGAGATGAAATACAACATCATTGAGAAAGCTTCCTTGGTAGTTGTCTTT
This sequence comes from Cupressus sempervirens, assembly GCA_028749045.1. NCBI lineage: Eukaryota > Viridiplantae > Streptophyta > Pinopsida > Cupressales > Cupressaceae > Cupressus > Cupressus sempervirens. Next base: position 763,563,933 of record CM053792.1, on the reverse strand, counting down.
GCTTCCCAAAAGTTGAAGCATTACATGCTTTCTCACACTATGTGGCTGGTGGCTAAAATTGATCCACTAAAGTACTTGTTTAGAAAAGTGGCTCTGATAAGAATATTGGCTAAGTGGGTCATGATACTCAGTGAGTTTGACATTTAGTATGTTGAATGAAAAGCTATCAAGGGACAAGCAATTGTAGATCAACTAGCAGATGCACCTATGTAGAGTCTTCTCCTGATGAACATCAATTTCCTTAATGAGTCAATTCTGACACTCACACATCAAACATAGGTGATGTTCTTCAATGGGTCCTTCACACAATAGGGATCCAATGCTAGGTTAGTATTCATAATGCCACAGAGATATTCATTGCTCAAACCATACAAGATTTTGTTTCCTTGTACAAACAACATTGCTGAATATGAGGCTCTGATTAATGGCATGAAGATTGTAGCTAAATAGAGAGTGGATCAATTAGATATCTTTGGGGACTCTCAGCTCATAATCAACTAGGTTAATTATGTTTATTAGAAAAAGCATGAGAAATTAATCCCTTACAAATGCATGGTTGATGACATGAAGAAATATTTTGCTCACATCACCTTCCAGCAATTTCCTCAAGCTGATAACAAAGTGGCTAATGCTATGACTACTCTGGCCTCCTTGCTACAAGTGCCCGAACATGATCTCTGACATGAGTTCTAGGTGAAAGCCTTACTCTACCCTGCCTATGATACCCTTAATTCTAGGATAATATGTTCTATTGTAATTCAAGACTCATCTCGCTACCACCACATCTATTCCTATATTTGTAACAAAACCATTCTGGATAGTCTAACCCAGAATGAAAAATGTTACCTTATCTATAATGCTTCATGGTATGTCATTATTGCTGATGACTTGTTTAGGAGAGGTCTTGACAGAATACTCCTTAGGTGTCTAGAACTCAAAGAGTCCAAATGTGCATTAATTGACATTCATGAGGGCATTTGCAAATCTCATTCAAATGGCTTGACACTAGCTCACAAACTCATTAGAGCTGGTTACTATTGGCCAAAAATAGAGCAAGAGATAATCAAGTATACCAAGTCCTACAAATAGTGCCAGCTCCATGGGAATCTTATTCATGCTCCAGCCAGGGAGTTGATTCCATCTACCACACTGTGGTCATTTCAACAATGGGCCTTCGATCTTGTGAGTTAGATTCACCCATCTTCTTCTAATAGACATAAGTTCATTATTACAGCTACAAACTACTTCACAAAGTGGGTTGAAGTAGTACCTCTCACCATAGAAAATGGCAAAACTATAGCTCTTTTTATCACAAACTACATCATCTACAAGTATGGTTTACCATCCTCCATCATTACTAACAATGGAGGATAGTTTAAAAATAAAGACCTCAAGGAGCTATGCAAGAAATTCAAAATCATGCAACATTGGTCTTCTATCTATTACCCTGGGAAATCCTCAAGATCCTCCATCACATAGTCAGCAAATTTGGGAGGGACTAGAACCTCCAGATTAATCCAGCTTTGTGGGTATATAGGACAAGCATCAGGACTCCAATGGGTACAATGCCCTTTGCTTTGGTTTATGAAGTGAATGTTGTTCTTCTAGTAGAGGTTGACATTCCTACATTGAGAATCTTTATGAAAGGCATCATTACTGATGAAGATTACATATTAGATGAATGATTAGATGAACGTCGACAAGTGGTGTGCGATCATCTACAAGCTTATCAGCAGTGAATGTCTAGAAGCTACAATAAGAAAGTTAAGCTACGTGACATCCAACTGGATGATCTCATCTTAAGAGAGAATCCTAAGAATCAGCAACTACGGGTCCAAAAAGGGAAGTTCAAACCAAACTAGCTTGGTCCTTACATAATCACTACAATGTATGGATCTTGTGCTTACTAGCTTTCTACAGCCGAGGGAGAAGTGCTCAAGGATCCTGTCAACACTCTCCACCTAAAGTGGTTCTATAGCTGATCTAATTTTAGAAGCTCTCTATACATATCTAAATATCCTTAAAAAAAAATCAAAAAAATTGAAAAATTCAGAAAAATACCAAAAATAAATATAAAAGAGAAAAATACAAAAAATTGAAAAACAAGAAAAGTGTCATCGATGAAAACCTACAAAACAAGCATCATGGTAGCAAAAAAATGAAAAAAAACTCTACCAAGAAGGTAAAAACCTAGCAAATAGGCACCTCTTGTTCTTAATGCTTCATCTTCTAGTGCATCTTCTAGCTTCCTGTACAATTTCTTTCCTACTTTAGTTCCCAACTTTTTTTTGCTTATGTCTCAATGGATTGAATCTTGTCACAACTCGGGGGCACCGCCCTTCAGTGTCCTAGAATCTCTCTCTTGACATTCACCAATCATTTCAAATGCATTTTCCTACTATTGCTCATGTCACTTTTCAAGATTCTCCTCATAGAATCTCTCTTGTGATAGTCACCAATTGTTTCAACTGCATCTATCTACTATTGTTCATGTCACTTTTCAAGATTTCTCTCACCAAGATCTCTCTTGCATTAGTCACCAGTCATTTTGACTGTGTCTATCTACTTTTGTTAAGTTCTACTCAGGTTTTCTACATTAAAATTTTCCCTTTGACTTCAGTCACCAGTCATCCTGACTACGTCTATCTACTATTGTCACCCTACTAAAGAGATTTCTTTTATCCATGATCTAGACATTGACACTTGACATCAATCCTATAACAAAAAAACTCAAAATGATATACTTGTTTGTATATGCTGAGATTTTCTTTGTTTGTTTCTCTTTCGCTTCATCATGTCTCCTTGAGCAACTCGATGATGTCATTTTTGACTAGAGAAGCAATGACTAGGGACATGATCTTTTCTTTGCTTTCTAGTTGTGACTTAGTTCCAATAATTTGAAGCATCAATATAAGAGGAGTGTCCACTATAAGAGCCTCCATCTTGTATTGGATGGATGTTTGTACATTGACTCCTTTATATGGATACATCAATAACATTGGTTCTTCTCCTTGCTTGTTGGAGTGAACTCTTCATAAAATAGTAAATATTGATACTCATCTTGTTAAGTGAATGTATGGGTCATTGCGAGTATATCTCACAGACTTCTATCTCAGGTTACGAGTGCAAGGGTCATTGTGGATGAAATACTTATGAAATACTTAGCATAAGATAGATCTCTTATGTGTCTAGTGTGTCTACATGCAAGCAACATTCTGGTCATCCTAGCATTTATGCTTTGATGCTTATGTTAACTTGCTACATTAAAAGGGACAAATGTTCTAGTCATTCTAGCTTCTTATACCTCAAATGCTTACATTTAATCTCGACAAAATTATAACATATATCCTATTCATATTTCCATGATTGCAATGTCAGTGGGAATTATATGACATATGGGGTTTTTTTATATGCTCAGTGATGATAATAGTCGAAGCTTGGTAACTAGACCTAGGGTTTCATCTAGTTTTGGGTTGCATCTACCATAGGATCACATTGCATACATTACTTGGTTCAGCATATGATTTGATTGCCAATATACTTCTATCTTCTATAATGAGGAATTGATGGTCTCTTCAAAGTATCATGATTCTTCATGACTACACAAGCATTTAGTTCTTTGGTTTGTCTTCTCACTCCTCGATGGAATACTTGTTACTATCAAGCAAAAACATGAAACACTGCATAAGATGTCAATCTATTTACCAATGCATTTCATTCATAAGTCCATAAATTCATTTCACTACATGTACAAATCAAATGAAAAATGTGTGCATACATCACATCATGTTTTGCATCTCATAATCATAGCATAAAACATCTCATGTACATCAAACTAAAAGGCATACAATGACATGTACACATGATACTCAACTCAAAATCTCATATATATATATATATATATATATATATATATATATATATATATATATATATATATCAGTATCAAAAGAATACATTGGTAGAAAAATGGGTGCTACTCAAGCACTGTCAGTCAAAAATGATACAAATGGCATTGGTACACCAATTAGTACATAGCTAGGACAAAACTCAGAGGAAAAATATATCATGTCTAACTACCCTTACCTCCTGGAGGAGGAGGAGGAGGAGGAGGCAGTAGCATGTCTAGCCTGGCTAGTGTTTGTGCACCCCCTGACTCTTGAGCATATTGGGAAAATCTAGGTACCTGTTGATCCTCATTGGGCACCACTGTAGAGTAAGCTACAAAATAATAGGTTGCTCAAGCCAACTGTAGTTGAACCTCATCCTACAATATCTCTACTCTTTGCTCAGCTACTTGGACTTGCTCTCATAATCTCAAGATCTCATGATCTTACTCTACTATCTGGGTGTCCCATACAACCAGCTATATCTAGAGCTCTCCTAGTCATTGGGAGGCCTGTCGTGTCCACTCTCTCACTCTCCTTAGACAATCCTTAGGTTTGGCGACAAGCTAATCTTGTATCTCTTCATCCAACATCTCTACCTACTACTATGTTGGTGCTTGCTCCTTTGTACATGTTCTTTGTCACTGACCCTGCTCCACCTCACTACCACCAACACTTGAATCTAACCCCATCTATCAGGGGGATCTATACCTGCTAGACCCAGATTTTAACTTGCTTGGCTAGTCCCTATGGTGGTTGTTGCATTGGCTGCTAAAGTGGACCTTGTATAGGTGCCTACTGAGGTCCCTGTGCTACCTTCCCCAATAGATCCGTGAAATATGGGAAGGGGTGACAAATAAAATACACCTAGTAGGTAGGCGTCATCCTAGCATCTATTATCTCTAGGGTTCCCATTGTGTCACAACTAGGTTGCGCACATCTATCATCAATCTTCCAAGATCTAACCTCACCAACCACCCTCGATCCACATGTCTCACTACTCAAGCATATGATCAATACTCCTATGAGATGTCCTGGGGCTACCTATATTGTCACCATACCTGAGAAATGGGGAATCTCTCTATAATGTGTGTGGCTCACCCTAACACTGGTTGTGAGGAAAACATCCAGCTAAGCTCCTAAGGAGTGTCATCCCAGTCCTTGATCTCTCTCCAGGGCCCCCATACAATGAAGACTAGATCATCGAGATGTGTCCTCCATTGCTCAATCTTACCCAGACCTACCTAGGTAAGCTACCCCCTATACCTACATATGTAAGGCTCCATGGGCTCTCATGCATCTTGAAAAATGGGTCTAGTAACTAGCAGGTGCTCCCATGCCCAGATTTGCAAAACATAAACTCTAGTGGCCATGCTCCTGCACTCATGGTAGACTATCTCATGCATCTCATGATACATATGAGTGAGCATGCACTATCTCCACCCGAATCTCTTTGGGGCATATAACATCTACTACAACATCACACCCCAATCACACTTTAGTTTATGTTGTCCTCTATCTGGTACTAGGAAGAAATTGATGAAAATGGCCAAAATTGAGGCCAGCCTATGAGTAGTCCCTTATGTGTGAATGAGCTCATCCCATGTGATGGCTCACCCTATTGCCAATTCTCGATGAAAAATGGCTCACAGTGCATCTGTCCCTACCTTCGGCACTGTATCATATACTACTCGCAGCCCATGGAAGGGTATCCATAGTATTTGGTAGATTTCCTCCAGTGTAATAGTCATCTCCCCCTATGGAAGATAAACAAATTTCATCTCCAAATAGAAATGCTCCACCAAGACAGTCAACAGGTTGTGATTCACTAGCACTATTGGGATTTGGCATAGATATGCAAAACCCAATCTATCTATATGTGTCATGTTGGCATCATCCAAGCTCCGCAACAGGGCTTTGTAGGGCAATAATGATACTTGAACATGATGTGATCAAAGACAACCTGTACACATGAGCAAAAATAACACACAAATAGTTAGTACCCACTCGATAAGTCAAAACAATGATAAAACAAAAGTAAATTGTTGATAAAACATCACAAATGCAATTTTCAATTTTGCCAAACATGTTAGATCTTCATGTGAGAATGCATTTTCTCGCATGATATTTTGCATCTTTGCATGAGAAGGAAAGTCCTCAATGACGAATGACAAGACTATGGGTGAAATGCTCCCAAAATCTCATGCATCTCACAAAAGAGGTGGGTATCTCCTGAGCAAGATTCCCCACTAGCACGCATGAAGAAACATTGGACTGGTGGATCTTCACATGAAGAAAGATCAGGTTCATGCAAGGAAAGAAACCCCACATGAGAACCGATAAGCCTAACTTGAAAACATGCTAAAAATGTGCTAAAAACACATCAAAATATGTGCCAAAATTAAATCGAAGAGGGATTGTTAACTACTCACTAGAGGTCTATAGTTTTCTGGCTGGTTGTGTCATCAAGAGCGCTTGAAATGATGTGTACACATGGGAACTACCATCTTCCTCTTAGAGTTCTCTTCTGCACTAAAGACAAATTGCACAAATGATTTGAAAATGACCCTTTGGGCCCTTATATAGGTTTTGACCCAAATTTTTCAAAGTGCTTTGATTTACGCAAAAATGGTCTCCCATGCTAATTTGACCATTTCAAATCCATTTTTGGGATCAAATTTAAAATCTGACACACTTAAGTAGCTCAAAAATGCATTTTAAAATTTTGGGACTGACATGATTGAATGTTGTGCTGTGGAAATTTTTCTAATACTTTGTGAATCTTGGAATCTTTTCAACTCTAAATTTCTTAAAATTTCATTACAAATCTAGAAAAAGTCAACTATGGTCAAATTTGGTCAACTTTTGGTCAAACTTTATTTTCTAAACCTTGAATTCAAGTTGAATTGACTCTGAATTTTCTTCTGATCATTTTGATCTCTTCTATATTTTGCCAACTCTTCAATTTCTTTTGTATCTCTCTATATTGCTCTATATCATATTTCTGGTGTGTCATCTTTCACTCCCAAGGGGGTAGGATGATTACATCATTGAATCTAAATTTCAAAATCAACCTAACTCTTCATTGCTCAAGGCATCTTGTTCCCATCTTATGTCCTCATCACTTGGGGCATCTCGTCACTTGGGGCATCTTGTTCCCCTCTATCTGGCATCATTTTTCATCTATCTCATCTTTTGATCCATTGATCAACCTTCTAAAGCTTCTAGTCACAGTTTGATGGACAAACATTGGGATAGGCTAAACCTTGACTCTTGAGAATCAAGCTTTGTTCCAGGGATGGTTATATGGCTCGTGATTGGATCTTGTTATCTTTTATGCTTAGGTATCTAGGTGTTCTATTCAGATCCCTTAAGGTTAAGCTTCATTCTTGAGATAATCTTTAAAATCTTATTCAACTTAGGTATCTAGGTGTTCTATCTAGATCCCTTAAGGTTAACCTCCATTCTAGAGATAATCTTTAAAAGCTTATTCAATTTAGGTATCTAGGTGTTCTATTTGGATCCCTTAAGGTTAAGCTTCGTTCTAGAGATAATCTTTAAAATTTTATTCAACTTAGTCATCTAGGTGTTCTATCTAGATCCCTTAAGGTTAAGCTCCATTCTAGAGATAATCTTTAAAAGCTTATTCAACTTAGTTATCTAGGTGTTCTATCTAGATCCCTTAAGGTTAAGCTTTATTTTGGAGATAATATTTAAAAGCTTACTCAATTTAGGTATCTAGGTGTTCTATCTAGATCCCTTAAGGTTAAGCTCTATTGTGGAGATAATCTTTAAAAGCTTGTCAGTCCAGGTATCTAGGTGTTCAATCTGGATCCCTTAAGGTTAAGCTCTATTCTAGAGATAATCTTTAAAATTTTATCAATTTCTCTCTGTGTCATTAATTTTGGAACCAATCTTGTCAACTCTAGGCATCTAGATGTTCTATCTAGATTCCTTAAGGTTAAGCTTTGTTCTGGAGATAATCTTTGAAAGTTTATTGATGGGTTTCTACATCATCAAATTGTAGAATCAATCTCATTTCTTAATCTATGCATCATGCTTTCTGATTTTCTTTGAATTGGACATGTTGCTCGCACATTCATTCAAAGAGGGACAAAATGTAATACCCCAAAATTGGCACATTTCCATGTTAACCAATTCTAGTCTATTTTGATCAACTCTAAAATCTTATTTTAATGGGTGATTCTCATTCTAATTTTTGCTACTTGACTTAATTGTCAAATGCAGAAAATCCTAATCTACATTAATCAGGCTACTTGTTTAATTCCTTAAGTATTGACTCGAATTAGTCACATTAAATCTATTGATTAAGATTTAATTTAATTTGAAGTGTTTATACTTTAACTAAATTAAATTATATCGTAAGGCTAATGTACTAAGGAATTAAAAATATTTAATTTAATAATTATGCTTACTTTAATTAATTGAATGAGATTATCCAATTAAATAAAAAAAGGCATTTATGAGGTCATATCTCACTTTATTAAATTAAATAATATCTTCAAAATCTTCTCTTTAGTTTAGAAATGGAAACTCTTAGTGAACTATCTTTGAATTGGAATTAATTTAGTTAACTTGTTCTCACACTCATGAAAAGCTCAGTTAATTACTCATCACACTCAAATTTGAAATAGTTAACTTCACTTGCATAAGGAATTTTAGATTTCAACTGAATATTCTCTTTCATCTTAACCATCCATCCAAATTGATCTTGACAATTGATCAATTCTTGGATTCTATTTAAGAGACTCCCAATCCCTCATTATAGAGGTTAGAATTTGAATTGTATTGAATTGATGTCAAACTAAGTATTCACTTTCTTTCTAGCTTTCATATTGCTATCATCTTAAACTAACATTTAGATTAAGAATGCATACATTTAGTTTAATATCTTTTATTTTCTAGATTAAGGCTTGCACTTCATACAGATTAATTGCATTATCATACTTCGCATAAAATCCTTCATTCTAGAAAAGGTTTGGTTGCCTACTCCTTGTTTTGAGAGCATATAGGCATAATTCTTCTAGTTAGAAGGCAACAGGTCACATTGTCAAGCCTCTTGGATAAACAATTCAATGTTTATTGCAGGATGATTCTACATCTAATGACCATGTAAAAGTGTAGGTGAAAGATCCAAGGCCAAATTTTCACATATACACCTATTAGCTATATCTTTTGTTTTTTTATTAGATCAAAAAAAAATTATTCATTATTGTGTTCTATCTTTATTTCATTTTTAAAAATCCTATTATTATGTTATTCGAACCTCAAATAATAATATCATCTTTTAAGTTGTCTCAATCACCCTAACTTACTAGAGCACTAGTAAAAGTGAAGAGGCACAAGGGTTAGTTTTTCCTTTAAGATTTTTATCAATCACTAAATTTCCCTTCTCCAAACTCCATGAACAAGTAGACAATCTCATTTCTTATAGAATATTTCTACACATTGATTCGTTTTAATAGAGTGCATGACAAATCATGCAAGTGCAAAATTGACTTGTATAGAATTATGTGATTGTGAATAATTTCACATATGACTATATTTTCACATAGTACATGACCTATCATACAAGTGCATAATTGTATTACATAGAATTGTGTAAATATTTCAATTTTGATCTATCATGTAATGATAAAATTAGTCAAAAAATATTTTTATAATGACATAACGAGATTTTTTATTACATTTCACATTATTCTTCATCACTATTCAAAATGTAAATGTTAAAACTTCTCATTTACAAATAGATGAAATGGTAGAAAGTATTCTAATGTATTTAGACTTGAGATGTGGTACTAGCTTTCCATGTAGATCTTCACTTTGTCTCTTGTTGTTCTCTTGGTGAGTTCTTTCATCTCACTTCTCCCCTTGGTTGTCATTGATGTAGGACATCTTGGGCCTTTGGGTATCTTGCATAAACCAAAAATATTTCCTTTTTTTTGTACCATTTTGTTGTTCATGAAGTATTCATTTCTACTTCTATTTTCATCTTATGCATACTTATCATTATGACGAGGAACTATCCTAGGTCCTTTTCCTAAGAGCATGAATTATTATGTTCTATGTTTCTCTAGTTCTATATCATTCTTTTTTATCCTATTTTCTTATTGTTTCCACCTTCTGTAGTGTGTTGTTCCAATTGGTGCAATTTTAGTTGATTACATAGAATCTTGTGCAGTTAGGGGCTAACTCCTAACACACTTTTGGATCTACCATCAAGTGCACATCACTTGATATTTCACTATTTGCACTAGTTTAGGTTTACTCTTCCAAGTATAAACTTATATTTTAATTACATCCTTGACTAGCCAACCTGTGACTTAACTAGCTATAAAAGAAGCTTGGTTTCATATAGGAAAGTAACATTCTTATAGAGTAGGATATAGCTCAATGTGATATAAGACTCTAATATTGTATATTTCTTATTTTTTATAAGGCCACAATCTGAAAGGCCTCACAACTATAAATGTTGTGGTTTCTCTATATGTGAAGTGAAATAATTACACCTATAATATATTGCATCTAACCTTGTATTCTCTATGGTTTTGTTTATTCAATGTGTAGCTTCAATGTGTAACTCTTAGCAAGGAGTTTCAAATTTTTTAAGTTGAATTTATTCCACATGTTGTTATAGGATGCCTATATCTCCCTACGTCAGGTGTGGATTTTGTTTATTGTTCCATGTATAGACCTATACTATAAATAAATGATTGACTAGCTAAATTATGGGCTAGCTGACTATAAAAGAAGCTTGGTTAGATGTAGAAAAGTAGCGTTCTTAGAGAGGATGGTATGGAGATGCAAGCTAAACTCTGAGATTGTATATTTCTTATTTTTTATAAGGCCACAAACTAGGTCTCAAGTTAGTTATGTTGTAGAATTTCTCTACATGTGAAGTGAAATAATTACACCTATAAATATGTTGCATCTAGTCATGTGTTCTCTATGGTTTTATTTAATCAACATGTATCTTTTGTGTGTAACTTTAAGTAGTTAGTGCTGATTTTTTTAATTTGAATTTATTCCACATGTTGATAGGATCCCTATATTTTTCTATGTTAGATGGTATCAAAGTGAGCTCTTTCTTAAGGCTTGGGTTGTGGAGAATCTTGTTGAATTTGGTTGTGGGATGGCTTATCTGAAATCTAACCTATAATTTCTAGAAGGTTATGATCTTGCAATAACTATTGTCAGGATGGTTTGTGGTAAAGAAAATTATGATACTACTATTATGGACATATTGAGGTAAATTGAAGTGAGAGATGAAGCTATGGAGACACTATAGAGAAGAGGTGTACATCTTGAAGATGTTGGTGAGGATGAAGAGGTAGCTCTAAATCCTAACCTTGAACTTGAGGTTGAACAAGATGAGGAAAGGCTTCTAAGTGTTTTATCTAGTTTGAATGCTAGATCTACTCTTGAAGTTTCTTATTATGATGGAAGACTTGAGTCTAATGTTGTGCTAGATTGGATTGTTGAGATAGATAAATACTTTGAGTATAAAGGTACTCTTGATAATAAGAAGGTTAAGATAGAATTTGTTAGAGTAATTATATGTTTTCTAATTAACTCTAGTTTGCTTAAGCTAAATTTTAGGGATCTAATAATTAATTCTTTTATTAATTATTATGATGCAACCTAGGTAAGACTTTTTTAGGATTTTGATATCCTTTATAAGGATTAAATCTCATTGTAAACAATAATTGAACCAGTTCATTTTATTTTTTAGTTTAGCAAAAAAAAATTTCCTTGTCAAGAATGTCTCATCTGCGAATCTGGGAATACTAGCCTCCATAGCTTTTGTTTTTCTCTTTCACTAATAGGTGTTTGCATGCAATTTATTCTTGGGAGCTATGGGATTGATCTTTAATCAACTGTAACATGGTATCAGAGCTCCAAATCTTCATGCTTCTATTCTATTTTCAGATCTATGGTTTTCAAAAGGTTTTTTTTTTGTATTGGATCTAGAGGGACCTATTTTTTTGAGCACTTTGAACCCAAAAAAAAATCACCATTGAGCTAAGAGTGCTCAAAAAATCCATTTCCATATAAAATATGTCCCATTTGGATGCTTTTGAAGTCAAAGCAATTTTTTTGCACCCAGGACATTTTGACTTGGGTATGCAAATCGAGATGATGAATTTTCCCTAGCTAGATTATTTGGTGATATCACATGCTTCTTTTTTTGGGTGTTGTGTGTATCTTTCTCAACCCCCACATTGAGTTTGGATGCACTTTTTTCCCACCTTATTGTGGACATGGAGTTTATTCATCTTCATCACCTCTCCTACTACACCAAACACATGTCTATAATTTTTTTACAAGGTGTGCTCATTGTTGATCACATTTTTTTCGTATCTTGTGAAGCATATGCACTTTTGTAGTTTTAAGAAATTTATAGTGGGGATGCCCTTTTTTACATGCAAACTTGGTGCCTTCGATTGTGACTCAATGCACATGAGACCCATGAGTTTTTTGGACTTGCTTGGTTACTTCATGCCCGCACCCATCCTTTGCCTATAAATTTTAAAGCATGTTTTTTGAAAAAGGCTTGGTATTAATGATGCCACTTGTTGGGTTTCTCATCCTTCTGGCATGACTGTTTGGCTTTGTGTTGAGATGTACTTTTTTTCCTTGGAGGTGTCTATTGCATGATTTTATCCTCCCCCATGCGTGTGGTGGTCGCAATATATCATGGTCACTACATTTTTTTACAGCATCCCTATCTGGTCACACCCTTTGAAGTCTCACTTTTGAGATCATGCACTCCATTTATTAAGTGCAGGATAGATACATTTTTCATTAATTAGCTTTGATCATATTTTTTTTGGCCGATGATTATGCTTTGTTGTAGAGAAGTCCTGCAATCTCACCTCATCATTCAACATGATTTTTGCATAAATCAAGGTGTTGTTTGTGAATTGGAAGGTGGAGGCATAATTTTTGAGGATGTTAAATGTAATGGATCATGGGTCTGAGACTTCTACATGTCAATAGCGTGAATTTGAACCAAAGAAATTGTTGATACTCTAGGAGAGATGCATGGATGTGGTAGGGTCATTTTTGATCTATGCTCTAGTACACAATTATTGCCATGTTTTTTATTTGGGCCTTGGTCTCTACTGTAGAAGTTGATGAAAACCAACTTCATGGCTTGCCAAGATCACTTGCATGCAAATAACTTGCTGAAGAGAAACCAAAGAAGGAAAGGTAGGGCTTGGAGAAACTCAACAGAGTGAGAGAAATTATATTGCAACAATTAGTGAAAATACAATAGGAGGGCCTATTTATAAAGGCCTCTAGGAAGCTTGTAGAACAAGCTAGAAAGAGCTAGGAGATAAGGTTGACAACTAAGAATACATCCACAAAAGGTGGATTATCCTCCATGTAGGTGAGAAGATAAGTATGACTAAGTAGAAATAAACTCCCATGTTGTCAATAACTCCTAGATGAGAACTAATAAATAAATGCATTTACCCTAAGTAAACTTAAGTAAAGCATAAATAATAATAATTTACTCTAACACCCTCCCTTAAGTGCAACTTAGGGGGATGCACTTAAGCTTACAAAAGCTACGATGAAATGGAAAATGGGTCCCAACAACTAGGCCATGTTAGGTACCCATGTACAAATGCAAAGAAATACAACCTCTAAAAATGGGGAAAGAGGGAAAACCTCATGGGAAAAACCCTCCCCCAAAAAGAGGTAAGAAAATCTAGTGAAGGACTGAAGAAGCCTCCAACAAGAGGAATGTCCTAGAAAATAGGACCAAAGAGAAGATCATGAAGAGCATCACTGAAGCATGAAGAAGCCACAAACTCTATCAATAAGAAATTTTTGATCTAAAGAACCTTGATGGAAATAGAAGGCTACCAACCAAAAGTGTCTATATGGTAGATGATCCATCTCACTGAAATGCATAGGTAGCTAGGCGCTACAATCACCTAGTATATAGGATCAAATACTGAATACATAGCTCACTCCATTGAACCATCGAACCAAGGAAGCATTAGACACAACAAAAGGACCCCCGCTTAATGCAAACGGGGTGAGGTGACAGGCAACTAAGAAAGTAGGCCAAAATCCTCTGTAGAAAGAACCAAGAACAGTGAGAGAGAGGAAGAGGTAAAAAAACCTAAAAAGGTAGGTGTCATCAACACATCATGGGGCTAATTTCATGGAAGGTACACTCACTTTACAAAGGAAGAGGGCATAAAATGGCATACAACTAATCCCCCCATGTCACTTTATAATATAGTGTAGGTACAACTATCTCAAAAAAAATGTTTAGGATCTTGAAATGCAAGAGTGGCACTTTATCTCAGTGCATTTGTATAAAGATGCTTACAAATGATATGAACAATGATCAAAAAGGGAAAAAAGCTAATACAATAGATTATACAACTCAAAAGAAAAGATCCCATGCCATGAAAACAATCCTTAGACTTGGAATACCCAAGATATCCACCATATTGCAAAAAAGAAAAAAATATGATATAAAGTGCATGGGGTCGAATCTGAAGAAAATTATAGCATTTCTTAAAAGATGACAAAACTAGCTTTCCAAAAATATAACATTTTCAAAAAATGGAGATGGGACACACAAGATATGCTTATCGGAGTAAAAAATAGAACATCCAAATTTGACTAAAAATAGGTAACCAAGCTGCATCAAAATTGAAAACTACCCACACCAATGTCTCCATCTCAGAACTAGCTCTCTAGCACTTCTTTTGGATTGGAAAAATACCTCCATATACTCATGTTATGGCCAAAAAACTATGGGTAGGTCAAAAAGGGACTTGAAGAGGATGCAGAAGTGTTAATGCAATGCTGACATCATGCTAATGTTAGCATTTCACTAGGATAAAATTGACAACTTAGAGGTTGTTGAGGCAAAAAAAGACTACCACGTGGTAGAATGGTATTGACGTGGTGCGAGCCTTGTGGTAAGTGCTGACGTAGCACCCACACTACGTGGCATGCATAGAACAAAACATGTGTTAGTAGCAGGTATAGGATGGCAGGAAGGCCACAGTAGTGGCTACTAGGGGGCCACAACTAGCGATAGTGGCTATAGGAATGGCGAGCTCTGGTGGCATTGCTTGGAGGGTGGTGGGCTAACTAGGTGGTGGTGGGCGTAGCTGCACTGTCAGTAGCAATGGCACTCAAGCTACATGTTGGCCATATAGTGGTGACAGCTCAGTAGCAGCTGCCAAAAATGATGTTTTTAAATTTTTTTTGCAAAAATTGTCCATATAACCTACTAGGGGCAAATTTATTTTTTTCAGAAGCTACATTTACCAAAAATAGAAAGTTTTATATGGATCCTAACTATAACGGGCCTTCTAAGCGTAATGAAAGTGTCTGTTTGGGCCCAAAGTGCCCCAAAAAAATGCTTTTCCTCCCAATTGAAGAAAAAAATCACAAAAAAACTAGGGTTTGTGTCTTCAAATCATGGCTTAAAAAATCCTTCAAACCAAGAAGCAACAGGGAGGCTTTGATACCATGTAGAAGTTGATGAAAGAAAACTTCGCAGGTCACCAAGATCACCTGCATGCAAATAACCTACTGAAGAGAAATTGAAGAAAGAAAGGTAGGGCTTGGAGGAACTCAAAAAAGTGAGAGAAATTATATTGCAATGATAAAAAAATGAAATTATTGTAAAAATATGATATGAAAATACAATAGGAGAGCTTGTTTATAAAGGCCTTTAGGAAGCTTTTAGAACAAGCTAGAAAGAGCTAGGAGATAAGGTTGACAACTAAGTATACAGCCACAATAGGTGGACTATACTCCATGTGGATGAGAAGATAAGTATGACTAAGTAGGAACAAACTCTCATGTTGTCAACAAATCCTAGATGACAATTAATAACTAGGTGCATTTATCCTAAGTAAACTTAAGTAAAGTGTAAATAATAATTATTTACTCTAACATTTTCTATGAATATTGGCACCATTCATGCTTGTTCCTATGTCTACCCTATCCTTTTTTTTTTGCTCTTGCACAAATTTGGAATCCACTATGTGGCTCCTCTTTGGCCACAATGAATCCTTTTCTTTTACCTTTTACATCTACATCGCCACTCCACATTAGGAAGACTTCTAATTTGGATGGCTTAGTTCTCTCATACACACACCAAGTATGTGGATTTGACTTATTTGACTGGTAAAAAAATTTGGTGCCTCTTATGTCCTCTTTTTTTTCATGATTGGTGCCTAATATTCATTGGTAAGAAAATTTTGGCATTATATTTTGGAGGTATTCATATTTTACACATTGACTTTTTTCCCATCAGCTTTGTTTTCAGCACCAATAAGTTTATTCCTAGTAGAGGACAATATGCTAGCATGTTTGACTTTTTCCACATGCATTTTTTTTGGCCATCAGTTTTTAATCTGATAGTGGCTCCTTTAATGGCGACAGATTTTTCATTTTTGTCTTATTTCCGACAATTGATATTTTTTTACAATAGGGGTCATTTTATGACCGTTTTTTGCCTTGATGGTCATTTGACTGTCAAATTTGGGCTCGTCACTTGCTAACATTAGTGCCATCTTAGCACTACATTAGCGTTCCTATCACCTCTTCGGGCTCTATTTTGACCTACCTTCGCATTTTTGCTCATATCTTGGGCATATGGACTCCATTTTCCAAAAACAAGATATCACCAAAAATTTGGTTATGAGCCTATCATAGTTTTTTTGTTATAAAAGTTAGGGATACAATTTTGCACTCTGGGAGATATATCTTGAGCATCCTATCTCCGATTTGGGAATTCTTTATATGATTGGAAAGGTATTTTCAATCTCTTTTTAGTGATGCTGGTTTTTTTCTAGATTCTAGTCTAGGCATATTCTATTTAGTCTTTTTCATTTTTGCATTTTGATAGATATCTTGGTTGTTTTGAGTCTGAGGATTGATTGTGTTGCTTTAGATGATTCATCATGACTTGTACTATCTACTATATTAGTCATATGTCTCTTCTAGTTTATTTAGACATAATTTGCATGTATTCTTGCAAATGTACTGAGATAAAGTGCCATATTGCATCTATATTTTTGTTTTAGTTGTTTTTCGTGTTTTTCCTTCTAATTTGAGCAGTGTCATCTAAGGACACTCATATAGATGATTGTATTCTTGGGATTCACCATATTTAGTGCCTTATTGTACATGCACTACTCTGGGGGGGTTGATGTTTTTCCTTTTATTGTCATCTTCTTTTGTCTTGTAAGTGTCCATTTTGTGAAATTAGGCTCGTGACATGCCTGAGATTGATCACCTTAGTACACACATATGTACTTTTTTGTGCATATTGATCATAATTCCTTGACATGCAATTCTTTTGGCCCACTCTTCCAGCTGCCTGTCACCTCACCCTTGTCTCCATCGGGGGGGTTCTTCTATTGTTTCTCATGCTTCCTTGGTTTGATTAATCATCTCTTTAGGATTTGGTATTTCATGTCATTTGTATCTTCGAGTTTAGTTGTTTGCCTTTGTGTACCTCCTAATTCAATGTAGATTACAGTCTTCTCTACTTGGTCAGGTTCTATGTTAGTGGAGGTTCTTTAGATCAATAGCTACTTTTCATAGAGGTTTGTAGCTTCTATATGCTTCAGTGATGTTCTTCATGATAATCTTTTGTTCAAATCTTCTGGGACATTCCCTAGTTTGGAAGCTTCTTGAGTCCTTCACTAGTTTCTTTCAACATGTTTTCCATCTCTTTTTGGAGTAGGGTTTTTTCCATGTGGTTTTCTCTATTTCTCCTCTTTTCAAAGATTTGGTTGTGCTTGGGTACCTCATCAGGCCTTGTTTGTTGTGACCCAATTCTACTTTCAGCAATAGTTTCTAGGTTTTTAGCTACACCCTAAGTTTATCTTAAGAGGTGTGTCAGAGTAATTAGATATTTTCTAATTAACTCTAGTTTGCTTAAGCTAAACTTTATGCATCTAATAATTATTTCTTTTATTAATTATTATGATGCAACCTAGGTTAGACCTTTTTAGGGTTTTGATCTCCTTTATAAGGATGATCTCTCATTGTAAATATTAATTGAACCAATTCATTTTTTTTAGTATAGAAAAATTCTTTTTTTGCTCATCAAGAATGTTTCATCTATGGATTTGGGAATACTAGACTCCATAGCTTTTTTTTTCTCTTTCTATGATAGGTGTTTTCATGTAGGTTATTTTTGGGAGCTATGGCATTGATCTTTCATCAACTACAATAGAAGTCACAAAGTTGAAGGGTCATGCTTCACTTTTCAATTCGATCATTTGCAGACCAAAAGAATAAAAATGGAAAAAGAAAAGATCAAGACATGGAAAAAGATGATTGGAAAGATGAAGAAGAAATTTCTCCTTGCTATTTATCAAGTTAATGTGTTGAGAAAAATGTAAAATTTGAGACAAAAGGACATGAGTGTGAAGGAATATACAGAGGTATTTGACAAGTTGGATATTAGATCTAGGTATGTAGTTGATGAAATTGAGAAGGTGGTAAGATACCTAAATGGTCTAAGGACATCAATTCATGATCAGATCAACTATGTTAATGTGGATAGTGTGGAGGAAGCATATCAGTATGATTTGAAGGATATAAAAAGATTGGCGAAGAAACATGATCAAAGATAGAGAGGTAGAGATGGTAGATTTTACATAAGCAAAGGTAGAGCATATGAAGAAGGTAGTAGATTTGAAAACACAATGCAAGATAAAGGAAAATTAGAATGCAAGGAAGAAGATATTGGAAAAAGAGATAAGCACACTAGAGGTAGCTATACTAGTTGCACTAGTAATAATATTAAAGGTGCAAGAAGAGAAGAAAAATATTTCTTTAAAGACTACTTGTTATAAATGTGGAGAAGAAGGGCATGGGGATTTTGAATGTACTAACTTTGGGAAGAAGATTAGAGGTAATACTAGGAGCACTTTGGCTTGTGAAGAAGTTGCTAAAACCTGATGAACCTAAAAAATGGTGAGAGCTTGATGTTAAGAAGAACCCTATAGAATGAGGAAATTGGTGGAGAATGCATTTTAAAACAAAGTCTATTCAAAACCAGATGTAAAGTAGTTGGAAAATGTTGCAAGGTAATCTTTGATAGTGGAAGTTCTAATAATTTGGCATTTGAGGATTTGGTTGACAAGTTGTAGTTGTAGAGACTGAGACATCCTAAGCCTTATCATGTTCTATGGACATAAAAGGAGCATATATTACTTCTAAGTGAGAAATGCCTTGTTAAATTCAAAATTGGGAATTAATAATGAAGCCTTGTGTGATATTATGCCTATGGATTGTTGTCATATTCTTTTGGGTAGACCTTATCATGATATGATAGGGAAGCTTTATGTGAATAAGTATACTGTTTGGGTAGATGGGAAGAAACAAATATTATTACCTTTGGTAGAAAACTAGAGGAGAATAATTGTATAATAGTCATAGTGTGTTTGGTTGAAGGTAATCAATTTGCTAGAGATATAAAGGAACAAAATGTTCATTTTTCTTTTATTCATAGAAACACTAAGTATTCTCTCTCTCTCTCTCTCTCTCTCTCTCTCTCTCTCTCTCTCTCTCTCTCTCTCTCTCTCTCTCTCACACACACACACACACACACACACACACACACACACACTTGTCTACCTCCCTCCTTTCATATCCCTCTCTCTTTCTATCACTCCCACTCTCTCTATTTCTTTCCCTCCCCCCCTCTCTCTTCTCTGCCCCACCATGTCATATCCTTTCCCTCTATAGCACATATGTGCTATAGTGCGATCATGATATAGGGAAAATGTGCTTTATAATGAATCAAAATTAATCGAGCCTAAGGTTTTGATTTTGATTGGAGATCCCACCCAAAGGCTTTGTGATCTCAAATAAATATGAGATATTTTTTCTAGAAAATGTATGAAAAACATTTAACTTTGTATGTGTGTCCTCCATGAAGATTCCTCATGGTTAAATATTGAGAAAATTAGGTTACATGATATTGTAGATCTCTATGTTAGCAATTTAAAAATACAATTTATTTTTTATTAAGACTATTTTAAGCCCTTCAAGTATAATTTTATTTGAATCTATATACATTTTTTTGTCAAAAATCAATGTGTAGTACTTGGGGGGTTAGATTTTGGCCTATTTATTTGGTTTTCTTGGACATTATCTCAACTCTATATTTTTTCTTTACATATCGACAACACGTTGAACATTGTACAACCTAATCTTACATTTTAGATAGCTTTTAGACAATATCTTGCCTCACAAAAATAAATTTTCACCATCTATGTTATATTTTCTTCATTCAATCGATCTCAAACTTTGTCACTTCAATATTCTTGTTTCTTTTTTTCGTTTTGTTATTTGTTAATAGATATCTCATATGCTTCTCTAGTCACTATGAAGGTGGAAATACCAAAACAAGAACTTCATTGGTGTAAGTGTAAAAAGAGTACTTATAATTTTGGTGTGTGTAGGTTTTGTAAGAGGAGGAGTTGAAATGACTCATTAGTTGCATCTGTAGACACCTAAAAACCTTTAGAAAATAAAGTATTTTTATTTTCTGAAAATTTTTTGATGACATCATCATTTATTAATTAATTAATTATTTAATTGGGTATGTGCAAGATCATGGTGTACCAAACTATGGCCTTAAGTGGCAGTGAAAAATCAGCAAATCAAGGTTATGTCAACTTGACACATAATTTTGAAGTGGTTATGGACTTTATATCGAAAAGTTGTAAGAAAATAATTTGTAGAAAATTGAATGTAGTTTCTAAACTACTAGGCCTTATCAGGAGAAAAAAAAATTGATTGGTCAAAAGTTTGAATTTTAATGCAGTACAAAGAAAATTTTAGGGCGAAAATAAAAAGTAGGTGTATGTCTGACCACCTTAATCAAAATCAAATCATAATATTTTTTTAATATAATTATAGATATGAAAACTAGACTCATGCCCGGATGTGACGCATATTTTTTGATATTTTTATTCCAAATAAATAATTAAATATGAATTTTCTACCAAAACTTTTTCGGATTAAAAAAAGTCTCGTGTCTGACCACCCTAACTAATAGAAAATTTGATCAAATTTTTCTTTTTTTGTTTTTTTCTTATACTAGGTGAAGTATAGAATGTGACGCAACTTTTAGATTTAAAAAATGTTATACCGTTTGAAAGTTATAGCTATTTTTCCTTCAGTATGTCAATCAACACTTTACAATAATCTTCATTGATAATTAACTAATAAATACTTATCGAACTCAAAATTTGACAGAAATTATATTGATGGAATCTAGAGAGCGATATTAAAAAACTCATTTCGTTTCATTCAATTTCGATCAAAATAACATTGTCAGACGGCTACCCGAAGTCTGAGTATCACTAAAACTCTCTATAAACACGTCTTTGGGGTTGACCGGGCAGGCTTGGTAAATACCAAGCCTGATCAGATATCCGATATGGCTCGGTAGTCAAATTCCAAAAATTTTCAAATTTTGGAGGAAAATTTGATTTAAACGTTCTAGTTTTTTATTTTTTAATTATTTCACTTATATTAATATATAAAGGCATATTTTAATATATTATATATATATAATAACGTAATGTAAACATACAAGATATAATTTAGTAATATATAATAATATCTTATGTTAATCTTATTACAATCTATAAATATAATATATATTATTATTATTTTATTAAATATAATAACGTAATAATTTCATTAAATATAATAATGTAATATGTATATATATATATATATATATAATTATATTATTATATTATTATATTCATATGTATATTATTAATATATAAGAGTCAAAGGGGGTCATAGGGTGACCTATAACCCTCTTTGACCCATTAAACGACGATATATGTCTCTAGGGGTCCTAGGACCCCTAGGGACATATGTCGCCTTTTAATGGGTCAAAGGGGGTCCCTTTGACCCATTAAATGACATATGTCCCTAGGACCCCCAAGGACATAGCCGAATCATTCATATCAGTCAAAGGGGGTCATAGGGTGACCTATGAAACCCTTTGACCCATTAAACGACGACATATGTCTCTAGGGGTCCTAGGACCCCTAGGGACATATTCGAATGGGTATTATGGGTCAAAGGGGGTCATAGGGTGACCTATGACCTTCTTTGACCCATTAAACGATGACATATGTCCCTAGGGGTCCTAGGACCCCTAGGGACATAGTCGAATCGTTCATATGGGTCAAAGGGGGTCATAGGGTGACCTATGACCCCCTTTGACCCATTAAATGACGACATATGTCCCTTGGGGTCCTAGGACCCCCAAGGACACAGTCGAATCATTCATATGGGTCAAAGGGGGTCATAGGTCCCTTTGACCCATTAAACGACGACATATGTCCCTAAGGGTCCTAGGACCTCTAGGGACATATTCGAATGGGTAATATGCGTCAAAGGGGGTCATAGGGTGACCTATGACCCCCTTTGACCCATTAAACGACGACATATGTCCCTAGGACCCCTAGGGACATATTTCAATAGTTCATATGGGTCAAAGGGGGTCATAGGGTGACCTATGACCCTCTTTGACCCATTAAACGATGATATATGTCTCTAGGGGTCCTAAAACCCCTAAGGACATATTTAAATGGGTAATATGGGTCAAAGGGGGTCATAGGGTGACCTATGACCCTCTCTAACTCATTAAACGATGACATATTTCTCTAGGGGTCCTAAGACCCCTAGGGACATATTCGAATTGTTCATATGCGTCAAAGGGGGTCATAGGGTTACCTATGACCCCCTTTGACCCATTAAATGACGACATATGTCTCTAGGGGTCCTAGGACCCCTAGGGACATATTCGAATGGGTAATATGGGTCAAATGGGGTCATAGGATAACCTATGACCCTCTTTCACCCATTAAACGACGACATATGTCCCTAGGGGTCCTCAGACCCCTAGGGACATATTCGAATCGTTCGTATGGGTCAAAGAGGGTCATATGGTGACCTATGACCCTCTTTGAACCATTAAACGATGACATATGTCCCTAGGGGTCTGTGGACCCCTAGGGACATATTCGAATCGTTCATATGGGTCAAAGAGGGTCATAGGGTGACCTATCACCCTCTTTGACCCATTAAATGACAACATATGTCCCTAGGGGTCCTTGGACCCCTAGGGACATATTTGAATCGTTCATATGGGTCAAAGGGGGTCCCTATGACCCTCTTTGACCAATTAAACGATGACATATGTCCCTAGGGGTCCTAGGACCCCTAGGAACATATTCGAATGGGTAATATGGGTCAAAGGGGGTCATAGGGTGACCTATGACCCTCTTTGACCCATTAAACGATGACATATGTCTCTAGGGGTCCTTGGACCCCAAGAGACATATTCGAATGGGTAATATGGGTCAAAGGGGGTCATAGGGTGACCTATGACCCTCTTTGACCCATTTAACGACGACATATGTCCCTAGGGGTCCTAAGACCCCTAGGGACATATTCGAATAGGTAATATGGGTCAAAGGGGGTAATAGGGTGACCTATGACCCTCTTTGACCCATTAAATGATGATATATGTCCCTAGGGGTCCTTAGACCCCAAGAGACATATTCGAATGGGTAATATGGGTCAAAGGGGGTCATAGGGTGACCTATGACCGTCTTTGACCCATTAAATGACAACATATGTCCCTTGGGGTCTTAGGACCCTAGGGACATATTCAAATTGTTCATATGGGTCAAAGGGGGTCATAGGGTGACCTATGACCCCTTTTGACCCATTAAATGATGACATATGTCCCTAGGGACATATTCGAATGGGTAATATGGGTCAAATGGGGTCATAGGGTAACCTATGACCCTCTCTCACCCATTAAATGATGACATATGTCTCTAGTGGTCCTAGAACCCCTAGGGACATATTCGAATCGTTCATATGGGTCAAAGGGGGTCATAGGGTGACCTATGACACTCTTGACCCATTAAACGATGATATATGTCTCTAGGGGTCCTAGGACCTCTAGGGACATATTCGAATGGGTAATATGGGTCAAAGGGGGTCATAGGGTGACCTATGACCCTCTTTGACCCATTAAACAATGACATATGTCTCTAAGGGTCCTTGGACCCCTAGGGACATATTCGAATCGTTCATATGGGTCAAAGGGGGTCGTAGGGTAACCTATGACCCCCTTTGACTCATTAAACGACGACATATGTCCCTAGGGGTCCTAGGACCCCTAGGGACAAATTTGAATCGTTCATATGGCTCAAAGGGGGTCGTAGGGTGACCTATGACCCCCTTTGACTCATTAAACGACAACGGACATATTCGAATGGGTAATATGGGTCAAATGGGGTCATAGGGTAACCTATGACCCTCTTTGACCCATTAAATGATGACATATGTCTCTAGGGGTCCTAGGACCCCTAGGAACATATTTGAATCGTTCATATGAGCCAAAGGGGGTCATAGGGTGACCTATGACCCTCTTTGACCCATTAAATGACGACATATGTCTCTAGGGGTCCTAGGACCTCTAGGGACATATTCGAATGGGTAGTATGGGTCAAAGGGGGTCATAGGGTGACTTATGACCCTCTTTGACCTATTAAACGATGACATATGTCCCTAGGGGTCCTAGGACCCCTAGGGACATATTCCAATCGTTCATATGGGTCAAAGGGGGTCATAGGGTGACCTATGACCCTCTTTGACCCATTAAATGACGATATATGTCTCTAGGGGTCCTATGACCCCTAGGGACATATTCGAATGGGTAATATGGGTCAGAGGGGGTCATAGGGTGACCTATGACCCTCTCTGACTCATTAAACGATGACATATTTCTCTAGGGGTCCTAGGACCCCTAGGGACATATTCGAATTGTTCATATGGGTCAAAGGGGATCATAGGGTGACCTATGACCCCCTTTGACCCATTAAATGATGATATATGTCCCTAGGAGTCCTAGGACCCCTAGGGACATATTCGAATGGGTAATATGGGTCAAATGGGGTCATAGGGTAACCTATGACCCTCTTTGACCCATTAAACGACGACATATGTCCCTCGAGGTCCTCAAACCCCTAGGGACATATTCGAATCATTCATATAGGTCAAAGAGGGTCATAAGGTGACCTATGACCCTTTTTGACCCATTAAACGATGACATATGTCCCAAGGGGTCCTCAGACCCCTAGGGACATAATCGAATCGTTCATATGGGTCAAAGAGGGTCATAGGGTGACCTATGACCCTCTTTGACCCATTAAACGACGACATATGTCCCTAGGGATCCTAGGACCCCTAGGGACATATTCGAATGGGTAATATGGGTCAAACGGGGTCATAGGGTGACCTATGACCCTCTTTGACCCATTAAATGATGGCATATGTCCCTAGGGGTCCTTGGACCCCAAAAGACATATTCGAATGGGTAATATGGGTCAAAGGGGGTCATAGGGTGACCTATGACCCTCTTTGACCCATTAAATGATGACATATGTCCCTAGGGGTCCTAGGACCCTAGGGACATATTTCAATTGTTCATATGGGTCAAAGGGGATCATAGGTCACCCTATGACCCCTTTTGACCCATTAAACAACGAGATATGTCCCTAGGGGTCCTAGGACCCCTAGGGACATATTCGAATGGGTAATATGAGTCAAATGGGGTCATAGGGTAACCTATGACCCTCTTTGACCCATTAAATGATGACATTTGTCTCTAGGGGTCCTACGACCCCTAGGGACATATTCGAATCGTTCATATGGGTCAAAGGGGGTCATAGGGTGACCTATGACCCTCTTGACCCATTAAATGACAATATATGTCTCTAGGGGTCCTAGGACCCCTAGGGACATATTTGAATGGGTAATATGGGTCAAAGGGGGTCATAGGGTGACCTATGACCCTCTTTGACCCATTAAACGACGACATATGTTTCTAGGGGTCCTAGGACCCCTAGGGACATATTCGAATCGTTCATATGGGTCAAAGGGGATTGTAGGGTAACCTATGACCCCCTTTGACTCATTAAATGACAACATATGTCCCTAGGGGTCCTAGGACCCCTAGGGACATATTTGAATTTTTCATATGGGTCAAAGGGGGTCATAGGGTGACCTATGACCCCCTTTGACTCATTAAACGATGACATATGTCCCCAGGGGTCCTACGACCCCTAGGGACATATTCGAATTGGTAATATGGGTCAAATGGGGTCATAGGGTAACCTATGACCCTCTTTGACCCATTAAATGAGGACATATGTCTCTAGGGGTCCTAGGACCCCTAGGGACATATTTGAATCGTTCATATGAGTCAAAGGGGGTCATAGGGTGACCTATGACCCCCTTTGACCCATTAAATGATGACCTATTTCATATTCCAATCGTTCATATGGGTCAAAGGGGGCCATAGGGTGACCTATGACCCTCTTGAACCATTAAACGACGATATATGTCTCTAGGGGTCCTAGGACCCCTAGGGACATATTCAAATGGGTAATATGGGTCAAAGGGGGTCATAGGGTGACCTATGACCCGCTTTGACCCATTAAATGATGACATATGTCCCTAGGGGTCCTAGGACCCCTAGGGACATATTCCAATCGTTCATATAGGTCAAAGGGGGTCATAGGGTGACCTATGACTCTCTTGACCCATTAAACGACGATATATGTCTCTATGGGTCCTACGACCCCTAGGGACATATTCGAATGGGTAATATGGGTCAAAGGGGGTCATAGGGTGACCTATGACCCTCTCTGACCCATTAAACGACGAGATATGTCGCTAGGGGTCCTAGGACCCCTAGGGACATATTCGAATGGGTAATATGGGTCAAAGGGGGTCATAGGGTGACATATGACCCCCTTTGACCCATTAAACGACAACATATGTCCCTAGGGGTCTTAGGACCCCTAGGGACATATTTGAATCGTTCATATGAGTCAAAGGGGGTCATAGGGTGACTTGTGACCCCCTTTGATCCATTAAACAACGACGTATGTCCCTAGGGGTCCTAGGACCCCTATGGACATAGTCGAGTCGTTCATATGGGTGAAAGGGGGTCATAGGGTGACCTATGACCCCCTTTGACCCATTAAATGACGGCCCTCTTTGTATTATATATTATTATATTAATATGTATAATAATATAATATATATATAACAACGTAATATTTTTATTAAATATAATATATATTATAAATATTATTATATTAATATATATTTTATTAATATATCTATATAATAACGTAATATTTTAGGATATACTATTTATACTATTTTAGGATAATAATTATAATATAAATAAACACTAAATATTAATATTATTATATGTACAGTAATAATAATAATACTATTATAGCTATAATAATAATATATATTAATACTATATATTGTAGCTTAATATAAATAAACACTATATATTTACACTATTATATCTATATTAATAATATTAATACTATTATAGGTATAATAATAATATTGATACTATAGGTATATTAATACTATTTTATATTAATATTATTGATATTTTATACTAATGCTAATATACTATTAACTTACTTATAAATTAAAGTCGTTTGCCTCCAAATATTTTCATAATATTAATATTATTGTGGCAAAGGAGGGAAACCTTAGCAAGTTTTCCCCCCAAAAGTCCTCCTCCTATATCGGATATCCGATCCTGTATCGGATATCCGATCCTGGATCGGATATCCGATCTAATATTGGATATCCGATTATACTGGCATCAATTTCAAATATTTGACTGTCCCTACAGACCCGACAACATTACTTTTTTACCTCTTTTTTGATGGGATTTGTAAAAAGTCGTGTTATGCGGCCCAACCAATCAAAAAGAATTTAAAAATATAACCTTAGGTGTTCGAATTTGTCATCTGAATGGGGAGCAGCAGTCGTCGAAAGAATAAACGTAAAAGGAAGATATCCAATGAAGACATTGCAGCATATAGGGAAAAGGACAAAATGAAACACCGAAAAAAAAGACAAGGTATGCTAAATATCAATCAAGTTGACGATGAATTAATAGAAGGTGAAATCATAGAGTCAGATAATGAAAATGTATAGTTGGGAAATGAAAATGTACCTATTGAAAATGATAATGCGGAAATTGAAAATGTAGAGATTGAAAATTTTGAAGAAGAAATGCCACCAAGTCATAATCCAAATTGCATAATTGACCATGTCGAAGATGACAATGCACAGGAACTTAATGCACAAGAACCTTACATATCTCCTAATTATAATCAACATGAAGGTTCTAAAACACCAAAATGGATAATTGAAATTGATGAAATGATTATGACTAGTTTGGAAGGAAAAAAATCAGAAAGAACCATTCGGTTATGGGCTTCAAGACTATATTAGATGTTTTTCAGCAACAAGACAGTGGTAGAGCAATGTCAGCTTTTCATGCACTTATTAAAGATGCAAAAGATGAGACCTATGCTTTCCAAATTGAAAATTCGTGTCAATAAAAAGTTGGAAAGAAATGCCATTATTGTGAAGAATCTTTTCAGTGCTCTCAATAGCATTGGGAAAAATAGCAGAGAGAAGGATAATAGAGCTGCTCGAAGGGTTATTACAACCTCTTTGGTAAGTCATCATTTGAGAAAGGGTAGATATATGAGACAAACTTGTATTGATTTGAATCTAAATCGTACTACTTTGAGAAGAGCACTTAGTCAACGAGAGAAAATTGATGATCCTCTTCAAAATGAAACATGGGCATTTGGTGGGAGACTTCCATGTTTTGATAAGAAGCTATCCGATGATGTGAAGGAAGAAATTATACAATTTCGGCACTCTAACTCACGAGTATCACCCAATGCTAAAGATGTCTTAAAGTTGAGAATTGGCATCAGAGACCGCACGCCACATCCTAAACACTATTTGGAGGTAAGTCAAACTATGTTGTTCAAACAATTTAGAGAGAGTCATCCAAGTGTTCATATATCACAAAGGGCTTTTGAATCTTTGAAGCCATTTTATTGTGTGCCACTCAAAATTCGAAATACATGTTGTTGCAAATATCATGTTGAGTTTTCTATGCACCATGAACTATTATGCTCCATTCTTTCGACTTTGCATAGTAAAGAAATGTTGGAGGATTGTGGGGCTAGTGGGCTTCCAAAATCATCAAGAGACTTGTTAGATCAACTCTTATGTCGTAGAGTTGATGGTTGTTCCTTTTATAAAAATGCTTGCTTAAATGAGAAGTGTTCAGAATGTGGTGGCTTATCCAAGTTTGACACATGTTTCCATGAGGGGTGTGAACAAGATCTTGGAAAGACAATAGTGAAAAAAAGGGTCTATGAAATGGTGAAATACACATTGAATAGTGGGAGTGAGAGCTCTAGATGTGAATTGGTTGGAAAAGATATCAATGTGGCTAATTTAATTTCAGATTTCAAGGCAAATCTTTTTTACAAGTATGCAAGACATAGTCACAGGTCTCAGTGGTTGGATCAACAATTTAGAACGTGTAAGGAGACTTTTCCCATTGGCACTATTATATCAGTTGTTGATTTTGCTGAGAACTACACATTGCAACCTCAAAATGAGACACAATCTCAGTATTACAACTCTATTCAGATTGCAATTTTTGTTCACATAACATATAGACATGCCCCTGATAGTGCGGAAGATAATCGAAAGATTATTAGAGAGTATCATTTTTATATGAGTGATGATAGATCTCACTCTCACGAGTTTGTGCAACATTATTTTGAGAAATTTTTTTATTTCTTACACAAGCATGCAATTGCTATGGATAGACATATCATTTGGTCAGATAACTGTACAGGTAAATTCAAGAATGCTCGCATATTTTATTGGTTGTGTAGGATGCACATAGAGAGAGGGGTGCCTCATATTTGGAGTTTTTTTTAGTCTAGCCATGGAAAAGGGGAACATGATGGAGCAGGGGCATGTGTGAAGAGAGCTCTAGTTAAGGAGCAACTAAAGATTTCAACAACAGAGCTTCTTGATGCTCGTAGCATTGTTGATTGGTGTAGTTTAGCATTATCATAGGGGGGGACTCTTAATTCAGTGGTACGTAGGTTCTTTTGGTTGGTTGAGGAAGGGTCCATAGGTGATAGATCAGATTGTGCTACAGTGACAAACTCATCAAAAATGCATTCATTTCGGAGCTCTAATTCTAGTACATGGACCATTTGGACACGACAACTAGCTTGTTTTTGTCGTACTTGTTTTCAGTGTGATTGGGATCACTGTGAGTCAAGTGAGTGGGTGGACACATGGGCTCCACATTATCTTACTCCATTGTTTGTCATACCCTCTATCAAAAATGATGACATGGAAAGTTCACTTGAGCATAATCATCTATCAGATCTACTTCAGCCAGGACATGTCTTTGCATTGGTTGCACCACAGGGGAATGATGAGAAATCCGATTATTGGTTAGCACGTTGTGTAAGAGGAAAACAAAAACTTGCACAACCGATCACAAATGATGATGGATTCACGTATCCTACTGGTTCAGTGGTTGTTGCTGGAACATGGCTACGGACATACATGCTTAGAAGGAATGGAATTCCTGCATTCGAAGACTATCAGAAGCACAAAGTAATTCTCATATATTTGCATCTTATTATAGCAAAAAATGTAAAGTTATTGAAGCATCAAGGAAGACCAAAAGTAAAAGAACTTTTTACTATTGCTAATGCTGATCATGAAGCCTTGTTGGAGACCCTAAAATAGAGAGAGGACCCTATTGGAATACTTGACTAGGTATATATACTTCTTATGTTATTTTCTTCATAATGATTTAATGAATTGATGATTATCTTGTTTAATACAATAAGTTACTAATTTTTGTATGATATTGGAATGTAGGTACATCATGGAGAGTTGGAGGGGGGTGGTATTGGGGAGAATTTCTAAAATTTATGATGTATTATGATGTAAAATGTGTAGTTTTTTGTATATGGTTTTTGTATTTTGGTAGGTTCTTTGTAAGGAATTATAAGAGGAAGATATTGAACAAGTTCTTCCAAATCATATTTGCATGTGATACAAGGCTATAACGACAATTTTAAGAGCATTTATAACTATATGAAAGATAATTGCATGCAGATATCTTATTACAAATTTGGTTTTTTCCTTATTTGACATAAAGCTGACATTATGATTATTAAAACTATTCTTATCAAACTAATCAAATAAGAAAATCCATAAAGTACGGATGAACAATTAGAATACTTGATTTCTTCCATTTTACAACCAATCATAGCATTTGAAAGCATAAAGAGTCATAATATTGTATAATGTTTTGAAAGACTTTCATATTGAAAAGTTGTATGAAGCACATTTGGGATAAGCCATAAAATCCATGAAAGAAGATAGCATGTAGGATAAGCAATTAAAGCCAATAAGCAAGATAGCACATGCATACTGACATGATATGAAGTTGGATATGAAGACTATGAGTGGATGAGTCATTAGAGGTATCAACAAGCCCATCATAAATGAGATCTTGGATTTTATGTTTCAACACTATGGAATCTTTAGTTTTATGAAATTTTCTTCCATGGAGATTAATTTAAGAATGCCCCGTGTGTATGTAAAGGTCTTAAGGGAGATTAATTTAAGAATGCAATATTCTCCTCTAACCTTTTCTCAAGTTTAGAATTGATTTCTATCATGTGCTTAGAGAGATGAAGGTAAGAAAGATTATTTGTCTCTTCTAGCTCTTTGTATTGAACATATAGAAAGAGAGATGACAAGTGAACAAATTTAAGTGTATTCAATAGATCAAGGAAACCATTTAGTAAAAGAAATTCTTAGTATGCATATCATAGACCATGAAGTTAGAAAATACCAATAGCTCTAAGACCAAAGAGCCATTTTAAGTATGTTCAAGCACTAGAGACATAGAAAATCAAAGTCAATTTATGAAACTCCCCTTAGCAAAAAATGCAAACAAATATTTGCATTTGACATTTTGACTTGGTTGAAAAAGTTTGACAATAATTGATAATATTGCAAGCTTGATGTTCACAAGCAATTTTTTTTCCAAGAAAGATAGTGACACATGGAGTAGTCTTCAAACAATCATCCATCATTTGCGGCCACCCCATACCGAGGAGTCTCCAAGGTGCTCTAAGTGCATTTGGAGGTCGATCTTTCGAGGGTCATAACTCAGAGCTCGTGAGGGCTATGGATGAACTATCAAATGCTACAAGATGATGATCCTGAGGCCTAAAATAACCTATCTCATTTTTGAGAGATCACATTCCGTTTGGATTCAGCACAGCGATCTCGCTCAATGCCAAAACTCGCAGTGTGCCTCAGTTCATAGGTGCACCACAGCGTAACTTTGAAATCGCTAATCTTGGCATCGAATTGTCAGTGCCATTAGCTCTGGATGGGCAGGTGAACCCTATTCACACACTTTTTTTGGCCACGAAGACCATCCATCATTTGCGGCCACCCCGTACCGAGGAGTCTCCAAGGTGCTCTAAGTGCATTTTGAGGTCGATCTTTCGAGGGTCATAACTCAGAGCTCGTGAGGGCTATCGATGAAATGTCAAATGCTATAGGATGGTGATCCTGAGGCCTAAAATAACCTATCTCATTTTTGAGAGATCACATTTTGTTTGGATTCAACACAGCG
Source organism: Cupressus sempervirens (assembly GCA_028749045.1). NCBI lineage: Eukaryota > Viridiplantae > Streptophyta > Pinopsida > Cupressales > Cupressaceae > Cupressus > Cupressus sempervirens. Next base: position 763,531,356 of record CM053792.1, on the reverse strand, counting down.
ATCTCGCTCGATGCCAAAACTCGCAGTGTGCCTCAGTTCATAGGTGCACCATAGCGTAACTTTGAAACCGCTGATCTTGGCATCGAATCGTCAGTGCCATTAGCTCTGGATGGGCGGTTGAACCCTAGTCACACCCTTGTTCTGGCCACAAAGACCATCCATCATTTGCGGCCACCCCATACCGAGGAGTCTTCAAGGTGCTCTAAGTGCATTTTGAGGTCGATCCTTCGAGGGTCATAACTCAGAGCTCGTGAGGGCTATCGACGAATTGTCAAATGCTACAGGATGGTGATCCTAAGGCGTAAAATAACCTATCTCATTTCTGAGAGATCACATTCCGTTTGGATTCAGCACAACGATCTCGCTCGATGCCAAAACTCGCAGTGTGCCTCAATTCATAGGTGCACCACAGCGTAACTTTGAAACCGCTGATCTTGGCATCGAATCATCAGTCCCATTAGCTCCAGATGAGTGGGTGAACCCTAGTCACACCTTTGTTCTGGCACGAATACCATCCATCATTTGTGGTCACCCCGTACCGAGGAGTCTTCAAGGTGCTCTAAGTGCATTTTGAGGTCGATCCTTCGAGGGTCATAACTCAGAGCTCGTGAGGGCTATCGATGAACCGTTAGAGGAGACAAGTTCATAAGGATGGAGTGGCTTAGTGTTTTTGCTAAAATAAGTTAGTGGGAAGGCTTTATTAGAGGGTCTTGGCCAAACTAGTGGGGTGTTTGCCAAAATTTCTTGTTTTATTTCTACTTGGTTTTGTTTTCTTGTTTTGTGCTTGAGTATTGTTATGGGATTGGGACTTACACACCTTCACCCTATGTTTATGGTTCCATCTATGAAGCCATTTTGAAATAGTCTTAGGGGGAAATTGTTCAAGTTTGAAATGTAATGTTTATGCATTGAAAGATTGTATGTGTATCCCAGTTTGAGCCTTGTTCCCTAGCGCGGGGGTGGTCTCTTTGAGGCCTATGGTTGAGTGGAAAGCACCCATGGTCCTTGTTATTTTGTTGTGTTGCATATGCAGATTTGTGTCCAAGGGAGCAATGGAAATGGCTTGGAATGATAATCTTGCAGATTGATGTTGGATGAGAAAAATTGACATTGTGCCCTCATTTGTGAAGGAGGATTCACCAGCTTGTTCATGTTCTCAACGATCATGTTAGACAATGTTCATGCTACTCATTGTCCATATCTTTCAATGTCCATGTTCCTTATGATTTTGAAAAGTCCCTTATGTTGCCCCATTGTGATGGAAGGAGATTGTATCATTGTTACCTAATGTACATGTAGAAGAAAATATTGATAAGGTTGTATATGCATGTTTCATTTGGAGTTTATATTGTTATGAAAGCATTGGTACGAGTCACAGATTTTCTTTGACATCATTGTTATCATTTGAAAATGTGAAAGAAAGTTTTCTCCTTGTGGTATTGTAAATGACTAGTTGATAATAACAATCCATAGATGTTATGTGATACCATTCATTGTATAAATTTAAAACTTAGTAGATTGCTTACAATCTTGTTGTACACTCAATAATTTGGTAAGGAAGCAATGTTGATAGATAATGAGGATATAGTAATATACTAATTGTCACATTAATATATATTGTAATGATTAATGAATGTGTGTACATTGGTAATGAGGATAATAAGTAATTCTGATTCCCTTCCCTTACATGCTAGAATCATGACCTAGTCCATATGATACAACTGACAGACCCTAATAGAATATTAGTATTAGAGGCTTGTTAGGATATGAATTACCTCACTAATTTATGAGTGTTGTATCTTGAACTTGCTCATTTGACTCGTGACGCTAACTTGAACTAGACTGTCATCCAATCTATTTGAAAACCACCTGTGACTAAAATGTTAACACCTTCACACTATTCACATGAGTCTTGAACTCCTATTCAATGATAACCTTGTTTTACAATATGTAATTTCTTATGTGACTTCATAAGCTAAAAAAACAAAAAAAAATTGTTGTGTTTTTACTAGTAAAATTTAGGGCATGACACATGATCCATGATAAATTGAACAATACTAGATACTAAATTAATATGTATATCATTGTGCACGTAAATGATAAAAATATATACCAAAATACATGTATCCATAGACAAAATTTTACAAAAATATATATCAAAGATCATGTATCCATAGACAAAGTACTCAAATATATATATATCAAAATACATAGATCCATATACAAAATGTGGCTGATCCTGCCATCAGAATGTGTATAATATCAATGTTTCTATATACAATGTGGCATATGCCATCTCAAAATGTCTCATGATGCATCCTACGAAAACTATACTATCCTAGGGTGCTGGTGGATGATCAAAATGCAGCCTCTTCGCTGCACTAGGTGGATCAGATGCCTCCTACATAAACAAAAAAGGAAAACCCAAAGTTAGACTACTAAATTTATATGATTCTACGTATCTAACATTGAATTGCTCAAATGCATAATGATCTTTTCCATATTGGAGATTAATACTATCAAAATTTCATAATAAATACCTCTCTCGTCGACCTCCTGCGCCGCTCAGGAGTCCTCTCGTATGCCCTCGGCAATGCTGGTACCTCTGTGATTGTGGGCTGTATATGTTCAAATACCTTTGTCAGATGAATCTACAATTTAAACTAAAACATTATAATTCATAGCATGATAAATTTATAACATATTTAATCATGAATTCAAACTACAACTTACTATTGTAGGCTCCTCCTTAGGAGTGAGTGGCCGCGTCATCAAATCTACATAATTGTCCCGTCGAACCTCATGTGCACTAGGAGTCTCCTATGAGATACAAAATAGTAGTTGTTAATATCATGGAAATTAGTTTTGAATTTATTTATGAAGATAAGTGATGCAAGAGCATCCCATGCTCATCGGGGGAACATTGAAGATCCAAGGCATTACAGAGGTCATGGAACATCTCTTGAAGTCAATTGGGCAATCCTTGCACCAATTATGGCTCATGGAAGCATACAAAGTTATAATGTTGGACTCATATGTGGAAGAAAGTTGTAATTGGGCATGAGATAGGATTTTAGGATTTTAGGATTTCTGCATCAATTAAAAAAATAAAAAATAAATGATACTTATACATACAATGGGGCTCTCTGTGCGAATGAAAATCCCTGATGATCTAGGACGCCGAATCTGTACAGGCTCATCGCCAATAGCCACACCCTATATACAATAAATAATGTAATTAAATGAGATTACCACAAACATTTTACAAGAATGCATCAATATTTAATCAATTAGAAAACATCTAATTACCTTTCCTTTGTCAATGCATGCTGGCTCACCCGCCGCACTTTGTCCCCCCGGGGCAGGTGGTATCTGCAAGATAAAAGAAAGATTAGCAACCATATATGCTACAATATCAAATAGAAAAAATAAATGCAAACACAAAATAATGTACCATATATGTCTCAAGGACAATTGAAATGGCCAAGAGTGTAGCATCATCTATCTATCTGAGCTCCTCCTCGGTCATCAACTAAACATGAATGAAGATCACATACATGTAAAAGTCAGTATGGCTTAAAAATTAAAATTACTCTATTATAAAAATTAACTTTAAATCACATATGTCATAACAAAAAAATGTATACACGTACCGACACCGAAGGAGTCCATGCCTCTACATTCCCCTCCTCTCTCGCATCAGGGTCTGTAGCCTCTGCACGTGCGTCTGGTGTATCCTCGTCTAATACAAAATGATACTCAGGAAGATCACCTATGGGACCTGAGAAAATATTCTTGCATGTAATGCAAGTGTGAGGCACACAAACGTGTGATGAGCTAGCCGATGATGAACTGGCACCAACATCATCAACACGAGGAAGCAAGACTGACCTAGCCTGAGATATCATTAAGCTACTCAGCCTATGAATGGCTCTGATGGTATGAGAGCTAGCCTCTACCATAATATCTGGATGCTGCACTCAAGGAGAGGGGGAGATATTAGGGGGGGGGGACAAAAGTGCCAAGTTTCTTCAGCTGGGAAGAGGGTCTATCCTGAGGAGCTCCTAGTCCTAAGCCCATGTTGGGCTTCATGCTCCAATAGTTCACTTTAAGTTTCAACACAAATTCTGCATATAATTTTTTAAGGAAATAAAATGGTATGTCTAAATTTCCATGTGGAGGGATATCAAAGACCATCCACCAACGGTCCCAAAAATTTGCACGTATGGCGTCATTTGTGCACCATTTAATCGATAGTTTGGTTTTTTTTGGGTCAACTGGTATACCCGTTTTTGGGTTAGCAAAAAGGCTTGCCAAATCATCTTTGGTTATGTTGAGGGCCGTGACCTCATCATAATCCAAACCATCATCAAACATCTGGTGCATTTCATCACGCCAACGAAGAGCGGCATTTTGTTGGTTTGTAAGAGTTTCAATGTTATCCACTATGGTGTTTAATGTGGATAACATAGGAGCTAATGCAGGTACATTATTGTATGTTCTATGCAAACCTCTCAACTCAGTGAGATTTTCATTTATCAAATCCTCGATTCGAGGAGGGCTTTGAGGAGGTAGAGGATCATTTGGTGGACAGTTTTGTGGGGATACTGGATCGTTTGGTGGTGGGTTGCGAGGAATATTATTCCCTGCCTCAGTGTCATCATTTTGATCAGCCATTCCTATTGAATTGCAAAACGTAATATATATTAAAAAAAAATCGAAATTTTAACCATTTTTGTCAAAAAAACCCTAGATTCAACTAAAACAAACAAAATCTTGTTAAAATCTATTAAATTTAGGTTAAAAATGAGTCAACGGGGGGGAGGAAACTTGATATCTGATTTATTATCTGATATCCGATCTGACTGGCCTAAATTCACGTGAAAATAAGGGTCGCGGGTCTGTGATTTTGTATTTAATCCATGCACAGGTATCGGATATCTGATATTATATCGGATATCCGATATTATAATATATATAATATAACATATAAATTACATTTTATATATTTTTATATTATATTTTATATTTATTATATTAATTTACTATATATTATAATATAAAATATTATTATTATACTATATTATTATAATTTATAATATATTATACTTTTTTATTATATATTATATTATAAGATATTACTTTTTATTATTATATTATATTATATATATATATATATTATATTACATTACTATATATTATAATATATGAAATATTATATTATATTATTATAATATAATATGTTATTATAATATTATTATTATAGTATAGTATTATACGATTATAATATAATAATAATAATATTATTATATTATAGTATAATAATTATTATAATAATAATATTATAATAATATTATTATTATATTATAGTATAATACTAATTATAATAATATTATTATATTATAGTATAATTATTATTATTATAATAATATTAAATAATATATCATACTATTATATGATTTTAATTATTAGTCGGATATTGGATTTAAAATCGGATATCCGATATCAAATCGGGTATCCGATATGATATCGGATATCCGATATCATATCGGATATCCGATAAGGCTCGGCTTAACCTTCCAGGTTTGGTTCCTGGATAGGTAAAAAAAAGTCAGAGCGGATTTTGAAGCGCTTTTAGGTGTCTTCAAACTCTTTTTTTTTCACATCGCCACTTTTTAGCACACCATGATCCTGCACATACCCAATTTATTTATTTATTTTTATGCTATTAAATCCCTTTATCTTAATTAAAAATATTTAATTAAGGAATCCCTCCCAAAAATGTTTAAATCTTATTTAAACATTATTTCCTTATTTATTAATTATTTAATTAATAAATTGACCAAAAAACCCAAAATAAATAAAAAATTTATTTTTTGCCCAAAACTTGGCCAATTTCCTTAAGACCACTAACCTCTTCCAAAATCTTCTAATCCTTCTTTAATTTTGATTAAAGGCTAATCCCATCATTTCCTACCCCTAATCCCAACTCAAAATATTTAATTAAGATTAAATATTAATCCTCATGTTTATTAAAAAAGTTTTAATAAATATCTCCTCAACCCAAACCCTTGAAATAAATAAAACTTTATTTATTTCCTAAAAATCTAATTTATCCTCATCCTAAGAAGTTCTAGACTCTTCTAGAAAGTCTTCATCCTCATCCTAGGAAGTTCTATACTATTCTAGAAAGTCTTTATCCTGATCCAAAGTCTAGACTCTTCTAGAAGATGTCTTTAAACCTAATCCTAATCCCCTCCTAACCTTGTTGCATTCCCTAAACATGGGTTAAGACTTACTAACCCAAGCCAAAGTTAACAAATATCTCCTCCTTCACCCACCCTCATTAAATGCCATCGACTTGCCTATCCCTAAGCTAATCCTAAACCATCCTAATCCATCCTCTAATCATTTGCACAATCCTAGGGAATCTTAAAACCCTCCTAATCAAGCCCAATTCAAAATTTCTCTCATCTCCCTCAAAATATCTCAACCATAAAACTTTATGAAGCCCACTAGGCCATAAATGACTCTTCCAAGCCCTTTTATTGCTCTTACAAGCCATTATGAGGGTCTTTATGAAGATTTTATCCCTTCAGCCTCCTTTTTTGACTCATCCTTTCCCTTTCCTCAATCCTCTCACCATGTGACATGTGTCACTCCTTGATTGGTTGTAAGGAAGCACAATCCATGTGCTCTCCTCTCATGCAATCTGAGCCCTCCATGAGTTTTTTCCCATCCTTGCATCTTAGCCCTCAATCCCTCAAGCCTCTTGCCTATAAATTGGATCCTTCCGCTTTGCAAAATAACACAATCCATGAAGTAAAGTCATAATGCCATTTTAAGAAGCCATTTTACATCAAAACCATACACTCACACCCAAATTCCAACTCCATTTGAAGCCCTTTTTGAAGCATAAGCTTGAGCATACATCCTATCTATTTAGACAAAGCCACTCAACAAGAGAGCTTCTTATTGAGAGAGCCCATTAATGACTCATATTCTCAATTGAGAGCTCATCTTAGTCTATCTTGAAGTTTATGAATTTTGTTTAGTTTGTAGAAGCTTTATTTAAATTTGGTTTCTATTAGCATACTAACATTGCTCATATACATTTTGGCACGCCCAGTGGGACTCCGCATGGGTCATCTTCATTAGCTTTTTTAGTTAAGTTTTGTATGTCATTTGCTAATTTTGGCTAATTTTGCTTTTTTTTGTGATTGGTAGGATTGTATAAATTGGTTTTTTAAGTCCACATGAGCATGAAGAAGACAAAGGAACTCATAGTCTATCTCATAGTATTTGCAAATTTTTCAAGCTTATAGGTGGACAAAGCACTTGAAATTCTTCTTCCTCTTCTTGTCTATATTCTTCTTACTCCATCTACTTCTTCTTCTTCTTCTTGTGGAAGATCTTGGCCATTTTTTTTTAAACGAAGCAAAATCATACACACTTCTTTTTAGTGCTTAAAATGAAACCCCAAATCATACTTAAATCCATTAAAAAATTAAAATTTTGCAATAAAGAAAAAATCTTTTAACAAGTTAAACTAAACCAATCCAATCATTTGCATCCTTACAACATCAAGGTTTTAGATGCATTCATGCAAAGTTAGGAACACTTCATTTTTGAGAATTTAAAAAGAACTTCAAGTTTCCATTTCAAAAGGTTCAAAATCAACACTAAGTGCACACTAAAATCTAAATCTAACTCAAAGCATCAATCAAGGATAAAATGAACCTCATTTGCAAATATTTTAAAATTCTTTTTAAAATCTCATGAAAACTAAGAGTCCTAAATGGTTGCCAAAAATTGTCCTAAAAGCTTTGTTATTTGTTCCAAACAAATGTCTTGTTGCAAAATCTTGAATGTTTCTTAGGTTTTTCATGCATCAAAACAATCTAGGAATATCATTTTTGGACTTAAAATATGCAAACTAGAACACAAAATCTTGAATGAAAACCAAAGTCCAAAGAGTCATTTTCACTTTTGAGTCCAAAAAAATCTTGAATGATCTAAGTTTAAAACAAAGCACTTCAAAGTTCTTAAAACAACACACAAAATCTCAATCTTGAATGCTCAAAGGAAAAAACTTGAATGTTTAATCACTTGTCTTTGAATGCATGTTGCTAAACACACTCTTGAATGCCATGGATTAAAATAAAATTTTCCTTGAATGAATGATTAAAACAAAAAATCCAATCTTTAATGCCAAGTGTCAATTAACCATTGCAATATCAAACACTTCATTTGGAGCTTCTAAAATTGAACAAACATGCAATTTAGGTAAAGTTTGATTTTTGGACATTTAAGAAACTTTGTTAAGTTAAATACAAATTTGCAAAAATCAATTTGAGTAGTTCCTTGGACTCACCTCTTTTCTAATCACCCATCAATTCAACCATTGGTTGCAATCTCAGCACCATTTATGGGGATGGGTCTACTTGAAAAAGGTGTTAAATGTTCCACAATCTAACTCACTCACTTGGTCTTTGAACGTTTGCTTTAACTTTATCAAAAATTTTAAATGATCAAAACTCTAGATTAAATCGATCACACTTCAAGTTTGGGCACTAAAATTGAACAACTATTGACGTGGAGGGCCTCCGGGTGCGCACTTGACAAATCGAGTCTCACACATCTTTGCTTTGGGCTTAAAATAAAATCACACCAACTCTTGAATGCTTTAAAGGAAATTAATCGATACTTGACGTGGAGGGCCTCCGAGTGCACGAGTTTGCTTTTTTTGACCCTAACTCTTCTTCTTGTTTGCATTCTTCGATCGATTTACTTTTGTTGGCGCTTCAAGTTGGAATTGAACATTGTCTCTTTAACATGAGTGCTTGCAAAGTCTAGATTAGTACACATAAGAGTTGGTAAAAGAACAAGCATTTTTTTTTTTTTAGCCCAAGGTCATCCAAGTCTTCTCTCCCCTTGTCATCTTTTGAGGTCATCTTGGCTGCATAAGATTAGGATCCAAAACCTTGTTTCTTTTTAGGAGGCCTGCTGGGGATTTCTTCACCCCTTGGATGACCTCAACTCCAGCGTTCTAGCAGAGTATAAGAATCAGGAGGTGAATCGAAAGACACTTCTCTTGGAATCAAGATTTTTTTCACTCAGGCTAAGCCTCAAGAAAATTTATACCCTTGAGAAGTGAAAGAGGAGAAGTGGGTTACCGCTCCTCTTGACTGTGTGACATCTTGTTGGTTTCATCTATGGATTTGGGCCTCACGTACCTTTGGATATATCGAGGACTCCCTAGCTAAACCAACTGTCAGCCTTGTAGACAACCATCTAGAGTGTTAATCTATTTGAAGTGACTAATCGAAACATTTGTAAAACATACACACTCCTCATCGCAACTATCACATTCTGAGAATCAAAAACTTCTATCTGGTTGTTCCTATCTATTGCTTGCTTTTTTATTTGTTGAATGAATGTTTGCCAAACTTGGTCAATCCTAGCTTAGGGTACACTTAGCGTAGTCACTGCCTATTCTAGAAGTTGAACAAGTTGAAGCAAAATAATTGAGGTCTCTCAAAGCCAAGCAGATTCAAGAATTGATGTCAGAGCAACCCAAACCCAAACAGAAGTTCCACAAAGTTAAACTCAAACCATCTCAGGCATACTAAGAACTTTCAGCCAAGAGAAAGGAACTAACACCAAGTCCTTGAATTTCCAAACTCCACTAAGTAGATGATAAATTTGTTGACAAAGCACTTCAAGAGGCCTGGTTAGAGCACACCATCAAATTTAGCCAACATCCAGGAGTTAATCCTGCTTATGCCTTACCAACTAGGCATGATTTCTATGATTAGACACCCTTGTTTCTCCACACCTTCTTGGATAAGCTTCACCTTAGAGTCATCTTTGTAGAAAAGTCAGTCATCCTAGATTATCCCCTTAAGCATTATTAGCTCATCCATCTCATTTAGGACCAAACCATCTAGCTAGAAATCCAAAATCTTCACATCCAAGCCTTCAAAAATTGTTGTCACCTTGCTAAAAGTTTGTCATTCCTAAAATCTTTCAAAACCACCAATCTCACCAAGGTTATCCCTTTGACAAAGCTTTGTCTAGGGTAATATAGCTTTGCCACTTATTATCCCTCATCACCTTGAGCTAAAGGTTGGGATCCACAAGTGGTCAATCTCATGTTCTTCCTAAAGGATTATCAGTCTATCCTTAAGTTGACACAATCACCACCAAGCTTGCACATAGGAAAGTAGACCTTTTGTGCTTTGGCAACATATCTTTGAAGTTAGAATCCCCAACCCAATCCTCCTTAGCTTTTGTCATATAGCTTTGCCTCAACTTAGGAAATCATTTGCATAGAAAATCCTTCCTCCCTTTTGCATCCACCAGCATTTGTTGCATCTCATCCCTATGAGCATTTTTCATGCCACCCGTCACTCGCTTAGCCAAGAAGAAACAAACAATGGAGCCCTATCATTTGGATCGAATAGCCTCACCCCCCTTGAGCACTCAGCCATCCTTTAGCCCAAAGAAAGCTATGCCATCATCTACTGACATTGAAACTTTCATGAACCAACCAGGAAATGCAGTATTGGTAAACGCCATTATAGAAAAGAACAAAGAGACAATCATGGCTAATTTTCGAAGGGACAATGTAGGAACCTTTGACTTTGGAAGACCCCCTCCATTATTAGATCCATCTCACCCATTGTTTGGGCAGCTGCCACCACCCATAGGCTCTTATGATCCAAATTATCCTCAATATATGCCAAAAGAAGAGCCTCTAGCCAATCCATATGATCCAACAGACCCAAACATACCATCATCCACCCAAGTTGAAATCTCCATGCCACAAATCAACCCAGCCACCACCACTCCATCCTTGGTTCATACCTCTCCGCTCCAAACCCCCTTTACCCAAAACACCTCACTATTTACACTCTTCACTATTGCTGCTACTGCTCCCCAACCTAGCCTTCCAAATCCACCCATTTCCTAAATCAGTGCTAGCATCTTTGGCCAACCTCAGCAATATAAAATAGGGATGCCGCCCATGGGGCCAAGTAATCAACCTTTCATCACCCCCAGCTTGTTCACCACAACCCAAAGCAAAATCCCATCATTTCCATTAGGTCTTGGGAGCTCAGTGCCATCAGCCACAAATCCACAATCTACTACCCTCACTCGACAAAGCTATCAAACCCCACAAGCTACTACCAATGTTCTACCCAGCTCTCAAGTGACCCAAGCTCCCACCACCACTCTACCAAGCTTCCAAATCCAGCCACCAAGCTATCAAACCCCATCAATTCCATTTTCTAGCTTTCAATTCCCACCACCTCCACCACCAACTAATCCATTGCCTGCTATTACCAACTACTTTTCAATGCCACTTCTAGGAGGTAACCCACCAATCCATCCAACCACCAACTATTTGCAAGTACCATCCCAAATGGGGGCGCAACCCACATACCTTGGTCAAACCCCACAAGCCCCCCAATCCTTTCCCCAAGCTTCACAACCATCTTATACCTTACCTCCACAAAGCAATTCATTTATCCCATAGCCAGCTTATGTTTCTCAATCCCAACCTCAAATCCCATATCAACAGCAAGCCTCGCAGCACATGAAGCACTATGCACCACCTCCCCCTCAGCAAACTATCATCCACCATGCAACTGCCCAAACAATGTACAATCCCTATCAACAAATCCCTCACAACCATCCATATTAAGTGGCCCCATCTAGTGCATACCTACCTCAAGGCACTCCTACATTGGGGGCACCTTAGCCATCACCCATTAATTCAGAATGGGAAGCCATGAAAATGGCTTTGAAGAACATCCAAGAGGGAAATGATCCAAAACCTTTCAAGTTTGAGAATGTGTGCCCTTACCCATTTGACAGAGCCATTACCATGACACCATTCCCCAAGCATTTTGAGACACCCAAATTTGACAAATTTAGAGGAAAAGGAGACCCTGTCACACATATCAAAGAATTTTACATGCACTCCCAAGAAGTGGCATACGATGATGTCTTCCTCTTGCGTCTCTTTCCCAAAAGCTTGGTCGGACTAGCTCTTGAATGGTTTTATAGAATCCCCTATGGCACAATTAAAATTTTTTCTGAATTATCTGAGGCATTTGTAGCCCAATATGCCCATCTTGTTGAAACAGAGCTATCAGTAGTTGATCTTGTCCGCACCAAGAAAAAAGGTGGAGAAAGCCTTCCCGAATATCTGCAAAGATGGCAAACCCTTACCACCTGCATATCTTGCACCTTGCCAGAGTGCCATTTGGTGAAAATGTTTATTGATAATGCCCATCCTAGCTTGGCTCACCACATGACCATGAACTGTTTCCAAACCTACAAAGATATCAAAGAGAAAGGAATGATCCTTGAGCAAGGACTCATTAAAGATGGTGTGGTCAAGATTTACAAGGAAGCCAACCAAAATCAATCACATTCCAATGACAAGTCTAGGTATTGGAACAAAAACAAGCATGTTGCAACAGATGGCGTCACTGACACCAGACACATGAATATTGTTGGTCCTTCTCACAACCAGTCCAACCCACCCTATCAACCAAACAATCAGCAAGCTATCAACTACCAATAGCAGAATAACCACAGCTATCAGAACCACAATCCAAGACCAAACTTTCAAGGGTCTAGCAATCAAGCTAATGCCATCAATGTAGCTGCAGGACCAAAGCCCAGATTCCAACCTACACCTAGAAACTATACACCCCTTGGTGAGCCATTGGATGTCATTTTTGAGAAATTAGTCAAGGAAAACCTCATCAAATTTCCTCCTACCTAGCAAATTGACCCAAGCCAATCCAAAGCTGCATGGTACAAAGACAATGACTACTACAAATTTCATAGGGTAAAAGGTCACACTACCCTCAGATGCATGAAACTGAAAGACTATGTGCAGGACCTCATTGATTGGAAGGAAATCACTGTTGGTGCCCAAACCTCTCCCAATGTAGGCTTACAGATCTATCAAAATGCTTTTCCTCCTCACAACAATCAAAATCTTGGAAAAGCACCTATCCAAACCAACAACAACAACACCAACAACCGTCAGCCAAACCAACAGCATGGGAAGAACAATGACCACACTTCATCCTATATAGACTATGGTAGCCTTATAGGTTGTATATTCGAGAAAGAGCCTTCTGTCAATGTTATCAATATCCAAGGACCAAACAATGAGTGTGCAGTAACCACTCAAAGAGCCCGATTTAACATCGCAGGCCCACCCATTTCACCAGCACCATTAGCTCCATCAAAAAGCCAGTACAATATCTTGGAACACCTTGGGAACATGCCAGCCCAAATCTCCATTTTAGACCTTCTTCGCACTAGTCTTGTGTACAAGAACATCCTTGAAAATGCTCTCATAGAATCTCGTGTCCCTTCTGATATCAATGCTACTGATTTTTGTAATCTTGTTGGACACCTTTCATCCTCATGTGCCCTATCGTTCAAACCCACCGACATACCCGTGGTCGAGCCAGATCACACCCTTCTGCTTTGCATAGCCATCATGGTATCCAATTTTTTTGTGAAAAGAGTAATGATAGATAATGGATCAGCCTTGAATATTTGCACCCTAAAATTCATAAAACAAGCTGGGTATACTGAGGTAGATATCATCAGTGAGGTTATCACCATCAAAGCTTATGACAACTTGGAAAGAACCACAAAAGGAACTATTTTTCTGCCAATCAAGGTTGGGCCAGTCATCCAAGAAACACTCTGCCATGTTATTGATCTAAACCTACCATTCAACATCCTCCTCGGTCGCCCATGGATTCATGCCATGAAAGCCATTCCATCCACTTACCATCAGTGCGTCAAATTTTTGCATCAAGGCACTGAGGTAACCATCCATGTCGATCCAGAACTCTTTGCTTATTGCAATGCGGTTGAAGCTTCATATAAAAACAATTTCCCTGGAATTGATATCGGCACATCCATCGCCAGCTCATCCCACACTTGTAATGACCCAGAAACCATCCTCGCCTCTACCCTGTCTACTGTGAAGATCAATAACAAGGGCTATGGAGAGTATAGTCTATTAGATGCATTTGCTGTTGGGGCACTCCCACTTGATCCACATGCCCATGGATGACTGACATATCACAAAGCTAAAGAGATTCCACCTCCTTGATACAAACAGTTTGGCCCAACAACCTTTGTATCCTCAAAAATCTCTCTTCATGAGGAGCTCACTCCAAATATCAACAATTGGTTACATAAGGATGCACCTCAAAGGAATCAGGCACGCCTTGATCACTTTAGCCAGAAGTATCCCCGAAAACATAAGCTCATCAGTGACAAATGGAACTATCAAGGTGGTGGTCTAGGACCAGAAGAAAGAGGCATGCAGTGCCCCATCGATGCACACAAGTGGGAATCAAAGTCAGGTCTTGGCTTTGGCATACCCACAACTGAGGGCACCAATACAGACGATCATGCTTTTTTGAACATTCACCGTGACCTTGTCGAAATCGAAGACATTCCCAAGGAAGTTGAAAAGAGAGCCTACGATGATATCCTAGACCAAATCTCCCTCAAAGACTCTATTCTCCAAGAACTATCCATCCACCTCATTGACCTACCACTCGCCCATCCACAACTCATAGATTGGGACCAACCAAGCGTCATACACATTGATGAGTTCACATCAGAGGAAGCACTTCTAAAATTCATGGGAGCTGAAAGACCTCACAAGAAAATAAAGCTAGATTCTGCCTATATCTACAAGCTAGATCCCAAGGGGTATTTTGGAGAAAATCCCCAACCTAGTTTCGATACACCCAAAACTGGAACTAAGGTGAATCTGAGACTAGCTAAGGTAGCGAAGAGAACCCCTCAGCAAGAACATCCAGAGCCACAAGCAAAACATGAGGATTTAGCATTACCTCCTCAAGATAATCGACCAGAGATATCTTGTATTCTAATTGAGGATACTAGGGCAGTTAACATCGGTTCTTCAGAGATCCCTAGGCTTGTTCACATTGTTGCATCCCTATCACAAGACCAAGCTAATCTCCTCTTTGAGGTCTTAAGAGAGAACATTGACCGATTTTCATGGTCATATCAGGACATGCCAGGGCTTTATCCAAAGCTTGTAGTTCATCATCTTGCAGTCAATCCACAGATCAAGCCCGTCAGACAAAAGCTTAGAAAAATGCACCCCAAGGTGGCATTACTGGTCAAAGCTGAGTTAGAAAGAATGTTAGCTGCTAAGGTTATCCGACCTATCGACTATTCAGAGTGGATCTCCAACATGGTCCCTATCACTAAGCCTTCTGGTGACATTAGAATCTACACTGATTTCAAAGATCTTAACAAAGCTTGTCCAAAAGATGGTTTTCCCTTGCCCAAGATAGATATGATTGTAGATATTACAGCTGGACATGAAATTTTGTCGCTCATGGATGGATTTTCTGGGTATAATCAAATCAAGATTGCAAAAGAGGATCAGCATAAGACATCATTCACTACCCCTTGGGGAACCTTTTGCTACAACATGATGCCTTTTGGCCTAAAGAATGCTGGGGCTACCTATCAAAGAGCTATGACAGCCATTTTTCATGATCTCATCCATAGCATTTTGGAGAATTATGTGGATGATATCTTGGTCAAGTCTCATACCTTCATGGATCATCTTGCTGACCTGGAGAAAGTCTTTGATAGGTTAGCCAAATATCATCTCATGCTGAATCCCCAGAAATGTGTCTTTTGGGTCACATCTTGCAAGCTTCTAGGCTTTATAGTTTCTAAAAAAGGTATAGAGATCGACCCCAAGAAGGTCAAGGCTATCTTAGACATGCCTCCTCCCCAGACATTGTGACAGCTTCATTCTCTTCAGGAAAAGCTTCAATCTGTTCAACACTTCATCTCCCAGGTTGTAGATAAGTGTACACCATTTTCACATTTACTGAAGAAGGATGAGAACTTCAAGTGGGATCCTTTATGTTAGCGTAGCTTTGACCATCTCAAGCAGTATCTCATTAATCCCCCTATCTTGGTTCCACTAGTTCCTGGTCATCCCCTAATTTTGTACATATCAGCAACACCTACTGCTCTAGGGGCACTTCTAGCACAACTTAATGACTATAGCAGAGAAAGAGCCATATAATACATTAGTAGAACCCTAGTTGGTTATGAACTCAATTACACTCCTATGGAAAAAGCTTGTTTGGCAGTTGTTTTCTCAACTCAAAAGCTTTGCCATTACATGCTAAGTCATACCATCCAACTAGTCTCCAAGATTGACCCTCTCAAGTATATGCTCTCTAGAACAACACTTACAGGCCGTTTGGCCAAATGGGTTATGCTCCTTAGCGAATTTGACATCCAGTATGTGGACAGAAAGGCAATCAAAGGGCAAGGTATAGCAAATCACCTAGCTGATGCACCTCTAATAGATGCTTATCCATTGATCACAAAATTTCCAGATGAGCATATCTATCTAATTGAAGAACAACCCCCATGGAAACTTTATTTTGATGGCTCATACACATCTCATGGATCAGGGGCAGGAATATTGTTGGTCACACCTCAAGGAGATTACATTCCAAAAGCCTTCAAGCTACAATTCCCTAGCACCAACAATATAGCTGAATATGAGGCCCTCATAGCAGGATTAAAGATAGTTGCAAAATGGAACATTGCTGAGCTACAAATCTTTGGCGATTCTCAGCTCATCATCAAGAAAGCCCTAAATGAATATCAAACCAAAGATGAAAAGCTATTACCCTACAAAGAGCTAGTTGATCAGCTAACCCAGCATTTTACAAGACTTCAGTTTACACAAGTGCCTTGAATACAGAACAAAGCAGCAGATGCTATGGCTACTATAGGCTCGCTCTTGGAAATTCCCCAAGCAGCTACACAGTATGAGTTTTTAGTGGAGCAGCTCCTCACACCCGCCTATGCGAATGAGGATTCAAACCGTGTTTGTATCTTGGTTGGTCCCCAATCCCCTTGGTACCATGAGATTCATGCTTACCTTAACGATGGTATCATATCCCCTCACCTCACACGTACCCAACGCCATAACCTCATCCAAAAATCATCCCGCTATGTTATCATAGCCAATACCCTATATCGTCAGGGTTATCACGATACTCTCTCTTGATGTTTAGACCAAAATGAGGTCGCGATGATGTTAAAGGAAGTACACTCTAGACTTTGTGGTGCCCACACGAGTGGTATTGTCCTATCACAAAAAATCCTTAGAGTAGGCTACTATTGGCCTACCATTGAAGAAGACTCCTGTGACTTTTTCAGAAAGTGTCTCCCATGTCAGCAGCATGCAAATCTTGTGCACGCTCCAACATAGGATCTATAGCCTATTGCACCACCTTGGCCTTTCGCTTGTTGGGGCCTTGATCTAGTTGGAACTATCACACCCCTCTCATCTGATGGACATAAATGGATAATAACAGCTACAGACTATTTCACTAAATGGGTGGAAGCAGTCCCCCTAGTCTTAGCTACAGGAGTTCAGGTCTCCAAGTTCATCTTGTACCACATTGTTTGCCACTTCGGCATCCCATCCACCATCTTCACCGACCACGGAGGTAACTTTGAAAATCTCAACATGGAAGAATTATGCACTTCCTTCCACATCCATCACCACTTTTCTAGCCCATATTTTCCACAAGGTAATGGCCAAGCAGAGGCAACTAACAAAGCCCTCCTCAAAATCCTAAAGAAAGTTGTCAATGATTCCGGTCGTGATTGGCACCTACAAATAAATCTAGCCCTATGGGCCTATCGAACTTCCTTCTATACATCCACAGGCACAACTCCATACTCCCTAGTCTATGGTGCCAAAGTGGTACTACCTATAGAGGTTGAACTTCCCTCCTTGCGCATATCTTTGCAAGGAAAAATATCAGATGAAGAATAAAGAGTAGCTTGGCTCACCCAGCTAGATCTCTTAGACGAGAAGCGACAACAAGCCTATGATCATCTCACAGTCTATCAAACTCGTCTCAAAAGTAATTTCAACAAGAAGGTGCTTCCACGACACTTTCAGCCAGGTGACATGGTCCTCAAAGAAAACATGAAAGTCCAAGCAAATCGAGAAAAGAAAGGCAAGTTTGAACCTACATGGCTTGGTCCTTATGTTGTCACTGCTTCCTTTGGCTATGGAGTCTATCAACTATCTACACTAGAAGGAGAACTCTTGAATGATCCTACTAACATCATTCATCTCAAGAAGTTCTATGCTTGAAGATCCTTGGTATACCCAGCTTTTGAAAAAAACAAAAAAAAATAGTAAAGAGAAATAAGCATCTAATGGTGAAAACTTGGCAATTCAAGTGCCTTGGATAGGTACCTTGGTGAAAACCTAGTAATTCAGGTGCCTTGTGTACTAAGACTAATCCATTATTTATCACTATCCTATCCCTCATCCATTCACCCACCATCCCATAAAACACCTGCTTGTTCCCTTGGTGTTCCAACCAAATATCCAAAATCTATTGGAGCTTGTAAATACCTCCTGTACAGCTTGTAAATCTTGTACCTCAGCTTGTAAATCTTGTACCTCAGCTTGTAAATCTTGTATCATCCCTTGTATCATACCTTGTATATCCGAATCTTGTCCAAAGCTTGTAGCATATTCCAGCTTGTAAATAATCTTGTATCCTAGCTTGTATCCCATCACATGCACACAAAGAATCCCATTTTCCTTAAGCTTTTTGCAAACCATCTACCTATCCGCCTATCAACTATTGTAGACATCCCACCCTTCACAAACATTTCCATCTCATAAAACCCAAACATGAAAAAACTTGTACATTTGTACGATATCTTGGTCCATCAGCTTGTACATCCTCTTTAGCTTAGTACCATTGTATCTATCCAGTTTTTGTGTCAATTCCTCCTTGATCAGCATCTTGCACCCATCGCACATCTTGGTTAGCTATTCCAATGCATCCTTTAGCTAGATTTCCTATCACCAAAGTGTTATCTTTCTTAGTTCAGCTTGCCAGACGCATCACTCATCCAAATCCACCAGCTTAGGTGCTCTCCGATAGGTGCTTGTAGGATATAGCTTTCCTCATGTCTGATCTTGGTCTGTTAGTACCTCGTCCTACCCATCTCATTGGCAAACGGTTCTCTTTTGGATTTTCGCTTTCTTTTGATTTGGACTCTTCCCTGTTGGGTCTTGACATATATTTTCCAAGCAATCTCCTTGTTCCCTCCTCAAGGTTTCCACGATCTTCCATATCATGGTATACTACGAATGGGGCAATCAGAGCGTAAGGTCTTGATCATGTCTTTTTCTTTTTTTCTTTTCTGCTTGTGGGTTACCCAGTGTCATTTCCACACTGCTCCTCTAGGATTCATGTGTGATACTGGGGCAATCCTTGCGTGTTTGTTTTGGGTCAGTTTGTCAGTCCTCTGGATAGTTGGTGAAAAGGCCTTGATGTTCTTGGTAACCTTGGCAATTAACCAACAATCCTATAGCAAATCTAGTGCTCAACTACATGGTGGTACTTCTCTTTGAAGTATCCCCCTGCTCAAAAAGCTTCAATGGTTTTCCTTCATCTCCATTATCCCCTATCCATATCCCACATCCGTCTCTCCTACCCTAGCTTATGCATCATTATCTCTTTGAATCACTCCTCACCTTTAGCTTTAGGGATCCACAATCCTAGTCTTAGGGATCCACCAATCCAAATCAATCCACCAAGCCTCATCTTTCGAGATTCACAATCCTAGTCCTAGGGATCTCCGAAACCCATCTTCCGCCAATCTAACTCTTTGAAATCCTATTGCATCAGCTTTATAATCCCCTCATCCATCTCCCTCTCCTGGATTCCTTTTTATAGCGCTCTGCTGCTTCATCCTCCACCTTCCCTAAACTCTTAAGCTTGCTTCCTCTTGTGCATCTGATTCTCCTTTATCATTCTCCCATAGTGAGAGTTTGAGCTAATTCAGCCCCTTCTCTTTGCCAATCTGAGTTTCCTTGCTCATTCGAGATTCTTGTACTTTTCAATCGAGCCTCGCTTTCTCTCCCCACCGCCTTCTTGAGGGGACATCTCACAGTCCATTCTCTCCTCTTCTGCTCTAGCCTTGGGCATCTTATTTTCTTATCTTTGATGCTATGCCACTTGCGGCATCACATCAAAGAGGGGCAAAATGTAGACACCTAAAAACCTTTAGAAAATAAAATATTTTTATTTTCTGAAAAATTCCTGATGACATCATCATTTATTAATTAATTAATTATTTAATTTATTTATTTATTTTTATGCCATTAAATCCCTTTATCTTAATTAAAAATATTTAATTAAGGAATCCCTCCCAAAAATGTTTAAATCTTATTTAAATATTATTTCCTTATTTATTAATTATTTAATTAATAAATTGACCAAAAAACCCAAAATAAATAAAAAATCTATTCTTTGCCCAAAACTTGGCCAATTTCCTTAAGACCACTAACCTCTTCCAAAATCTTCTAATCCTTCTTTAATTTTGATTAAAGGCTAATCCCATCATTTCCTACCCCTAATCCTAACACAAAATATTTAATTAAGATTAAATATTAATCTTCATGTTTATTAAAAAAGTTTTAATAAATATCTCCTCAACCCAAACCCTTGAAATAAATAAAACTTTATTTATTTTCTAAAAATCTAATTTATCCTCATCCTAAGAAGTTCTAGACTCTTCTAGAAAGTCTTCATCCTCATCCTAGGAAGTTCTAGACTATTCTAGAAAGTCTTTATCCTCATCCAAAGTCTAGACTCTTCTAGAAGATGTCTTTAAACCTAATCCTAATCCCCTTCTAACCTTGTCACATTTCCTAAACATGGGTTAAGACTTACTAACCCAAGCCAAAGTTAACAAATATCTCCTCCTTCACCCACCCTCATTAAATGCCATCTGCTTGCCTATCCCTAAGCTAATCCTAAACCATCCTAATCCATCCTCTAATCATTTGCACAATCCTAAGCAAGCTTAAAATCCTCCTAATCAAGCCCAAGTCAAAATTGCTCTCATCTCCCTCAAAATATCTCAACCATAAAACTTTATGAAGCCCACTAGGCCATAAATGACTCTTCCAAGCCCTTTTATTCCTCTTACAAGCCATTATGAGGGTCTTTATGAAGATTTTATCCCTTCAGCCTCCTTTTTTGACTCATCCTTCCCCTTTCCACCATCCTCTCACCATGTGACATGTGTCACTCCTTGATTGGCTATAAGGAAGCACAATCCATGTGCTCTCCTCTCATGCAATCTGAGCCCTCCATGAGCTTTTTCCCATCCTTGCATCTTAGCTCTCAATCCCTCAAGCCTCTTGCCTGTAAATTGGATCCTTCCCCTTTGCAAAATAACACAATCCATGAAGTAAAGTCATAATTCCATTTTAAGAATCCATTTTACATCAAAACCATACACTCACACCCAAATTCCAACTCCATTTGAAGCCCTTTTTGAAGCATAAGCTTGAGCATACATCCTATCTATTTAGACAAAGCCACTCAACAAGAGAGCTTCTTATTGAGAGAGCCCATTAATGGCTCATATTCTCAATTGAGAGTTCATCTTAGTCTATCTTGAAGTTTATGAATTTTGTTTAGTTTGTAGAAGCTTTATTTAAATTTGGTTTCTATTAGCATACTAACATTGCTCATATACAACATCAACCCATCTTTATTGTGAGAACGTACTTTTCCATCATCCCTTGTGTTCTATAAAATTTCCATAGTATACTCACATTTACTATTCTTTGTTAAATGCATTAGTTGATTTTCTCGTAATTTAGTTAGTGTCTTGACAAAAGAACATTACTAGTATATCTTCCATCTATGTTGTCATGGTTGACTTGTGAAAGTGTTTGAGGTGGTGGGTTTACAAAGCATGAAAGTTGTTCCTATTAGCTATATCTTTTATTTATTATTAGATCAAAAAAAATTATTCATTATTGTGTTCTAGCTTTATTTCATTTTTTAAAATCCTCTTATTACATTATTAGAACATCAAATAATAACATCATCTTTTAAGTTGTCTCAATCACCCTAACTTGCTAAAGCATTAGTAAAAGTGAAGAGGCACAAGGGTTAATTTGTCCTTTAAGATTTTGATCAATCACTAAATTTCCCTTCTCCAAAATTGGTGAACAAGTAGACAATCTCATTAGTTATAGAATACTTTTACACATTGATTCATTTTAATAGAGTGCATCAAATCTTGCAAGTGCAAAATTGACCTGTATAGAATTATGTGATTGTGTCATAATTTCACATATGACTATATTTTCACATAGTAGGTCTATCATAAGTACAAAATTGTCAAACATAGAATTGTGTAAATATTTTAATTTTGATCTATCATATAATGATCAAATTGTTCAAAAATCATTTTTATAATGACATGATATTTTATTACATTCCACATTATTCTTTGTCACTATTCAAATGTAAATGTCTAAAACTTCTCATTTGATTTCTTAATACTTATTTATAAGACAAAACTTTATAGATATTATTAAAATTATAGTTCAGTGAACATCAATAATAAAGAAATTCATTAAAAAAAAGAGGCATTGATTTAATGGACATACCTATAATATAGTCCTTAAAGCTAAGAAAGACTAAGACAAGCTATCAGTTAGATTTTATTGGCATGTGAAAAGATGACTATTTAATAGCACGGAAGTTGAGAGGTGATAATGAAAACACTATATTAATTTAATACCGAATTTTTTTCTGTTGAGAAAGGTCAAGTTTACCTGCAGCCATCCATGTGCATTAACGGGTTAGCAGGCCCATTAGGGATTCGTTCTTTTCAACAGTAAAATCATGATTTAATATGTCTAACCATTATAAGAAAAACATTAAGCATTTTTCTTTGGACCAATCTGCCATATATAGAGAGACAGAGAACTGCTGGATTGCTTTGCCCACTGCACCGACCTATTTCCTCAAAATTCTAAGAGTTGTTAAGTTTCTTGTAATTAAAAATGGTCGCAAGTGGTGCTGTATTCCTTCATTCCTTCGTCTTTGTCTTCATTCTCAACTAGTGGAAGAAAATTGAGTGTCTACCATGGCCTCCATTTGTGAGATTTCTTCATATGAGCATTTTGTGAAGGAAGAGAAAAGTAAAATACTAGTGATTGGAGCCACTGGTTATATCGGTCGCTTTGTTACTCTTGCGGCTGTAAATGCAGGCCATCCTACTTATGCTCTCATAAGACCCATCACTGCCTCTCATGCTACCAAAGAAAAGTGCTTCCATGAATTGAGAGATTATGGTGTTACCATTGTCTATTTATGTTGCAAATTATGTTCTAGAGAAATGAATATACTATTCTTGGCCAGAGTGATGTGTAAAAGACAGAAAGTGTTTTTAGTTGTCTAGAATATAGTTGGTATAGAGGGTATAGATTGTTTTGATTGGTTATATGAGGTTTTGAATACCAAATTAAGTTTTGTTGGTTTTTTCGAGCGAATTATTATTGCAGGTGTTTGCTTTATTGTTATTGAGTGACCATTTTACAAGCAATGTTGTTTGACTGTGTTGTTGGTTGGGTATTTAGAAATTAGTTGCTCAGTCAGTTTCTATATTAATGCGTATGATTTGGTTCGGACAAAGAGCTGTATTATAATTGTAAAAAACACTTTTGCAATGTTTCTCACATATTTTCAAATGGGTTTTATTAATACCTCTTAATGCATTTTGTAATGGGTGTTCTGCAGGGAGATTTAAGTGATCATAAGTCAATGGTAAAGGCCATGCAAGGCATTGATGTTGTTATTTCTACTGTGGGCGGTGGTCAGCTTACAGATCAGCTCAAAATTGTAGATGCCATTAAAGAAATTGGAACAGTTAAGGTCACGACTTAGAACCCTAACATTATTACTATGAATGCTTGTTAACTGTAATAGATTTAAATAATTGTTTAACTTTGGTGCAGAGGTTTCTTCCTTCAGAATTTGGGCATGAAATAGACAGAGCCAATCCAGTGGAACCAGGCCTAAGCTTTTACAAAGAAAAGAGAGTTGTGAGGAGGGCAATTGAGGCAGCCAGCATTCCATACACTTACATCTGCTGTAATTCCATTGCTGGGTGGCCTTACTTTTATCATACCCATCCCTCTGAGCTTCCTCCACCACAAGATCAGTTTGAAATCTATGGAGAAGGAAACATCAAGGGTAGGATAGTTAAATACTTTTATATTGGAAAATGATAGAATGTAGACGTGGATAGAGATTATAGTTTTTTTTGTTTATCAATTTAGATTGTAGAGTGTGGTTGAAAATTATTGATATGAAAATTGTTGAATTCATTTAAGGTACTTATATTCTTTTATTTATCAATTGGGTAGCATATTAAGTAGGTTTAATCTTAGAGAAAATTCTATGGTTCGATTGTACTTGAATTGTGGTATTGAGATAGGTGATCTTTTGATAAGATTTTATGCTTTACTTTTGTGAGAATCACGTAAATACAATGAGGATAGTAATTAAATAACCATCTACAAAATTAAATATATAAAAGATAAATAATAAGAAAACTTAGTATCCCAAAAGATAAATTCTTATAAAGAACTACTAATAAAACATAATTCAATAAATATATTTCAAAACTACACAATTAAATCTAATAATAGTATTATATTTTGACTGATTAATAACAGCATACTTTGTAACTGGAGAAGACATTGGCAAGTATACCATAAAGACTGTGGAGGATGGCCTGACTGTTAACAAAAGTGTGCATTTCAGACCACCCAAGAATTTCCTCACACTTAATGAGCTCGCAGCAATTTGGGAGAAGAAGATTGGGAAAACTCTTCCTCGGGTTTGTATATCAGAACAAGATCTCTTGGACTTAGCCAAAGGTATATTACCTTGCCCAATTTCACCATAATCATTACTACATTAGCATCTAACTTAGCTGACACATGTATTACATAAACTACTGTAATTTCTTTTCTTTTGGTTTCTCTTTGAAGCCAACAATATTCCAGAGAGCGTAGTGGCTGCCCTTACACATGACATCTTCATTAATGGATGCCAATACAATTTTAAGATGGAAGAACCCAAAGACTTAGAGGTTTGCGAGCATTATCCTGAAATTAGTTACACAACCGTTGAAGATTTCTTCGATGGGTACCTTTAAATTCTTATTTCAGCTCACCATTGAAAAGATTTCGTTAATGAATAATTATGATTTTTTAACTATAATTAGTCTTTTCAACACAGCTCACTCGGCATTGAATGATACTGTTGAAAATGATGAATGTCTACAGCTGGGATTGGTGATATGGCAATACATATATGGAAGTCTAGATATCCCAAATTTGTTTGTCAAGGTCAGATTAAAAGACCCTTGTTCCTAAATGGAAAGATGCATCGATTACTATTGTGAGTGATAAAAAAAATAGTTCATTGACCTCATTTCGAAGTTCTTAATCAATAATGTGGGCCAGTTTCCAGCGGTTTCATTTTAATATATCATGATCATAGAATACAAAGTATTTACCACATCAAGGGTCAAATCTTCGAATAATTGTCCTTTTGATGCCTTCAAAATTTTGGTGGACATTCTTCGTGCTTGTTTGGTTGGTAAGCTGTCAATGTTTTTCAGCAACTCCATTACCTCTATTGGCTTTTACAAGTATAAACGTGTAAAAAGAAAGAAGGAAAGAAGTTAGTAAAAAGAAAAGAATAGAAATATGCATTTTTCTATATAGTTATATGGAACTACTTTACATAACGTGTAAAAAGAAAGAAGGAAAGAAATTAGTAAAAAGAAAAGAATAGAAATATGTCTTTTTCTGTATAGTTATATGGAACTACTTTACATAACGTGTAAAAAGAAAGAAGGAAAGAAGTCAGTAAAAAGAAAAGAATAGAAAGATAGGTTTTCCTATATGACAATATGGATCTACTTTAAATAGACACGTTTTTCTATATAGCTATATGGAACTACTTTACATTTTTGAGAGAGAGAGACATTTAATAATATGTGATATATGCTTCATTTACATATGATTTAAATTTGTGATCTTTCTTTAAACTCTCTTTAAGGAAACATAAGATCTTCATCATTAAAACTATTTTAAATAAATAAGTTTAAAAGTGAATAATGTAAACAAATTAAACCTAATTAAATTCAAATTAGTTATTTTCTATTAAGAATGATAAATTAAAGTATTGAAATTATTATTTTTTGAATTCAAATACATGAGAATTGAGTTTTTATTTTCAAATGGTGATGAGAAGAAGAATGCAATGTTGCTTAAAATCTAAAAACTTATTGAAAATTGATATGCATGATTTTGTGTCATCTCAAATTTTTTATAGAATTGTAACTAATTTTAAGTCAATGTATAGGACGATTCAATATCACACACATTTTTTATTTATATCTAATCTACTACTGATGTCTAATTTACTCTAATGTTTAATATTTTCTTGTTGACAAGGAGCGAGACTATTTTGAAATACTTTGGAAATATATAATAAGATGTTTGAGATCAATTTAATTTCAACATAAAAAGCATGCAAATGATCTACATGTGGATTGTAATGATATATTGTGGTTTCTTTTCAATATTTGAATCACAATAATATATAGTGAATGTTCCTTATATAACTTGTGACTTAAATGATGAATATATGATGAATTAGCCATTATATGGTGAATTACTGAATACATTTGAAAGCACATAACAATTTTTTATCCACATGTGTACCAAATTTGCATCTAAAAGCTATGGGAAAAAAGGTGTCTATCAATAATTCAAATTTGAAATTTTTGAGATTTAGCTCAAATATACACCATATAGGATAAAAGTCGTGAACCATAAAAATGACCCAAACCCAACAATTTGGAATCAATGGAGTAGGGATAAGCTAATATACAAGTTTTTGACCAATAGTTGATGAGAATGTACGAATGTAAATGTGTGTGTGTGTGTATAATAAGCATAAGGATTTGTGTCAAGATGTGTGTGATGTTCAACGTATTGAGTAGTTGAGCATTAAAAAGAAAATAAACTAAGTACATAATGTTTCTGTATTTTACTATGTAATTGTGGATAAAAAATTTATAATTGGATCCAAAATTAAATGTAAATAAACACGAGTATATGAATTTTACCAATTTTACTTTTTCTCTACATAAGATGCATGCCAACCTTCAATGAATGCATGTATTTCAAAGTAAATTACTCATCAGTGATGAAGGGTATTCTCCTTAATAGAAGGGTATGTGCAAGATCTTAGTGTGTCAAAAAGTGGCAATGTGAAAAAAGTGGAGTTTGAAAACATCTAAAAGCATATCAAAATCTGCTCTGACTTTTTTCTACCAATCTTGATACCAAGGCTAAAATGTTAGGACCAAGCCTTTTCAGATATCTAATTGGTAATCAGGTATTTGATTTCATATCAGATACCCGATATTATATCGGATACCCAAAACCTATAACATAGATTTAAAAAAGAAAAAACCTGAGAACTCTTTTTACATTGCATTTTTTTTTGTTTGAGTGTTGACCTCCATTTAGGTATCAGATGTTGGAATTGGTATCAAATAAGGGTAATTTGTTTTTTTTTTTTAATGTTTTGAATGAATATTATTATAAATTAGTTATTTTAAATTGGATTTGTTAAAAATTAAGTTTTTTAAATAGAAATTGTTGAAATTTAGGTTGTTTTTAATAGAAGTTATGTTTTTCATAATAGGTATGGCTAACCCAAATGATGATACTGAGGCAGGAAATAATGTTCCTCATAACCCTCCACCAAATGATCCTCTACCCCCTCAAAACCCTCCTTGAATTAAAGATTTGATATTTAAAATTCTCTTTGAATTAAGTGTTTTGTGAACCACATATAACACTATACCCGCATTGGCTCCCATGTTATCCACGTTAAACATCGTAGTGGATAATATTGAAACGCTTACCAATGAACAAAATGCTACTCTTTGTTGGCATGACCAAATGCATGCCATGTTTGATGATGGGTTGGACTATGATGAGGTTGTGGCCCTAAATACAACTAAAGATGATATAGTTGGCCTTTTTGTAAACCCAAAAATTGTTAAACAAGTAGAATGAACAAAGCCCAAACTATCAATTAAATGGTGCATAAATGAGGCTATGCATGCAAACTTTTGAGATCATTGGTGGATGGTTTTTGACATCCCTTCACATAGAATTTGAGAGGTGCCATTTTATTTCATTAGAAAATTCTATGCCAAATTTGTGTTGCACCTCAAGGTGAACTATTGGAGAATAAGGCCCAACATGGGTGTAGGAGGAGGAGCTCCTCAGGATAGACCCTTTGCCTAGCAGAAGAAAGTTGGTACTTTTGTCCCCCCTACTGATGTCTCCCTCCATCCTCTAGTGTAGCATCCTTATATCATTGTAGAGGCTAGCTCTCAAACTATTAGAGCCATCCACAGATTGAGTAGCCTATTGATATCCTATGCTAGGTTAGTGTTGCCCCCTCGTGTTGATGATGCTAGCACAAGTTCATCATTAGCGAGCTCATCACATGTTTGTGTGCCCCATACTTGCATAATATGCAAGAATATTTGTCTGGGTCCCATAGGTGATCTTTCTGAGTATTAGTTTGTATTTCAGGAGGATACACCACATACACGTATAGAGGCTACACACCCTGACATAAGAGATGAGGAGCATGCAGAGGCATAGAATCCTTCTATGTCAGTGTGTGTTTACATTTTTTTGTCACGACATATGTGATTTAAAGTTAATCTTTATAATAGAGTAATTTTAATTTTTAACCCATACTAACTTATACATGTATGTGATATTCATTCATGTTTAGTTGATGATTAAGGAGGAGCTCAGATAGGTTGATAATGTCATGCTCTCAACTATTTCATTTGGACTTGAGACATCTACAGTATATCATGTTGTGTTCTCATTGTTTTTTCTTTTTGATATTGGAGCATATATTATGTCAGTGGGGGGTAGATTGTGGGAGACGAGTTGTCAAATTTTAAAGTGATTGAATATCAATGTATTCTTGTAGAATATTTGGTGTAATGAAATTTACTTACATTCTTTATTGTATCGGGCATGGCTACTGGTGATGAGTGTAGGTAGATTCCATGTTGCAGACCCTTTGGCATTTCCTTTCATAGTGAGAGCCCCATCATATGTATAAGTATCATCTATTTTTTATTTTTCTTTTTTTCATAAATAAATTCAAAACTAATTTTCATGATATTAGCAACTAGTATTTTGTATCTCGTAGGAAACACTTAGTGCACATGACATTGGATGCTAGAGTTTTATATCTTTGTTGACACAACCATTATATCTAGAGGAGGAATCAACAGAGGTAAGTTGTTGTTTGAATTCTTGATTATATGTTATAAATTTAGCATGCTATGAATATAATGTTATAGTTTAAGTTGTATATTCATCTGACAAACATAATTGAACATACACATGCCACAACCAATGAGGTCCAGGCATTGCCAAGGACATATGAGAGGACTCCTGAGTAGTGTAAGAGGTTGACGAGAGAGGTATTTATGATGAAAGTTTAATACTATAAATATCCATTAAAAAATGATCATTATGCATTTGAGTAATTCAATTTTAGATGCATAGAATCATATAAATTTAGTAGTCTAACTTTGGATTTTCCTTTTTTGTTTATGTAGGAGGCATTTGATCCACCTAGTGTAGGGAAGAGGCTGCATTTTGATCATCCACCACGAGCATGGGATAGTATAGTTGTCATAGGATGCCTCATGATACATTCTGAGATGGCATATGCCACATTGTATACAAAAACATTGATATTATACACATTCTGATGGCATGATTAGCCACATTTTGTATATGGATCTATGTATTTTGATATATATTCGTGTAATTTGTCTATGGATACATGAACTTTGATATATATATTTGTGTAATTTTTTTATGGATACATATATGTTGATATATATTTTTTTAATTTATGTGCACAATGATATACATATTAATTTAGTATAGTATTGTTCAATTTATTATGGATCATGTGTATTGTTCATTTGTTTATGGAATATCATTCATTTTGATCATGTTTTTTATATTTGATTCAAATGAAATAATTTGTGAATAACATTTTAACAACCTTTATTATCAAATTTTGATGCAATGTTTAATTTGAAATGCTATCATATATGTTTAATTTGAAATAATCTTTGCAATCCCTTAAGATGTCACTATGCTTCACCCACCCAAACACACTTAGAGCACCTTGGAAATGAGATAGGATATTTTAGGCCTTGGCATGACCATCCAATAGCATTCAACATTTCATCAATAGCCCTCACAAGGTCCAAGTTATGACCCTTGGAAGATTGACCTCGAAATGCACTTAGAGCATGAGGTGGCTGCAAACGATGGAGGCTCTTCATGGCTAGTAAAAAGGTGTCATTAGGGTTCATCCACCCATCTAGAGCAATGACACTGATGATTTGATGCCAAGATTAGTAGTTTCAAAGTTACATGGTGATGCACCTATGAACTAAGGCATACTACGAGTTTTGGCATCGAGTGAGATTGTTGTGTCGAATCCAAATGGAATGCGATCTTGCAAAAAAGAGATAGGTTATTTTAGGCCTCAACATTACCATCCTATAGAATTCTATGTTTCATCTATAGCCCTCACAAGCTCCAAGTTATAACCCTCAGAAGATCGACCTTGAAACACACTTAGAGCACCTTGGAGACTCTTCAGTACGAGGTGGCTACAAATGATGGAGACTCTCCATGGCTAGAACAAGGGTGTCACTAGGGTTCACCCATCCATATGGAGCTAATGGCATGAACAATTTGATGCCATGATCAGTAGTTTCAAAGTTACACTGTGATGTACCTATGAACTAAGGCACACTATGAGTTTTGGCATCGAGTGAGATCGATGTGCCAAATCCAAATGGAATGTGATCTCTTATAAATGACATAGATTATTTTAGGCCTCAACATGACCATCCTGTAGAATTTTATCTTTTATTGATATCCCTCATGAGCTCCAAGTTATGACCCTTGGAAGATTGACCTTGAAATGCACTTAGACCACTTTGGAGGCTCTTAGGTATGGGGTGGTCACAAATGATGGAGGCTCTCTGTGGCCAGAACAAGGATGTCACTAGGGTTCACCCATCCATCTAGAGCTAATGGCACTAATGATTTTATGCCAAGATCAGCTATTTCAAAGTTACATTGTGATGCACCTATGAACTGAGGCACACTGTGAGTTTTGGCATCGAGTGAGATCGTCGTGCTGAATCCAAACATAATGTGATCACTTGAAAATGGGATAGGTTATTTTAGGCCTCAGCTTGACCATCTTGTAGTATTCAACATTTCATTGATAGCCCTCATGAGATCTGAGTTATGACCCTCGAAAGATCAACCTCTAAACGCACTTAGAGCATCTTGGAGACTCTTCAATACGAGGTGGCCATGAACAATGGAGGCTCTTTGTAGCCAAAAAATGGGTGTCACTAGGGCTCACCTACCATCTAGAGCTAATGGCACTAATAATATGATGGTAGGATCAGGGGTTTCAAAGTTACGTTGTGATGCACCTATTAACTGTGGAACACTTAGTTTTGGCATCGAGCGAGATCAATGTGCCGAATCCAAATGGAATGTGATCTCTTAAAAATGAGAGGTTATTTTAGGCCTTAGCATGACTATCTTATAGTATTTAACATTTCATCGATAGCCCCGACGAGCTCTAAGTTATGACCCTTAGAAGATTGACCTTGAAATGCACTTAGAGCACCTTGGAGATTCTTTGGTATGGGGTGGTCATGAACAATGGAGGCTCTGTGTGGCTAGAACAATAGTGTTACTAGGGCTCACTCACCCATCTAGAGCTAATGTCATTGACAATTTGATGCCAAGATTAGTGGTTTCAAAGTTACACTATGATACACCTAGGAACTAAGGCACACTGTGAATTTTGGCATCGAGTGAGATCATTGTGCTGAATCCAAATGGAATGTGATCTCTCAAAAATGAGATAGGTTATTTTAGGCCTTAGCATGACCATTATGTATCATTTAACATTTCATCGATAGCTCTCATGAGGTCTGATTTATGATCCTCGGAAGATCAACCTTGAAATACACTTAGAGCACTTTAGAGACTCTTTGGTACAGGGTGGCCATGAATGATGGAGGATCTTTGCTTTTATAAAATAGGTGTCACTAGGGTTCATCCATCCATCTAGAGCTAATGGCATTGACAATTTGATGCCAAGATCAGTGGTTTCAAAGTTACGCTATGATGCTTATGAACTGAGGCACAATGTAAGTTTTAGCATCAAGTGAGATCGTTGTGCGGAATCCAAATAGAATGTGATCTCTCAAAAATGAGATAGTTTATTTTAAAACTTGGCATGACTATCTTGTAGCATTCAATGTTTTATTGATAGCCCCCATGAGCTCTGAGTTATGACTCTCAGAATATTGACCTTGAAATGCACTTAAAGCACCTTGGAGACTCTTCGGTATGGGGTGGCTATGAATTATGGATGCTCTCCATTGCTAAAACAAGGGTGTAACTAGGGTTCACCCACCCATCTGAAGCTAATGGCACTAATGATTCAATGTTGGGATCAATAGTTTTAAAGTTACATTGTAATGCACCTATGAACTAAGACACACTATGAGTTTTAGCATCGAGGGAGATCATTGTGCCAAATCAAAAGGGAATGTGATCTCTTGAAAATGAGATATGTTATTTTAGGCCTTAGCATGTCTATCTTATATCATTCAATGTTTCAGCAATAGCCCCCACAAGCTTAGAGTTATGACCCTTGGAAAATCAACTTTGAAATGCACTTAGAGCACCTTGGAGACTCTTCGATACAGGGTGGCCATGAATGATGGAAGCTCTCTGTGGCTAGAAGAAGGATGTCACTAGGGTTAGTATTAAGTAAAAACATTATTTTTACCTCTCTAAAGTTTTTGGCATTGGGCACAGTGCAAGTTTGGTGTTAGTATGTATTAAAATCATCATTTTTTAGGTCCCTCCACATAAATTACATTAAGTAAAATTATATTTGTTTCTTACATTAAATCAACAAGTTTACATTTACAATATCAAAAGTGTTTCATCATTATTACATCAATACTCAACTATCAAAATTGTAATGTCAAAAATCGTAGTGTCAAAAAAGTAGTGCCAAAAATCAAAGTGTCAAAAATAGAATAGATTTTTCTTTATTTTGCTTCTTATTTAGTTTTTTATCTTCATCAATGGCTAGTATTCATGATTTACCTACATTCCAATATCATAAAAAATATTAGTAACTTATTGTATTAAACAAGATAATCATTGAATCATTATGAGAAAAATAACATAATAAGTAAATATACTAGTCAAGTGTTTTGGTAAGGTCCTCTCTTTGTTTTAGGGTCTTTAATAGGGCTTCATGATCAGCATTAGTAATAGTAAAAAGTTCTTTTACTTTTGGTCTTCTTTGATGCTTCAACAACTTCACATTTGTTGCTGTAATAAGATGAAAATATATGAGAATTGTTTTGTGCTTATGATAGTCTTCGAATGTAGGAATTCCACTCCTTCTAAGCATGTATGTCCGCATCCATGTTCCAACAACAACCACTAAACTAGTACGATATGTGAATCCATCATCATCTATGATCAGTTGTACAAGCTTTTGTTTACCTCTTACACAATGTGTTAACCAATCATTTGATTTCTCATTATTCCCCAGTGGTGCAACCAATGCAAAGACATGTCCTGGCTAAAGAAGATCTAATAGATGGTTATGCTCAAGTGAACTTTCCATGTCATCATTTCAGATAGAGGGCATGATAGAAAATGGAGTAAGATAATGTGGAGCCCATGTGTCCACCCACTCACTTGACTCACAATGATCCCAATCACACTGAAATTAATTAGGACAAAAGCAAGCTAGTTGTCATGTCCAAATGGTTTGTGTACTAGAATCAAAGCTCCAAAATGAATGCATTTTTTGATGAGTCTCTCACTATAGCACAATTTGAAATATCACCTTTGGACCCTTCCTCAACCAACCAAAAGAACTTGCATACTACTGAATCAAGAGTCCCCCCTGTGATAATGTTGAACTACACCAATCAATAATACTACGAGTATCAAGAAGCTCTTCTCTTGAAATCTTCAATTGTTCCTTAACTAGTGCTCTCTTCACACATGCCCCTTCTCCATCATGTTTCCCTTTCCCATGGCTAGACTCAAAAAAACTCTAAATATGAGGTACCCCACTCTCTACGTGCATCGTACACAACCAATAAAACACGCCAGCATTCTTGAATTCACCTATGAAATTATCTAACCAAATGATATGTATGTCCATAGCAATGTCATGCTCCTGTAAGAAATCAAAATAATTCTCAAAACAATGTTGCACAAACTCGTAAGAGTGAGATCTATCATCACTCCTATAAAAATGGTACTCTCTAATCATCTTTCAACTATCTTCTGCACTATTAGGAGCGTGTCTATGTGTTATGTGGACAAAAATAGCAATTTGAATGGAGTTGTGATACTGAGATTGTGTCTCATTTTGAGGCTGCAATGTGTAGTTCTCAACAAAGTCAACAACTAATTTAATAGTGCCAATGGGAAAAGTCTCTTTAGAGATTCTAAATTGTTGATCAAACCACTAAGACTTGTGACTATATCTTGCATACTTTTAGAAAATATTTCTCTTGAAATTTGAAATAAAACTAGTCACACTGATTTCTTTTGCAACCAATTCACATCTAGAGACCTCAACCCCACTCTTCAATGTGTATTTCATCATTTCAGATACCATTGTTTTTACTATTTTCTTCCCAAGATCTTGTTCACAAACCTCATGGAAACATGTGTCAAACTTGGATAAACCACCACATTCTGAACACTTCTCAATTAAACAAGAATTTCTATAAAAGAAACAATCATCAACTCTATGACATAAAAATTGATCTAGCAAGTCTCTTGATGACTTTGGAAGCCCACTAGAAAAAAATTCTCCAACATTTCTTTACCATGCAAAGTAGAATGGATGGAGCATAATATTTCATGGTCCATAGAAAACTCGACATGGTACTTGCAACAACATGTATTTCAAATTTTAAGTCGCACATAATAAAATGGCTCCAAAGATTCAAAAACCCTTTGTGATATATGCAATCTTGGAAGAATCTCTCTAAATTCTTTAAACAACATAGTTTGACCTACCTCCAAATAATGTTTAGGATGTGGCATGCGATCTCTCATGCCAATTCTTAACTTTAACAAGTATTTAGCATTGGGTGATACTTTTGAGCTAGAGTGCCAAAACTATGTAATTTTTTCCTTCACATCATCAAATGGTTGGTTCAAATGCATCAAAAGGGGTCATAGGATAACCTATGACACCTTTCAACACATTTCATGACAACATATGTGCCTAGGGGCCCTAGGACCACTAGGGACCAATTTGGTTGGTTCAAATGTCTCGAAAGGGGTCATAGGCTAACCTATGACCCCTTTTAATGCATTTCATAACAACATATGTCCCTAGGGGCCCTGGGACCCCTAGGGAACTATTTGGTTGTTTCAAATGAGTTGAAAGGGGTCACAGGATAACCTATGACCCCATTCAACACATTTCATGACAACATATTTCCCTAGGGGCCCTACAACCCCTAGGGACCCATTTGGTTGGTTTGAATATGTCAAAAGGGGTCATAGGTTCAAATATGTCGAACCCCTTTTAACACATTTCATGAAAACATATGTCCTTAGGGGGTCTAGGACCCCTAGGGACCCATTTTCTTGGTTCTAATGTTTTGAAAGGGGTCATAGGATATTCTATTGCACCTTTCGATGCATTTCATGACAACATATGTCCCTAGGGGCCCTAGGACCCATAGGGACATATTCAGTTGGTTTAAATGCATGGAAAGGGGTCATATGATACCCTATGAACCTTTTCAATGCATTTCATGACCACATATGTCCCTAGGGGCCCTAAGACCCATAGGGAACTATTTGGTTGGTTTGAATGCATCAAAAGGTTTTTGATACATTTCATGACAACATATGTCCCTAGGGGCCCTAGGACCCCTAGGGGCCTATTTGATTGGTTTGAGTCTATCAAAAGGGGTCATAGGATAACCTATGACCTCTTTCGATGCATTTCATGATAACATATGTCTCTAGGGGCCCTAGCACCCCTAGGGACCTATTTGGTTGGTTCAAATGTGTTGAAAGGGGTCATAGGTTAACCTATGACACCTTTCAACACCTTTCATGACAACATATGTCCGTAGGGGCCCTAAGACCCCTAGGGACCTATTTGGTTGTTTTGAATACATTGAAAGGGGTTATAGGATAACCTATGATACCTTTTGACACATTTCATGACAACATATGTCCCTAGGGGTCCTAGGAACCATAGGGACCCATTTGGTTGATTTGAATGTGTCGAAAGGGGTCATAGGATAACCTATGACCCTTTTCGATACATTTCATGACAACATATGTCCCTAGGGGCCCTAGGACCCTTGGAGACCTATTTGGTTGGTTTGATTGCATCGAAAGGGATCATAGGTTAACCTGTGACACCTTTCGAAGCATTTGATCAGAACATATGTCCCTATGGGCCCTAGGACCATTGGGAACATATTCAGTTGTTTTAAATGCATCGAAACAGGTCTAGGATAACCTATGACAACTTTTGATGCATTTCATGGCAACATATGTCCCTATGGTTGGTTCAAATTCATCAAAAGGGGTCATAAGATAACCTATAACCCTTTTCAATGCATTTCATGACAACATATGTCCCTAGGGGCCCTAGGACCTATTTGGTTGGTTTGACTTGAAAGGAGTCATAGATTAACCTATGACCTCTTTCGACACATTTCATGACAACATATGTCCCTAGGGGCCCTAGGGAACCCCTAGGGACCTACTTGGTTGGTTTAAATGCATCAAAAAGAGTCATAGCTTAACCTATGACCCCTTTCGATGCATTTTTATGATAACATGTGTGCGTAGGGGCCCTAGCAAACCCCTAAGAACCTATATGGTTGTTTTAAATGCATCAAAATGGGTCATAGGATACCCTACAAACCCTTTCGATGCATTTCATGACAACATATGTCCCTAGGGACCCTAAGACCCCTAGGGACCCATTTTGTTTGTTTGAATGCATCGAAAGTGGTCATAGGATAACATATGACCCCTTTTGAAGTATTTGATGACAACATATGTTCCTAGGTATCCTAGGACCCCTAGGGACCTATTTGGTTGGTTCAAATGCATTGAAATGGGTCATAGGTCCTTTCAATGCATTTCATGACAACATATGTCCCTAGGGGCCCTAGGACCCCTAGGGACCTATTTGGTTGTTTCAAATGCCTCAAAAGGGTTCATATGATAACCTATGATCCCTTTCGATGCATTTCAATACAATATATGTTCCTAGGGGCCCTATGACCCCTAGGGACCCATTTGGTTGGTTTGAATGTGTCAAAATAGGTTATAGGATAACCTATGACCCCTTTGAATGCATTTCATGACAACGTATGTCCCTAGGGGCCATAGTACCCTTAGAGACCTATTTGGTTGGTTTGATTGTGTCGAGAGGGGTCATAGGATAACCTATGACCCCTTTTTGCACATTTCATGACAACATATGTCCCTAGGGGCCATATGATCCCTAGGGACCTGTTTGGTTGGTTTGAATGTGTCGAAAGGGGTCATAGTATAACCTATGATCCCTTTCTACACATTTCATGACAACATATGTCCCTAGGGACCCTAAGATCCCTAGGGGCCTATTTGGTTGGCTCAAATGTGTTGAAAGGAGTCATAGGTTAACTTATGACCCTTTTCAATGCATTTCACAATAAAATATGTCCCTAGGGTCCCTAGGACCCCTTGGGACCTATTTGGTTGGTTTGAATGCATTGAAAGGTGTCACAGGATAACCTATGAACTCTTTTGATGCATTTCATGACAGCATATGTCCCTAGGGGCCTTAGGACCTCTAGGGACCTATTTGGTTGTTTCAACTTCATCGAAAGGGGTCATAGGTTTTGATGTATTTCATGACAACATATGTCCTTAGTAACCCTAGGACCCCTAGGGACCCATTTGATTGGTTCAAATGCATCAAAAGGGACCATAAGATACTCTATGACCCCTTTCAATGCATTTCATGACAACATATGTCCTTAGGGGCCCTAGGATCCCTAGGGACCCATTTGGTTGGTTCAAATGTATCAATAGGGGTCGTAGGATAACCTATGACCCCTTTTGACACATTTCACAACAACATATGTCCCTAGGGGCCCTAGGACCCCTATGGACCTATTTTGTTGGTTTGAATGTGTCGAAAGGTGTCATAGGTTAACCTATGACCCCTTTTGATGCATTTCATGATAATATTATATTTAATAATAATAACCATAATAACAACTATATATATTACTATATTAATATATATAAAAATAATAATAATAATATAATATTACTAAATATAATAATAATAATGCCTACACTTCTCGAATTTTGGTTTCTCTCCAAAATTTAGGCTAGGCTATGAATGTTTGAAAGAATTTTTTCTGCCACTTTTTGGATACTTGATTTCATATCGAGTACTCGATCTAGTATCAGATACCCGATTTGAAATTAGGTATCCAATTAGGCTTGGTATTTACTGAACCTATTTGGTCAACTCAAAAAATGTGTTTGAGAAAGCTTTCACTAACATTCAGACTTTGAGTAGCCATCTGACAATATTATTTTCATCGAAATTCAATGAAATGAAAAGGGCTTTTTATAACACTCTCAAGATTCCATTGATATAATTTCTATTAAATTCTAAGTTCAATAAGTATTTATTAGTTAATTTTTAATGAAGTCATCTTTAAAGTGTTGATTGACATACTAATTGAAAAATAGCTATAACTTTCAAATGGTATAACATTTTTAAAATCCAAAAGTTGCGTCACATTTTATGCTTCGTGTAGTATAAGGAAAATAATTAAAATTAATCTAGTAAAGTTTTCAATTAGTTAAGGTGGTCAAACATGGGGGTTTTTTTATTCTAGAAAACTTATAGTAGAAAATTCATATTTAATTATTTATTTGGAATAAAAATTCTCAAAAATATGTGTCACATCCGGCCATGAGTATACTTTTTTAATATAGAATTATATTTAAAAATATTATCATTTGATTTTGATTAAGGTGGTCAAACATACACCTACTTTTTATTTTTGCCCTAAAATTTTTGTAGTACTGCATTAAAATCTAAACTTTTGACAAATCAAATTATTTTTTCTCTAGATAAGGCCTAGTAGTTTAGTAATTACATTCAATTTCCTACATATTTGTTTCTTACAAAAGTTTAATATAAAGCCCATAACTACTTTAAAATTACATGTCAAGTTAACATAAACTTGTTTTGCTAGTTTTTCACTACCACTTAAGGCCATAGTTTGGCTGACCATGATCTTGCACATACCCATAACAAACACATAAAAAAAATTTAAAAATAGAGAAATAAAAACTAGTTGCAAGAACAAAAGGTTGGCTTCTTACTACCTCCAAAAATATGGAATTTCAAATTTGAAATTTCAAAAATAAAACATGCAAAGCCACATTGTCATTTTCCTTACAATATTTTCTAAGCTAGAGCCACCACCAACATCTGAGAACTATCTATACAACCCTAAAAGTCTTCTTTTTATAAGCAATTTTCCACTACCTATGATGGCTGTAGAATTTTAACCCTAGACCTTGAGGTCGACCAACCCTGAATTATTATTATTTTGGTTGGTAACCAAACCTAGATTATTATTATTTTCATATTTTGTTACATTAGAGTAGGCCCCAAAACTTTTAGAACTCAAAAGAAATTATTTTTGGGCCATTTGGGGTAGGGCAACTTTCAAAGACCATAACTCATCACCAATTTATTTGAATAACTATTATGACCCCATTTTAGAAATGTTGTGATATGATATACATAACTTAACTTGCACAAGATCCACATAATTGAGGTTTGAACCCTTTTTCGAAGCCTCTAAAGCCTTTAAAACCAAGTTCAAAGTTTTTATACCATACTACCAATACCAAAAAAAAATTAATATCTTCAAAAATAGACTTGATACTATAATTAAAATTTACTAACTGGATGATATATCTAAAATAAAACTCCAAGGATGAAATTAGAATATTCTAAGCTCAAACAACTAACTTACTAAAAATAGTAAGCCTTTGAAAATAGTAACTTTGCACTAAGATAAGCCTTATTGAAGAGAAATTAGAAATATTTTTGGGTGATACAATATTTCACTTGCTAGACTAATTGCCAAAATTTCCCTTTGTGATTCACAACATGGCTTAACCACCCCTTTGCTATATAATTCTAGTGGTTGTATTGGGCATTGAAAGGTCAATCTTTTGGTTCATTGAAAACCCTATCTTGTAACAAGTGGTATTAGAGCTTGGTTACATGTTTGAATCTCATTTCTTAATGTTGAGTAGGGATTATTGGACTAGCCATCAACACTCCTCTTCAAGATTTATGGCATGGCTTAACTGCCTCCTATGTTTTATAACTCTAGTGCTTGTATTGTTTATTGAAAGGTCAATCTTTTAGGTCCCCAACTAATACATCATACTATATATATATGAGAAAATTTTGATGATCACAAGGTGACTAGGAGGGTCATGGGTGACTAGTACTCGCTCATAACCTTGCAATATTTCTATTGTTTATTTTTGTGCCCCTGCCAAAATTTGAATTCAAATAAAAACCCCACCCAACGGTCATCTCTCCAGTTTAATATTATTTAAACCCCCCCCCCCCGCCCCCAGGAATATCAAAAAAATTAAACGATTGAACCTTATGATGTTCCTTAGTATATTTTTGCAAGCCCACAAGTCCCCCATTGTCAAATCAGCTCAGATCAATGGTTATGTCACTATGGAAAGTTGCACGTTGTTTTTCCATAGCGATATAGCTCTCTTTTTCTGCGTGTCAGGTGGGTCCCCTTTTTTTTTGGCTATTTTTCCAATGTCAAGTTTGGATAAAGCCACCAGAGCTCACTACCTCACTATAAAAAAAACTATACATCTCACCGTTAGTGAGATAGCGAGGTGTCGTGAAATTCATAGCAGGTGGGTCCATTTTTGATGTGACATCGCTGTATTTTTTGATGACCCACCAGGGCTCACTAAGTCACTACCAGGAAGTTTGTGGTTTTCTCTAGTAGCGAGTTAGCAACCGACCTAAAAATGAAAAAACATGGCAGGGTTAGGAAAGGGATGCCAGGGTGGACATGGTGACTATGTTGAGGTGTGTGCCAAGTGTGTTGAGGTATTTTGTGGGCCTAGAGGTTTTAAGGAGATAGTGTAGTATTATGGCGAGTCTTTCACTATCATCAGATCAGCATGGATCTATGGTCCTCGCTGACTCGCTATGGGAAGATGCACATTATTTAGGTATAGCGAGTTAGCGACTTAGAAACACATGGATTGTGGGTCCTATTTCCTTGTGAGCTACAAAATGTAGGGCTACCTGACAGATTTTATTGTACTTTCAAGGCCGTCAGATGGTGGTAGATTGATGGTCCTCACTATCTCACTATGGAAAGGTGCTCAAAAGATATGCATAGTGAGATTACGACTCTCTGACATGTGTCTCAGTGGATCTAGTTAAGGTAGTAACGATTTGACGTGCCAGTGATTAGTATAATGTCACAGTCAAGATTTTTAAAGAAAACATGGCCTCATTAGTTAAAATACATGGTCAATTGCATGGAAACTTGTGAGGTGGCAGAATAAAATGAGACTATTGGTCCATGTGGTGCATTTTCATTGTGAGATTTGGCTGACTCGTTGACCTTGCTGATTCATGCACCAAAAAATGATAAGAGATCGAGGTTTTGCATGAATCTGATCTTCAGGATCAATTCCAACCACCAGAAGTGAATGCGAGACAAGGAAGAACACTCCATCGCCCCCCCAGTTGGTCCATCTACCTAATCAGGATAGTTATTTCACCGTCTCTATCTTCTCAAGGCCTTGTTTTAGTTAACAAATATTTAGATCAGATTTTCTTCTGGATCCCCATGATTGTTCTCTACAGGACTTCAATGTAGTGGTTGTAGAATAACTATAGTTAGAGGACATCTTAGTTATGCCTGCACTATAAAGGAAAATTTTGTAGATTTTGTTCAGGTCAATCATTCTCCATTATTCTCTGTTGTTTCTCTGTAATTCCAGTGTAAAATTCCCTTTCCCTCTGAACTACATGATTTCTCCTTATCTCTTTCAGCCATTGGTGTGAAGTGCAAGAACTCTTTGCCTCCACTAGTGTTTTGTGGAAATCAATAACCTGCATGACTATATCCCCCTAGCCTATGAATGATAATATAAGTGAATTTCTCTTCCTTGTGTCATTCATCTTGGTTTTCTAATCTGCATGTGATTATTTGATTAAAGCAAGTTTGAGTGTGTATATCCTTAGTTTCATTCTAGTTCAATAGTGCATATATGGGCAGAGTTTGGTCTGAACACTCTATTTTGGTGCATCACCTCTTTAGATTAAATTAGGTAGATTTTCTTTCATGCTCTCCTTCTCCCTTTTCCTCTCTAAGAGTACTTAGGTGCATCTTGATAGTAAGAGGAAGTCGGCCTTCTTCGGAGACTCAACCTCACAGTCCAAGTCCCATAGCTTGGAGGTTGTTTCCATGTTTCACTAGGTTGTACTCATGCATAGGCTTTGGACAAGGGTGCAAACCTAAGTGACAATAGTTTTTGGCATGCCCGGTGGGACCACTTTTCAAAAAAATTCAATCCTACTGGTGTCAAAAGGGAAGATTTCAAAATCAATACAGAGGAGATAGTATTGGCTTCAGTGTTTAAGCCTTCAAGAGGCTCATTCTTCAAAGTACTTGGTGACTCTAAGCTTCAACACGTATCTGGTTCCAAACCAAAGTTGTGGTGATTTATGCCCAGAGCTGAAACAAGGGCATCTTCTAGAGGCAAGTTTTAGTATCAAGAGCTTTCATTTTCAAACCCTAGAAGAAGGAAGACTAGAATATCTTTATCACTTGAAGGAGTGTAATAGTAATAAATACACCTACAAGATCTATCTCTACTCCTCCTGCTGTTAGATCTCAACCTAGACTACCATCAATACATATCAATAGATCACTTGTCTATATGGCATTACCTAGAGCTCATACTTTTGCCACCTTTAATGGTGGGAGCCCTCTCTTATTAGCCCAAAGACAAGACATACCAATAGCTGCACTTAAAAGTATACCAGAGTTTACTGGTGAAACTTCTATCTCTCCCTCAAAACACATTCAAGAGGTCGCAAATGTCTATAATATCCATAGTATTATAGAAGATGATGTCATAGTTAGGCTCCTAGCCTCATCCTTGAAAGGAAAAGCACTACAATGGTATAGAGGTTTAGCTCATGGTTCTATAACAGATTAGGATGGATTAGGAGCAGGATTGTGCAAACATTTTGAGGATAAAAGTGACTATTTGTCACTTTTAGAGCAGTTGACTACTATAAAAAAGAGCCCCCCATGAATGTATGACTGATTTTAATTATAGATTTCAAAAGACATGGGATAGAATACCTACTTTAGTGAAGCCTACCCCTGGTAATGCCTTCTTGCATTACCTTAGAGCTTTTAACAGTGATATTGCCACTACAATCCAAACTATGGGAGGAGATACCTTGCCTAATGCTTATGACATAGCAATAAGGGTAGAAAATATATTGATAAAAGGAGGTAAGCTAGCTCAAAGGCCTCCTATGCCTTTATTCCCTAATGTTCCAAATCATCAACTAGTAATGGCTCCTCTTCCCACAACTTCTACATCACGATCCCTTGTCCTAGTCCCTCAAGCTTCTACATCTTCAAATGGGATAGATGAAATCAAAGAGATGATGCAATCTCTGATGCAAAACATGGATAAAAGAGAAAAGAACCTAGAGAAAAAATTGCAAGATCATGGGAAGAAGTTAGAAGATCAAGGGAAGAGGCTGGAGGATAATTTCTCTATGATGCAGAAAGTGAGCAACAAGGTGGTGACTTTAGAAAGACAGCAAGCTCAAGATAGTAAACCTCATCAATTACAGTATCAAACTCCAAGTAGTGGTAGGCCTCCAAATCCTAATC
Organism: Cupressus sempervirens; assembly: GCA_028749045.1. NCBI lineage: Eukaryota > Viridiplantae > Streptophyta > Pinopsida > Cupressales > Cupressaceae > Cupressus > Cupressus sempervirens. The sequence continues at coordinate 763,487,136 of CM053792.1, read as the reverse complement.
ATTGGAACAATTATTTTGATCAGAGTAGGTAGGGTGGCCATGCTTCAACCTCAAATGTAAATCAAAGTAGGGCCATAGTCCCTCAAAATAATATGGCTGAAGATCAAGATTTTTGTCCCTCCTGTAACTACTCTTATGCCTATTGTATGTGTCAGAAGGCTAAATATTTTATGGCTTTGAAAATCCAAGAACCTGCAGCAAAACAATCATCCAAGGAGGACCAATTCAAAGATGCCTCAAATATGCAAAGACAGGGTGATTGCTCTTTTATGGATCATCAGATGAAGGGGCATTGTAATGTAAACTAGGATTCCATTGCTCATAAAACTAGAAGCAAAAGAAGAGCTATGGAAGATGTTGCCCCTCCTCTCCCTAATTAGGCCTCAACTTCAAATGTGACATCTCATGAGCAAGCAACAAATAATCAATCAAGTACCTTTTAGCAGCAAAGGCAAAATCATGGCAGGAAGGATGCAAGCGATCCTCAGGTTACTACATCTCAACCTCATACAATTGTAGCTCCCAAGGTTTCTATCAAAGCACCTTCTATGCCATTCAGTGTGGTAGAGAAAATGAAGAAGACAAATGTGAATATCTCTATGTGGGATGTTGTTGCTACTATACCCATGCAAAAGAGGTTGTTGTAGCAAGAATTGGAAAAAATTGAACCAAAGGATCAGACACCTAGTATGGAAAGTGCCACAAGCCTGGTACAACCATTAGATAGGGAGGTAGAAACAAGAAAAAAGGTTAGACCCCCTCCATTCTATGTTTCTCTAATTATAGGGGGCAAACTAGTCCATAATTGCATGATTGATTCAAGGGCTAGTAGTTTAGTGATGCCTAGGTGTGTTGCTAATGCTTTGGGAATGAAATATGAGCCCATTGTTAGGGATGTATTACAGTTGGATGGTAGTACAATCAAGACTTTAGGGATCCTTAGGAATGTGGAGATGGCCTTACATGCATGCCTTGGTTGTACTATAAGCCAAGATATCTCTATTGCTAAGGTCAAGCCATATTTTGCCATCTATCTTTCAAGGGATTTCACTGCCCAAACAGGTGGTTACATATCTTTTGATTGGTCATATATGTCTTTCAAGATGAGATATGGAGCCAATGCTTCAATCAAAGTAGAGTCTCAAGCCCTCCATCATACTAAATCTTACACCCCTAATTCCATCAATATGAATTTCCCTATCCTAGAGATGGATGAGAATGACATAGTGAATGAACCCACCACTTACCTAGTAGAGATACCTGATTTTTTCTTGGATGAGTGGGCTAATGCATATAAATTTGACCCTATGTTAGAAACCCTTGAGATAGGTCTTAGTACATACTCTATATTGGAGAAAGATGCTCTAGTTCCCTATCTTGTGGAGAATAAAGAAGATATGAGTGGGATATGGAGTATGTACTTTGATGGCTCAAGAAATAAGAATGGGTCAGGGGCTAGTTTAATGTTGATTTATCCTACACAAGTAAGGTACTACTTCTCCTTTAGGCTCCAATTCAGTTGCACTAATAATGTAGTCGAGTATGAATCCTTGATTCAAGGTCTCCTACTTGCTCAAAAAAGAGTAATCCAAGCCTTAAGGGTGTATGGAGACAGTAAGTTGGTGGTTAATCAAGTGAGAAATCATAATACCACCAAGAATGGTTTGCTCAAGTCTTATAAACATAGGTTATGGGATTTTCTTGAAGGTTTCAATGCATTTAATATTCAAAGCATCCCTAAAAAAGAAAATAGACATGCTGATAGACTTGCAACAATAGGTGCATCTTATGATGTGCCAGGGAATCTTGAGGAGGAGAAGAAGCAACAAATCAGAGTGGTAGTAAGGCAGTTACTATCTGCTCGACACTTACTAGTTACTCAACACTTATTGTATATCCCTCTCTTGACATATACTATCTAGCAACTTATGCTCAACATGTATTACTTGTTTAGCATGAACTAAGTAAATGAATTTAGTATATTGTCACTCATATGTCAAAATCAATCTAAGATAAACAATCTCCCCTTTGACATGAGTGGAAAAATACTTGGTCATGCATGAATAACCTTATCCTTTCAAGCATAACTTGGATAACATCATAAAAAAATTTAAAATTTCAAAATTTTGTAAAACTTATGACTCATCAGTCATACCTAAAAATTCAATAACTCCCTCTGAGTTGATTGTTCTATTCTAAATTGAAATTGAATACTCCTACTGAGTAGATTATGCATATGATGATTCTATTTCTATTTGATCTCCCCTAAACTAATCTCTTCTTTCAAGAATTCTTCCCTTTTCTCCATTCTCTCCCTTCATTTATTTTCCCCTTTTTGACACTTATGCCATGGGTTGCACATGAATAGTGTGTTTGTCCAAGAAAGTTTTATGAACCTCAAGTATTATCTTCAGAGCTACATCCCAATTATCACATGCTACTTCCAATGATTTGATTTGGATGGCTAACTTGGAAAAAAGATAAATTAAGCCTTAAAGTGTAGAAAGATGGGGATCTTACTGCATTAATGTCTTTGAAAAGGCTAGCTCCTTGTGAAGTATAGCCATGTGAGGGGTTAGCATGGACTGGATGTTGATTAGTGTAGCTTGAATATTTGCATCTTGAGCATGTAGAGCTGCCAACTGACCTTGGGAATTCATCAAATTCTTGTAGTGTTTCTAACTTTGAGCTAGAGAACTTGGTAGAGTAGTACCTGTTAGCTTCATATATTCATCTAGGTTTGCAATATGGTGTTGGACTTCTTGTGTGAACAGAGTTGTAGTACACAACTTGGTGTAAAGTAAGAAAATATTCTCTAAAAATTTCTTTGCACTTTCAATCTTGGTTTCTAACTCAACTTGACTAAGTACAATAGCACTTGATATCTTTTTATTGATTTTTCCTTGAAATTTTCTTTTAGAACATTCAACTAATTTTACATTGGAATCTAGGTTTGCATAATTGATTTGTTCTACAATGTTTACCAACTTCTCCATGATAGGATTTTCTTCTTCAGGTGTTGGTAGGCTAAATGCATCAATAAATATATTCTTGATGTCTTGCAATGCTTTCTTCTACCTATGCTCCCTTGTAAGTAGTTCTTGATGCTTTTTCCTTGCAAGTGAATCATGTAGTATGCTCATTTGTTCAATAGTGATTATTGCAAGGTCAAACTTTGGTAAAACAATCACTTCATTAACACCAAATGATGTAACCTCATCTACCTTGTATGTACTAAGACTAAACCTTGATGACTATAATGGTGTAGCTTCTACACTCGTCCTGTGAAGTGCTTGACTTAGAGGAGTAGTAGTTGATGGAAAAGTAACCAGTGTTTGTATTGATAATTGCTCCTCTAGCTTTGTAGTCAAGTGTGACTCTTTAGTCCTCTCCTCTTCTTGCCTTTTAATTTCAATTTCACCTTGAACTTGTGTTTGAACCTGTGCATTTGTAGCAACTTCTAGTACTAACACAATGTGCACCAATTTTTTGATGTATGTCATGGATATCTCTTTTCTTTGATACACTACAATGGGTAATGTATGTTGTATCATAGTAAATTGAGGGGTTTTTGATATTTCTTGCACTTCCACCTCTATAGATGTCTTCTCTACCTTCTTAAGTTCATCTACACTCACCAATATAGGATGACTACATACTTGTTCCTTGGTGGTGGTGTCTAGCAATATCTTCTTCGTGTCCTCCTTTGTTAGGGGATTGATGTTCTGAGACACAATGTTAGAAACTTCCTTGATCTATATAATTTTAGTGTCTACTTTATTCACATGTTGTGGACTTACACTTGACATCTATATATTTGGTACACTCTATTTTGTTTGTTTCTCATCTTCAACTATTTCTTGTGTATCTTCATTTGTCTTAGTGCCTTCCACATGTGCATCTTTTCTAGTATCAACTTTAGTAACATCAGTTACTTCTTGTTCACCTTTTTCATCACCTACCTCAATAAGTGTATGCTCGATTGCCTTGGGTGTTGTTAGCCCATAAACTACCTTCCATGTTAGGATAATCTACTAAACAACATCTTCAATTTTATTCTAAAAAATATTATATGCTCAGTACTTTGGAGCAAATATTCCTGCATACTTCTTTATGGCCTTTGTCATTTCAAATTTATCTAAATCTGGCACCATTCTTGCAAGTGTAGTTTCTCTTATATTTCTCTCTATTGCGAGACTATATTTCTATCTTTTCTCAACTCTATCATATAAGTTCTTTGGTAGAGAGTTGGAAATCTCAATTGGAGTCATCTTAAATGTTTTCATCATAGCATATACTGACTCTTCTACCTTATCTATTTCTATCTTTCCAAGCTTATCAAATTGAATATGTGAAAATCCACTTAAATCTGCACTACCCTTTATATTTTCACATAGATTATCTAAATCAGAAGAAGGATTTTGGCTTACCACTTTCAATTGGCTATTATCATTAGATTTTGTCCTCTTCTCATTTCATTTGACTGGAGCAATGCACTTTCTCCTTTTTCTCTTCCTAGACTCATCATCTTGTATAGCTTTCCCAACCTTCATTTCTTTTTTCTTTTCCACTTCTTGAGCTTTCTTAAGAGTAGCTCTTGTGTTGGTTCTAGTAGTTGGAACTACAAGCTTAGGTTTTACAAGCTTCTTTGGTTTGCCGACTACTAGAGCTTTAGCTTTCCTCTTCTTCTTCTCTCTGGCTATAGGTCCTTCACTAGCTTCTTCTTCCTTGACACCTTCTTTAAGCTCAGCTTCCTCTTCACCTTGATCTTTTCCTTGACCTTGGGTTAGAGCCAATGGTTCTTGAGAAGTGACATCTTCTTCTTCATCATCTTTATTGTCTTCCTCTTCTTCAACTTCCTCTACTCCACCAAATTTTTCTTTAATATTCTTAATGATTTTGTTCTTCTTTCTTAATACTGATGATGTCTTCTTCTTTCTTAATATTTATGATGCCTTCAAGTCTATAGTTATCTTTGATTTTTAATCATAAATAATGAAAGGCAGTAGCCTTATTATCTACTTCTTCTACAAGCAAAGTTGTAATTGTTGCAGATGCCTCATCTACATTAATCTCATATCCTAGAGGTCGTAACCATCTCACCCTTGGAACTACAACCTATACATATGTAAAATTAGTATCAACTAGAAAGCAAATAGTATTAAAAAATTTCTCAACTACTGACACTAGAATCCTATGTCTTTTTTTCATTGACTTCATAAAGTCCTCAAAGTAACTAGTCATAATAAACTCAAAATTCTCTCTTATTTTCTCAATGAACTCACCTATTTGTACTTTAATAGATTTATTTGTCTTCCATCCAACTTTACCAAAGAAAGGAAATGTGTTCTACACATAGAAAATATACATACAACTAGTATTGATCCAAACTTGCACTATGCACTCTTGGTTTTCCTTATGGCTCCCAAGTTTTCTGATAATTGTTGGAAGTATAGCTCAACAAGGTCATAAGAATGATCCTTCTTCACTATCTTGTATCCTACATCAAAAACAATACAAGGTACACTATTCAACCTACTTGATTGAAAGAATGTGTGTGAAATAATCCTTACTACAAAAGAAATTATTGGATCTATAATGGTATCAATTGTCATTCCCCTCTTGTTCCACACCGCCCCTATGTTTTTCTCAATAACCTCTTTTTCTTCACTTCTCATGGTTTTGGGTCTATCTAGGGTTGGATACCCTATTACCCTCTACACAATCTTCTTAGTAGTCTTGATAGGTCCATTTTCTAACCATACAAAATTTTCATGAATTATGCTTTAAACAATATTTATCCACTGTGTCTAAAAAATCTTGGGGAAATCTAAGGCATGAGTTAACCCTTTTCTTTCTACAATATTGTATTCCTCCTTTAGTATTCCATTTTTATGCAATTTTCCATATAGGTATTTGATTTACATGTCACCTATGCTACCCAACTTGCATGTGTAACAACATCTCACATCTTGAATCATTAAGAGTTGTGGTGGTATCATGGATAATGCACCATACGAGTCTTGTTTATAATTAATGTCAGCAATTACTTTGAACTTCAGTTGTCTAATCTCATTGATAATTAATTAAACATTTAAAACTTCCTTTCCTCTTTGACCTTAGTAGAAGAAGAACTAGACACCATATTTAATACCTAGGGTTTACACAAATTTAAATAGAGTAGCTCAACACACAATAAATACCTTCACAAATCTAATTAATGGTGTCAAACAGTGGTTGAATTCACTTTGCAAAGTCTTGGAATAATCTCTTCAATTCACCTTTAGCTCTGCATGCTCTTTCCAAATTCAAATGATGTCAAATGAGTCTAAAATTGATCATATAGACCTTAAAACTTCACAATTAATGTTGAGTGCTTACATAGCTATAAGCTCAGCTTGAATAGAAATTTCAACTCACTCGACTTCCATGTAGTTTTCTTTAAGCTCAAAAACCACTACAAGATTGGTCAAAATTATCACTTATGATGGCTCAAAATTAGCTAGATTTCACTTGGCAACTTAAGTGAAACTTTTCATGCTCGACAATAACATGAAAGCTAAGAAAACTTAAAGATTTCTTCCAGATTCTAAACAACACTTTGCATCTTTCTTCATGCAAATATAATCTTTTCAAAACTAAAACCTTGGAAATGATGTATAGTATATCTTTTGAATATCAATCCCACACATACCTCTTGATTGCTTAATTGGAGGTGGTATGACTAATTGGAGGTGGTATGATCACTTGATCCATTGGGTGAAGTGATCCCATATGAACTTGATGTGTTGCAACCTTCCTTTCTCTTCCATGTCTTGTTCATCTCATATGTGACATTCTCAACATCTGCCTTTCCTTTTCCTTTATTGAATTCATTGCTAGGTGCCTTTGATCTTGTTGGACAATTTCTTCTTATGTGACCAATCTTCAAACAACTAAAACATGTAGTTTCACTAATACATTTGGCATCGATTTGTGATGGCTAAGTGTCACAATTACGACCACAATGTGTTGCCACTATGATAGTAATAGACGTCATTGTTTTTTAGTCACAAATTATGATGTCTATCCTCTATCGTCACTATTTTGATGCCCATCCATCACAATGAAACCACTTTATAATGGCACAAATCTCGTTGCAAGGCATGCGATGTACGTCGCAATTTCAACATCTGCTCCAAGCATTGCGATAGCATCTGGCCACGGGGTCACTATGGTACAGCTATCCCAATAATTTCCTTGGACATTGCAATTGTGATGTCCATGGAAAATTACAATGGGGTCGTTGTGGTGGTGATGCCGATGGCCATCACAATTGCGATGTCCATGCAAGAATTACAACAACATCGTTTTGTCTGCAATGCAAGGGCCATCGCAATGGTTGGGTGGACGTTGCAATTGTGATGTACATGGCAAGCACTATGGAGGGGCTGTTGTGGCAGAAATGCCAATTGCCGTAGCTGCCACAACAACCCTACTGCAAGCATATTTAGCCTGCTACTTCAGCCACAAACATTAGCAATGTTACACCCATTCTGAACCACACCAGCTATAATTTTTTATGTCTCAGTTTGCTGCATAGAAACAAAACCATTTATTTTGTTTGATAGACCATTTCCACATGATTTTTGTGGATACTTAGAAGAGACTAAACATGCAAAACTTTTTGCAGATAGATACTCTTTTCCAATAGGGATTTTTGCAGAGCGTTTCTGCTTAAGAAAAATGTCAGCCTTCTTAAGCTATAACTTCGTGCATTTCTTCCTTTCATTGGATCATTTCTTCCTCAAAAAATGCATTGCTCTTAGAAGAAAATGCGCCCTGAAAGACAATGCTTGTAAAAATCGAGGACATGGAAGATGCTTCATAAGCTTCAATCTATTTCTACTAACAAGGTAGTGGTTGTCCTCATGGTGTTTTTGGTACTTTTGGCTGGAAATACATTTAGTTTCTTGACTATATTTCTACAACCTACGTGGATGCATAGATTTTACACATGACCCATTCATTTCCCTTCCCTTACAAAGAAAAGTACCATTTTTGCCTCCCTACCAAAAGGAACATATAAAGATTCATTAGGACTAAAAGCAATTTTCTCAAAAGCAAACATATACATTGCAACATTAATACAAAAAACAAGCACCTAAAATAAGGAACCATCTTCCAGGGATAGGAGCTTAGCAACCTCACTCTCATTATCTATAGAATTGTGGACCACACTACCATTCTCTAGATGCTCACCAGCTACAATTTTACCATTTGAATCATTTTTTGGAAGTTTAGTAGCATGATGTTGAGTAATAATACCTGCCAAACCATTTGTAGAATGTTTGACATTCTCATGATTTGTTACCATTAATTTTTGAATAAGCTTTAGAATTTCTACCAATATAGTTCTCATTATCATTGCTCACATCACAGTTTCGAGAATGTCTAACAACCATAATATTAAAATTACCCACAGAATCAGTTCACTTTATTTCAGATTCCTACTTCTTAACATTATTACTAGACCCATTCGATGTGCATCCATTACTTATGGTATGACTTGACTAGAAGACATTATTTTTTTGAATACCATTGGTTCTTGGAGGCACCATCTATAATGTAGCATCATGATTTTCTGATGATCTAGACTTTCTAAAATGAAATTGACATTTGACAAATTTTCTACCTGTTGGGGTATCTTGTTTACACCTACAACACTAAAAGAGATTGCTATCGTTTGGAAAGAATGCATGTTTTATGTCACCTGGGGGGTATATGAATCTTGTAAGTGGTTTTCCTTTGGATGTCCAATGTTCAATGACACCCTCTTCTTTAGTTTAGAGCCATTATACTAAGATTCAGACCCACCTGCTGTTTGAATGCTAGTTTTCTTATCTCATATATAGAATAGCATGTAAGCTTTCTGGGAAAGCACACTTTTCTCACTGACTGAATAGACCTAGAGTACAAAATGTCATAAGAATAACTTCAATTAGTCTAAGCAACTTCAATATAATTAGTGTTACCATATAAAGAAAAGGTTCTACATAAAATTGTAGTTCTTTTGTGTATTCTGTTATACACAAATTATAATGAGCTTGCTCCACAAAATTAAACATGTCTTCACAACTATAGCAAATGTATACCCAATTATCATCTAAAGCATGCCAGATGCCTATGGATGAATGAACAAAGAAAAAATAATGACTAGAATGTGTGCTCCAGCCATCATGAACAAGAACACCATAAAGAGTGTACTTAAAATTGCCCTCCTGTGATTGATCAATAGACAAAGAAACTAGAATATCATTCAAATGTGCAAAATTTATTAAAAAACTAGTAGATATTACAAAAAATATATTATTAGATTCCATTGAAAATGTGATCCACTGGCAAGTAATATTGTAAGGGCTACTTATATGTGAACTGCTAACAAATGGTTTGAGATCCAACGTACAACCAAAGTCTACTTTTTTGTCAATTTTTCCTCCAGATCCAACTACACTGAAGTGCTTGAGATGAATTGCAAGAACATGTGGTGCTTTATAAATTTTGAGTTGTTCTAGGGCCTTCACTTTTACTTTTCATCGTTCACATTGATCTCTTTTCACACCCCCATCTACCTACTCCACTGCCGTGTAATGGGATAATGCTTTCAACAAGGAATCTGCTCAAATGATCTCTAGGCTCAAATCTAAGAAAGGATCAAATTTATTTGAGCAATAAGAAAATTATGTGCACTTCACCTACAAGCCAGGTTGAAGAAATTGTTAATGAATAAAATACTTTTCTAAGACTATAACCTAGAGTTCCCAACATAAAAATAATTTTGAAAGGTTTAAGTGACTCAAAAAATCCCATTTATGAAATGAACAGTAAATCTTGGAGGTGTCTATAAGCCCCTCTCTATTCCCTTGCTAATATTAAAAAAGATGATGTTTAGATATGAATAACTTCTTATGATATCTTCTTACATTCACTCATCCTTGTTAACAAAGTACGAGAAATTTTGAAAATATAAACACCTAAAAATCACAACCTGACTTATGAGTTGGCCACCAAATATTTTATGTACTAGACACTTCTCATAAGAAACAAGTGATTCAATTAAACAATATAGATAAATATACTCATATTGGTGAAAGAAAGTTTTATGTTTTTTCTACATTTTTTTTTAATATATGATTTTTTCCTTTGTTCAGAATGTGAAATATATAGCAATGCATGGGAGTTGAAAGTGTAGATACAATGCCCATCATATGATCTTTCTATCTCTTGAGTCAATTCTTTTCAATGTGCTTGAGCATACATAGAACAAACCTACATAATTTATAAGTTTAGGCCAATCTTGTGAAGCAACAACCTGAAAGTTCAAGAATCATGAGAAAAATTAAACATGGAAAAAAATCCAATACTATCATCATTATAATCTACTAGAAATAGAAAAATTTTCATGTCCAAACCTATCAATAAATGCCTAAATGCAACACCTTTTCCTATAGAATAATTCATCTACTCTAATTTTTAAAACTTATAGAAATTATATTTCAGAAGTTTGTTAGGCAAAACACGTAGATAGATATGACATTATTCTCATGCTCAAATTACTGATAGCATAACATATATTAATTCAATGAAACTAATTTTAAGAAGTGTTCAGTAATCTAGATGCCTATTTCACATGTGAGCAGTGGTACTCTGCAACAATCATGAGATAATGTAGTTCAAATTTTGGTGAGAATGTTGAAATTTGATAAATAAACTTACATTGTTAGTGAATGTACATGTAAGTTCATAAGGATCATTGTGATGAAACTAAGTTACAATCATGATTCCAGGAACAACCTGTCAAATAATAAACAAGTCAGAATATGAATTTTATTAAATTTTAAAAGTTTAGAGATTAGAGATTGGATCTGTAAAATTTAGTTTTACATGTTTAGGGATTTAAAAAAGAAATCGATCAACCAACATGTAGGTGCCATGATGAGATGACACACACCTATCCATATGCAAGAACTGTGGCATTATAACCTTGGAATAAACCATCAACAAGTGGAGCAACACATTCTCCAAAAATCATTGATGATGGAGAACCAGTGCTACCATACACATGATCAAATGTAAATGAATGCATACCAATTTGCACTTACAAAATTATAATCAGAAATTGGTAGAAGTTAGAAATATACTCTACGACTCAATTGAATGTAAAATCCAGATCTCATAATCTATATGATTAAAATATAAGGCATTAATGGATTTCAATAAATTGAACCAAGTACTGAGAAAATATGCATCATGCACTATTTAAAAAATAAATGGCATGATTGTATTTTCATGTGCACATATTAATATACAAAAGAAACTAGCAATTTGAAATCTGTGTCTGATACAGAAGTGTAATTAAACAACAAGAGAGTTGGAATTGTAAAGATTATTGTTACTGTATTTCTAACACTGTAGTTTCATAATGAAAAAAAGTTCTGTTGAGTTGCTCAACACACACACAAAATATTAATTTGTGAAGATTCAATTACTAAGAGTCTAGTTTAAAAGTGCGCAAAGTTGTTGTCTAAAAGACTTTGACATAATTCATGAGCTCAAAGGTGCTAATCAATCTGTGTTGTACCCTACACAAGGAGTTTACTTCAACCCATACAATGATTTGACCAATTGAAATAACTGATGCTCTAGGAATTTCCTTGAAATTTCTTTATAATCTATTGTACTCTTGAGATGCATTGACCTGATTTTGATAATCTATGGACACTAACATATTTACTTCTTTCTTTCTTGAAATTCAAATCCTTCGAGTACTTACATATTTGCTTCCTCTTCGAGATTCCAACTCAAAAAATGCATCTTCATATCCATTTGGTGAATGCACCATCCAAATTTAGTAAATTTTAAAGGATCAAGCATTTCTGAGGTTATATAACTTCAATTATTTGAACTAAGTGAGGATATTATTTTAATAGAGGCAATCTTGTGCATCTATCTTGACCAATGCACCAATCTTCATAGTGCCTCCAGGCCAGGATGTCTGCTTCAACTTCAAATTAAAAAACCATTGATGATAGTGTTCCTTTCATTTCATGGGTTCTAGATGCCACAAGAAACAAGGGAACCCTCTACTGATCGAACAAAAATGTGAAGGAGAAAACTCTGCTTACTTGAACACCACTTTGACAAGCCATAAGAACAATGATTGTAGCTGCACAACAAAAAACCACAACCATATCTAACAAAATGCTTTTCCATTTCTCAGCCAATGACTTCAATATTTGACTGAACAAAACCATTCCTGCTTCCTTCTTGATAAAACTAGAATATATGGTCTTCATTCAATCAGACATTATTTCTCACTATCAAGTACCCAAATAATCTCATCAATTTTTGATCTCTGAACTAGTAACTTTCTCAAACATCAATTAAAAAAGAACATATTGATAGGTTATTCAGAGGATGATATTGATATGGCTTTTTCAATACTTCGAAAAAATTATACAATGTAATTTAATATCAATATGTTACAATTTTTTGGTTGTAATATACATTCACAATCTTTTCTTTTTTTAAAAACTGCACAAAACATACCCAGGCTCCCAAAAATCCCATACCAAATGAAAACACCATAACTCCACAATTTTAATAATTCACACTTTTCATTGCATCCCATATATATGGGCATGGTGCCTTTTTCATAGAAATGAAACAATACATGACCACCGTTACTTGAGCACAACTGACTGATGTTCTTTCTTTGGTTACATTAGTGCAAGTATCTCAAACATTAAATATCTCAAAAATATCCAAAAAATTCTATTGAATCTAAAGATACACAAATAGGTTAGTAAACATCATCTTTGACAAGTCTCCCACTTGTAACAAGTATCCTCATTCAACATGAAGCATTTTAAAGACAAACAGTTCACATCTAAGAGTTAGTATAACCTACTTCGCATTGTGATTGTTGTATATCTCTATGCAATGCACGAGCTTTACCAAGAAATGATTTAGCAAGCTCAGATGCATCATTCTTTGTCTCTATAAATATAATATTGTGTCCCCCACTGCAAAAGTAAAAAATAATTTACCTTCTGATCAAGAATGGAGTTGCTCATGAGAGATGCTTGGCAATACAATAATCAAAATTTACAAAAACCATTTCCAAATACATAGATCATATATTTCTCGTCCAACTTGCTATAGTAGCGAATGATATCTAGTATAACCATTGCTCTTGCTTTATAAAAGTAGGGAAGAACAATGTGCCTCACACTTGTTGCTAAATATTTTAACAAGACTTTATGCTAAAGCTTATAAATGATGGCTCTTTCTATGAAGAGTTTGGTCACATATTGGCTTTACAAATCTCGTGTTGGCCTTGTAAGTGCCCTAGAAGCAGCTTTTCTGACTCAAAATAACATCAAAAAAATGCCTCAGTAAACTATATGACTACATACAAGTGAATGTAATGAGAAATTTGTTCTTATGAACCACTACTTGTGAAACATGGGTCAAGAGTTGAATCCTGTTAGCAATATCACAATATAAGGTCAATTTTTCCAAACAAATTTTGAGAATATTTTTTATGTTCAATATGGTTCAATGAAGTTTAAACATGGGTCATGAGATATGAACTTTAGTTAACCACTAACCACTGCTCATTGAAATATGGATCACTGTAAGTTGAATCTAGATAAACAAGCACAAACTGATATAGTACAGAGCACCAAATATTTGAGTAATCTATACAAATCACAAGATTGTAAGAATTCAAATATCTTAATTAAATGCAGAGATAGAATAATTTGACACACTGCAGAAAAAAAAAAAAACACTTGAAACTGAATTCAATTTGAGAATAAGAACAAGTAAACATGAGAAGGTAACCATTAAAAGTGAGGTGCTAAAGATACATCATCAAAATTGACACTTCTTATTGAAAACTCAGCAAACATGTAATTTATGTCATTCACAAAAGAAGTCATATAGTCTATTAGTTACAATTACAATACAAAATTACAAATCATACCAAGGATGTTTTCCATGTCCTCCACAAAGCCCATGTTAAGCATTTCATCAGCCTCATCAAGGACACAAAATTTCAATGATTTCAAGTTTAGAATGTCTCTCTCAATATGATCCTGTGTAAAGAAATTGAAACATTTTTTTTACCAATGAACTATTGCATATCAAGAAAGTAGTTAATAAAAGCTACTCACTTACCTTGATATGACCTGGTGTTCCAACAACAACATCTACACCTCTGTGTAGTGCATTCTCCTGTGGACCATACGGAGCACCTCCATACACACAGCATGTATTACTTGCAATCATCAATAGATCCTATCAAATTTGCATCTATGTAAAAGATGCTCATGTCCTTCCACTTGAAAGGGGCCTTAGCAAGACACAATGTTATAGGTCTAAACATAGGACAAGATAGAGAAATATTTAGTATCTTATTGAGCTTCACTTTGTTTCAAGAATAGTTTAATATTCTCTACTAAATAGGGCCAACCATGTGAAGGTGGAAGCTCATTTGGCCCCACCCCCCTCCCCCTAACATCACTCTACATTCCCCATTAACATCTAACATTCATTCATTCTTTCAACCATTAATAAAATGTAACATTCAATCAATATCACATGATAACATTCATTAACACATTAGATTCATTAACATGCAAAATTCATCAATATTTTGCATTAACACATAATTCATGAACATTCATTAGCACATAATTAAATTCATTGAGACATAAAATTCAGTCATTGTCAATTAAGGTATGTAGATGACAATCATTTCTTTTTTTTCTTTCTATTTCTTTTTTCTATGTAAGCTCTAAGAGGATCATCAATGTCATCATCAATTCCCCCCTCATTATTTGTTTTGTTCTCTGTTCTTGATGATCTCAAATTCCTATGCTGTTGCAAAGGGGGGTCCTCTGCAATAACAAATAAAAGAGTTAAATTAAAAATAAATTATTATAATTGTTACAAGTATTTAATTATTTTAAATAACATAACTATGGCACTCTTTACCTAATCTGACCACATCATTTTGTCTGGACTCAATGTCAACATAGTCATGAACATCGACCCCTCGATCCTCTATAGTTGCTATACAAAATGTTACATTAAATCCAAACACCAATTGCAATTACATATAAAAAAATTAATAGCAAATGTATACCTCCACCACTGGGATGCACATCATGCGAACCTTCAGCATCCACAAATTGTGCAGAAGGATTGTCAGACCGCATTCCAACATCCTACACATTGTTATCATTGCTTGCTTAAAACAAATATACTCACTTTATACTGGAACTTAACATCAAATAGACTAATTGGTAAATTATTCAATTTGAAATAAATTTCATTTAGCTTATTTACCTATGGCTCAGATGCATCATTATTAGAACCTTCCACACTATTGATTTCAGCTCATAGCTATTCAACCATGACTCTATAGCCATGTTGGAAGCCAATTCTCTTATCCTCTTCTGTGAGGCATCTCTTGAACTTTAAGCCCTGCATTTTTGCGTGGTATGGTGAATTTTACTTGCATTGTTTCATCAACCAATGGATGGTAGTTAAAATATCAAAAGGAAATGGTAAATAGTTAGAAGGGTTTCCAACCCTTGTTACACCTTATTTTGGTCATGTTGGAGTTTTTCTAAACTATCTTTGGTCTTTGGGAGTCCTAGAGGATCCAATTTCACTCTTGGTTGGGTGTGTAGAATAAAGGCCAAGTGCTGCAATCTACCCTATCACTGGTAATAGCAAGTTTTCCTTAGACCTAATTTGTTTATGGTTGTGTTGATGTTTGTTTTGGTTTCCATTTATGTTAGAGGGTTGGAGTTGTCCAAAATACTTCATGTCAAGGTTGGGTGTATGAGGCCTTGAATGGTACAAGGGAGAAGTAACTAATATGCAGCCTTATGTGATGAGTTGGGTCCGTGAATTAAAGGATAAGACATTGTAACCATAGATTAGTTCATTGTTTGAAGGTGAATCAAGCCTTGAATGTTCTTGTAGAGAATAGAGGATTAGGGTGATAACTTGAATTTCTTAGTTGTTCCAAGGTGCTAGGAGTTTGTTGGTGCTTGGTGCAGGAGCACCTAGGCTAACCTCTACTAGTTAGTCAATTTTGGCTTGTACTTGACTCTAGCCAAGTCACGAAGTTAGTGTAATTTGGTTGAGGAACTTAGAAGGTCTTGTTTTATGTTGTCTAGGTGAATTGGTCACTAAGACTAAGGTAACACAAATAGCCTTTGTTAGTTGTTATTTAAATTCTTAATGTTAGGAGTTAGGGAGATTGAGTCATTAATATGTCTTAGGCCTAAGAATGGTTAATGGTTATTAAATAAATATGATGATCATGAATGATCTTGGATCCTCAAAATATGTGAGGACAAGAAGCCTATAATATAGGATTAAGGCATGGGATGTTTTAGTGGATTTGGCACTTAGATCCATCTAAGTGAAAGTGAGAAAGAGAACCAAAATTAAGGTGTGGATCATCCAAGGTGGAGTTTTCAAGGTGTGACTCATGTAGTAAAGAGTGAATAGGATTTAGTTAATGATATAATCCTATTAGGAGATCCTATAGAAGCATAGGATACTAGGAGATAAGAGAAATCTCTTGGTGGAAGTGGAAAACTAAGCCTAGGAGTTTTATCTTACACCAGTGCTTCCAAAGCATGTTACTCTACATCATATATTGGTGTGGAGGAATACTAAGATCCAAGTTGAGGATTAGGAGCATAGAAAAGCTAGTCTATCCTAGCATTTCCCATCACATTATATAAAAAATTTGATACAATTTTTCATTTACTAATACTTACAACTCTTGCTTGAAGTTTTGAAAAACCACCAGAGCTGAGCTTGTGTGTCCCATGCTTTTCTAGTCTTGCCTTTGTTGCCTTCGATGTGTCAGGAAATCTGTGAAAAGTTTGAAATATGTTAGATAGTATAAATATAGAGGTTAATTAGTACATAATTAGATTCTCAACAGTATCACATACCTTGTTGTACTCTCCACTGGTGTAATATTATTTTTCTTGTTAGCTTTATACTTTCCATCCAAAATCAGAGCCTGCCACTTAGCCTCAAGAACATAAGGCAGACGCTCATACCTGGGGTTATCTCATAAATTTTTCTGTATTGATCCCTAATATACTTCAAAAATAAACCAGCTTTTTCAAGGAGCTTGTTTCTCTCGAATGCACGAGGTCCAAAGAGTTGGATCATGCTCTCTATAAGATCATCCTTCAACGGTTTGTGTTGGTTATTCCACCTTTTAAGTAAAAAAAAAAATGTTAGACTCATAAATGAAGTGAAGCTACCTTTAATATAGTTCAACAAATGGATGAAAAAGAAAATGATTATAGCAATGATATGAAATCAAAATAGTGGTTTGGGGTTTTAGTTAGGATATGATGTTCCACCAGGTATGCAAGGTGGGCCCGAATATTCGCAAACACTCATCACCACGTTTTCTCCAAAAAACATCATTCCCTAGAAAACAATCATGGGATCATTAGTCAATGAAGAGTGATCAAAAACTAAATTACTATTATATCACTATAGAATAATAATAACTTTAAAGTACCTAGAACTTTGGCTACTTTTAATGAAATGCCTTCATTGTCATTGACGATCAATATGACATCCTTCACTGTTCCCATACTAAGAACATAGGAACATCTAGGAAATGATGTTGTAGCTCCTATTGCAAAAAGTTTCATAAGTTTCATAAGTCTTTGTCATGAAGTATAAAAGAACAAATGATAATTGATGTTAAAAAGTTGTAAAAAAAAATTGTTTGTTGTTGTCATAAGAGAGAAAAAGAGGGATTTTTGTACTAGAAAATGGTGCAATAGTCGATGCCTGTAAGCTGCATGTTGCTGAATCAGCTGTCAGAAAGAGATTTGTGGTTGTCCTGGATGGAGGTGATGTCATCATAGGATTCAATTGATGTGAAGCTAAAGAATAAAATTGTTAGAGCATGCATAAATATAGAAAGCGTGGACTAATGTGCTCCCCTGCCCACAGGTGGTTAATTATGTGGTGTTCCATGTTCACTAACAGTCATGGCTTTTGGTGCAACGACAAATGGGACCTACAATTGGTATCAGAGCCTGGTTTTGGCCTGGTCATGGATTCAAATCTCCCCGGTGCCTTCCTGACCCACATAAGCACCTGGTGTGCGCGTCGAGGGGGAGATTTTTGGGTGATGCGACGCGCTCCCCTACCCACAGGTGGTTAATTATGTGGTGTTCCATGTTCACTAACAACCATCACTTTTGGTGCAACGGTAAATGGGCCCTACACTAGCATGGAATAGATTGTTAGACCATTAAAAATAAGGATTGTTCGAGCATGTATTTTCAATGATTATAATCATTCCTATATATATTTAGTGGAGAAAAAAAGTGGGGAATGGAACATGCGATCTACCTGAACCACCTACAGCACCCTCATCATGGGAACGGGGCTCAAAATCACACAAAAAACTCTATAAAGACAATGCATCCATATTTTAATTAATGCCATAAAAGAGCATAACATAAAAACCATTATTGAACTCTTGTTATAATTAAAAATTTCATTAATACTTACTTTTAAAGTTTTAGAGGTGTGCATCAATTCAGATCCCCTTTCTCTTATTTCCTAAGTTGTAGGCTTTATGGTTCCCAAACGTAAAATTTCTCTGCCAATTTTCTTTAGCAACTTTTTAGTCGAACCGATTGGGTCATCAGTATCTTCTAAATCAATATAAAAAGGGTCCTCCTTAGGGGGGGGCTGTTGATCAGGGACTGCAGGTTCCTTTCCCTCCCTCCGACCACTGGCCCTCTATGACAACAATAGTATTAGTATTATCAAAATTACTCCAAAACAATGAAGAAAACAACATTAAAAAAATAACATTTTGCTTCTATCTAGTTTGCACAATTACAATGAGTTTTACTTGCTCATGTGTAGATGAGTCGGGAACATCGCCAACATCCCCTCTAGGCGGTTGCTCCATATTGTGCCCCTATGTCAAAGATCAAGTATAAAAATGTTAGCCAAAAATTTATTAACTAAATGGTATGTTGGAGTCATTGATTAGAAGTTTTTTTAATAGTATGTACTAGCCCCATGATAGTAGCCTCATTTGTATCTATGCGGCTTAAATTGTAATCAATAAGAAGCTCTTCCCCTACACATATTGATTTTATCACACAGATGAATACACGATTTCCCTCACGTACCTCAAATATGCAATTGGGTTGCTTTATAGTTGACCCAGGTCATGTACTATTTATAAAACCCACAATATTCCCTATTGCTTTTGGCATTCCATCAATGTATATAGCCACACTTTTACTTTGATTATTGTCTTGCTATTATATATAATTTTCCAAGAGGGCATACCTATGCATACTTTTCTTATATTGAACAATATGCATTCAACTTTTGTAATCGTAACATGGTCCAACATACTCCATCAATTCAAAAACTTTGTTGTAAGACACCTTTATGCTGTCCATAGAAAATAGGCCCAAACCATGTAGTGATGATGGTGCTATGCGATATATCCTCTCGATAACACAAAAATCAGTGTTTATTGGAGGAAGTTCCTTGGGTACCCAATGTTTCTGTAGATGTTGGTACCTCAAGGGCACCTCGATGTTGCCTTCCATTTCATCATCATAAGAACATGACCCCCCTTGAGAAAGGAAAAATTTCATGCATTTATTGAATTTCCTTCTAGTCCTTTGACCTCTAGTTAATTTCCTTGTTCTAGATAAACTGCATGTCTCACTTTCCTCTTCTATTCCTATATTTCCCTCACTTGAGGAAGACACTTCTGACAAATACCTATTCACTAGTACCTGCAAATGGGAGAGATCTTAGAAGACATCAATCTTACTATTGATAAGTTTATTAAATAGACTATCTATAAGGAGTATTGACTTATACTTGTCGATCCATGAGACTGTGCGGGATGCTCTTGAAAGGGGTTTAGTTTCCTGCAAATGTAATTCAATTATCATGAGCATAATCACATCATAATCATAATCACATCCATCATTAGCATCACATAAAAATTAAAAACATTAAAAGGTACACAATATAACACTTAAATTAGGCTCACATTATAAGCCTACTAGGGAAGTAGGCCTAGTGAAGGGCTAAAATTGGGTTTTTGTATTAGCTGATGAGTTGAGGGCTTAGTCACCTTGGGGACATGCTATTTGAAGTTTTTTGATGTGTGTGGAGGTGGAGGAAACACCTAGTTAAGGTGAAGTCAAGTTTGGCGCCTATTGAGGCATTGTGAGCATTTGATAGTTTGTTGATTAGATTGCTTGGATGAATCCATTAGATGCATTGAGGGACATTCATGGGATTATTCCAAAGATGTAGAACCTAAGGTGGCATAAGGATTTGGTGTGCACTTTGATAGGTTATGGAGTTGGCTTGGATCAAGGAAAGGGATCTTATGAAGATGCTTGGTTGGTGTTGTGAGAACACTATGGAAGTCCCTCTTGTTATGAATGATTGCAAGTCCACCTAGGGTCTCTACATCACATAAAAAGGTAGAATTATTAACCAAAAAATTGGGTAAGCACTTATATTATGTTTTCCCTATGAATTTTATTCTAGGTACAACTCCCTTTTATAGATATTTAATGAATTCCCTTTTCTAAACTAAACACTTACAAATGCTTTTGACCTGAAAGAAAATAAAGCTCAATACATTCACGCATCAATATGTGTTTTAAATAGTTTTATTTAATTAATTTAGATTAATAGTTAATTTAGATTAGCAGTATTCTATTTGTAGTTGAAACTTGTAGCTTTTAAATAGATAATGAATAAACTATGTAACCATATATATAAGAAAAATATATTTCTATCAAGAAATGAATATTAAATAGATTAAGGATTGATGGCATACCTCTAAATGTCATCATCATCATCCTCGTCATCATCATCATCATCATCATCATCATCCTCCTCCTCATCATCATCATTGTCATCATCATCATCATCCTCGCCATCATCGTCGTCATCGTCATCATCATTTTTGTTGTCGTCATCATCATCAACATCATCATCATCAACATCAACATCATCTTCATCATCATCATCAGTAGCAGCATCATCGTCGTCATCATCTTCTTCTTCTTCATGAAAATTTGTGTTAGGAACATCATCCAGTAACTGTTGATCATGATCACCATCTACATCATCTTCTACTTCTTCAATATCTTCTTCTTCTATCGCATTATACTTTATTGGCCTTCCTCTCGATTCATGTCTAACAACAAATGACCAACCCAATTTATGTGGAACCTCTAAGTAAACTACCTGCTCACATTGGCTTGGAAGAACATAGGGCTCATCCCCAACTGGGTCAAACGACCTTGTATTAACCATTGTAAATCCATTATCATGTTCAATAACAGTTCTATCAGGATCATTTGGATTAATTCGTAGCCTATACCATTTGACAATGAAGAGTACTAATTTGAAGGAACTAAAGTCACACTCAAGTATATCATCCAAAATGCCATAGTATCGATTTTCAAACTCTCAAGGATGTAAGTCATTTCTAGATGAAATATTAGTCACTTGAAAGATTGTAGTTATTCCTAAATCACAAGTTTTCTTCATGTCATCCAACACTTTGACACGAAATTTATGACCATTACAGAACATAGCCTTGTGGTGTTTAACCTGCAATAATATGTGAAACATGTAAAAAAATTTGTATCATGAGTTGATAAACATATGGGTGATTAATAAATTTGTACGTACCTAGAAATCTCTTAAACCATGTGGTAAATATATTTCCCTTTGCGTAACATTGGAATCTCCATTACGATGAGCTTCTTTAACCAATGAAGATACACCTTCCCATGTTAATGTCCGACCAGAATGTTGACATCGTTCAATCCATACCATCATCCAATCAAGATTGTTTGCAATATACAAATGTAGTGCATCCCACTCTCGAGCACCTGTACAAAAAAAATAGACAACTTACAACCGATTTACTTTGAAGATTAAGAAATAATTTATTATAATAACATCTTATAATTTATTACCTCTTACTTTCCTCAATGTACCTTTCCCCATCAAGTACCCCCCTTCTAATTTTTTAAAAGGCTCGAGATCCCAAATGCTATCTACATGGATATTTGATGCAAACTTGGGAAGATATTCAGTAATGTACACCATAGTCTGGTATACCATATATCCCTCTACCATAGAACCCTCAGGATGTGCTCTTTGTCAAACCAAAGCCTTCAAAGATTTCAAGTGCCTCTCAACCATCCACATTGACCTACTGTGTATAGGTCCACACAATTCAACTCCTCAACTAGGTGTATGAGGTAGTGTTCCTGTGCATTAAAAAAAGTTGGAGGTAGAAACTTTTGCATTTGACACAGTAAATGAGGAATTTTTCTCTTCCAATAGTTTATATCTTCTTTATGGATTTCTTTAGATGACAACCACCTACATTAAGAGATTCAAGTAACAAAAAATATATAGATAGGAGACTTTACAAAATAATATACAATAGATTACATAGCAAGAAAAACAAATCACAAATATAATTAATATATACAACAAATTGAACAGATATTACTGCTTACCTCATGTATTTTCCAAAATTGTATATCACTTGTTTGATGTTATTGTTGAAGGGCTCTAGGAGAGATAGAGGAAGCACGTACTGCAGTAATTATAAACCAATCATTTCATTGTTTTCTAACATAACATAATGAACAATACACATAGTTTATGAATATATTGTAAATACAGAAGAACATAACTTACCTTGATGAAAGTATGCCAATCATGCGTTTTGAGCCCTGGCCCAAATTCACTTTTTTCTGATATGAGATTGTTTATGTTCGTAGAAAATCCTGTGAGAAATCAAATTTTTCGTATGACTTCTTTTATGGCATGACTTTTCTGCTCCGTTAATAACCAAGGAAGGGCACTTATATTAATCTGATCTCTGTTGCTATTTGAGTGAATGAAATTCTTCAATGCATGATTGGATTCATGAATTTCATTACAAATTTTGACAACTTTTTCTTTATCACGCCTTCCATCCAATATTTTCCACAATGTCTCTATTATTTTCTTTCCAATATGCATAGTATCAAATAAATGCACAATTTGTAAGTGCTCGTAGTAGGGCAACCTACTAAATTTTCTGGGATAGCTTTTTAGTCCCTTTGGAAGGTTTTTAGTACTGCGTTGACAACCTTCATGATCATCAATTACACAATTAGTAAACAAAAATTATAATAGAAATATATAAATTACAAACATAAATCATTAGGTGGATTGACATTACCTCGATGATTAATTCTATTATATTCCAACTTCCATAGGCGAGGTGTCATTCTTCATGGCTTTGATGTAGTCTCTTCTTTCCCATTGAAAATATATTTTTTCGTACTTTGATACTTATGATTCCTGTGGAGGAAGTGTGTACACTCATCAAACACCTGCTTTCCTAAACTTTTTGAATGACGAGATTTCATCTTTGGACCACAAATTGGACATGCAAATTTTCCCTTTGTTTGAAGACCTACAAGACAATGATATAATTGGATTATTAAATATGTTGATTTTTATAATTAGAATTATTGTGCACAACTTGAATTCACTATAACATACAACAAAAATGTGTTAGCCCTAGGGCATCACGTATTGTCCATGCAAGTATTGCATGGAATTGAAATTGTATTTGTCCTATTGGTTTAGACACATCATACATAGTGACACCGTTCCATAACTCCACCAACTCGTCAATAAGAGCTCAATATATACATTCATATCTTTAACTTGATATTTACCTACTTGTATGAATAGTAACATTACATAATTATTGTGACCATTTTACAGCAAGATTTGTAAGTACATGTAAATTAATAACTATCAAATGATAAGATACCTGGAACAATCATTGCCAACATAATGTGCTCCCTCTTTATTGACATCCATGGAGGAATATTATTATTGATAACAAACACAGGCCACACTGAGTAAATAGATCTCATCTCTCCAAATGGATTGACACCGTCCGCTGCCAATGAAAGCTTGAGATTATGAGGTTCTTCTTTGAAGTGTTGCCACTTTTCCTCTATGTGCATAAATGCTGAACCATCCACAAGGATTTGAATAATGTCATCTTGACTTCTATTGCATGCATGATAATCCATAAATTGAGCCAAGCTACTACACCTGAATAATTATCGCATCCGTGGAATAATGGGGATGTAACGAAGAACCTTTTGAGGCACCCTTTTTGTTAGTCAATCTTTTTGATATCTAGTCGTATGACATACAGGGCATTGTTTTGCAAATTCATGTTCTTTATTATATATAATATGATCATTGGGACAAGCATGTATTGCTTCATACTCCATTCCAATATCTTTCATAATAGCAGATAATTCTCGATATGAGCGAGGTAGAATATTTGATGGTGGTAACAGAAACTCGCCTATCAATCTTCAACAAAAAATATAAGTTGTTAATATAAACAATATTAGTGGTACATTATTCACCCTTTGTTAACTATAAAGACATATATGACATACCTTAACATACGTGACATTGTTATGTTGGATAAACCATTCATAACCTTCAAGTTCAACAACAACAATACATCAGAAAGAAGAGTTGTTTGGGAGTCTTTATATAGGGGCTCATATGCCTTCTCAAGTAGAGGTACATCGAGACTATCATCATCATGATGATCAGATACGCTTGGACTAAATGTGTCATGGATCAATGTATTTATACCATCATCTTCAATTGTGTTTTCTGGTGCATGATCGTCATCTTCCATGGGATCATTGGTCTCCACTTCAAAAACCATATTCTTTGGATTGTTGTGGTTCATATCATGTACTTCCCTAGGGAGATCAACCTATATAAAATTGATCAACAACTAATCATCAAGTGATTTCATATGTATATAAATTGTTAAAATGATATAATGAACAACTTACCAGTGGATGATAGTCATGCCCTCCTTCAATGTGACCATTCTCCCTACAATGTCTCTTAACTATTCTGATTAGCAGTCTTCTACGGTTTAAGCCCTTACAAATTTTGCAAGGACAATAAAATTTTCCATCACCTTTTCTTTTCAAGTTAGACCACAATCTATCAATTGTCTCCCTATTTTGTTCTTCACTTATATTATCTGACATGATCGTTCTTCGCAGGAAGCAAAAATTGGGCTATGAAAACTTTGGTCTACAACTTTTAAAAACTAAGAAAAACTGTTGTAAGTACACAAATCTTCTTAGACCTAGCTAAATACTTTAATATTTTAAAAATACTTTCTTAATTGACTTTATTCCTAAGACATTTAACCCAATCACCTTTTATAACATTCAGTCAATTGCTCTAGGAAAATTTGTGGATAAGATTATTTGTAAAATTTTGACCAACTTCCTGAAGGTCTTATTTCAAGAGACCTTATGACCTTAAGCCACTAAAAGAAATTTCAAAACATACAAGCTAAAAGTCTAGTTAAAATATACATTAGATTAAAAAATATACAATTTTCATACCCGAGCGTGCGGCTATAACTCGTACAAGCAGAAGATCTGCAATGAAACAAAAGAAAAGAAAATTTTCTTATAGTAAGAACAAGTTTGTTGTGCTACATAGGATACCAACAAAATAGTGTATAATATCTTTTTCTTTACCTGGCTTTCAATGAGGGTTGTCAGTGGCAAGTAATCAAAGAGATTTGTAAAATACTTCCACACATTTGAATTTCCATATTTTCTCAGACATTCATCATAAAATCCATACATGAAATTTCAAGAAAACAAAATAATTCTTGAACACAGTCGAAAAATTAAGATAAATTACAAATAGATTGACAAATTTTGGTCAGTTTTCTAATCTCCCCATTCAGATACTAATATTTTGCCTCCCATAATTTAGATATAGCCTCAAATGGAAAATAATGTACGTGTCTGCTTTAAGCATGATGATATGAAGAAATACTATAGTTAGTACCCCTCGTCAAACAAGCCAAGCAACAATTTTTTTTGGTAATTTGAAGTTCCTAAACTAAATTATGTTCCCATACGTAATTTGAAATTTATGTAACAAATCCTCTTCTACCTTTCAATGAAGTCAAGGATGGTGGAGGAGTTAATTTAATATTTACTAAGTTGTAGGACAATTTATCTTGGGAAATATAGGAGTTGTACATGTGTTATGACAATGATTTTTGAAATCTAACCAGCTGCATTTCATAAATGTTGACTTGGTTGAGAAAATGGTTGTATTTAAATTGAGAAATGATGTTAATTCATTTGAATTTCAGAGATTATTATTTATTGAGCTCACCATTTGTTATAATTCAGCATGAGAGCCTTTAATAGAAAATTCAAGTTGATAACATATTTAAAAATAATGCATTTGATGTAATCATGCATTTTTCCGTTGTTGCTTATGTTGGAGATAGTAGTCTTGACCCATTAAGCTATATTATGATTATGTGAATTTATATTCTATCTGTTTGCAAGTTATGGATTGGAATTATTTGCAAAATGTTTTTTTAATATCAATTTCTTCTAGAGAGTGAATCAGGAGTGTGCAGTGGTACCAGTGGATTTGGAAGAGAGCGATGGATGACCCATTTTTTTTTAGCTCTAGTATAGTCGTTCATCAAAAAGCTTACATGTCATGTGTGGGAGTAACTATAGAATGTCACAAATTAGTATATTATTATAGTTCAAATCTTGTTTATTTTAGTTTTAGTTTTATTTTGTAAAAGTCAATCTAGATTTAAATAATTATGCCTTTAGTTTCAAATTTAATGGGGGATTGAATTGAACTAACTATTTCCTCTTATTAACTATTATACCAAATTACAACATTCATTTATTTATGAATAAAATAGAGATGCTTAGTAAAAGAAATTTTCTCAAAAATAGGTATGGAGGTTTGTGTTTACTGGAGGGTAGCATGACCAAGCTTAAAAATAATAAGAATGGAAATACATGTGATCAGTGGATTTGTACATGTGAAGAATGTGGAAAGCTCAGTTTGTAGGGGTAAGCCATATGGATGCCTAATTTTCATGGAAGGACCTTCATGCCTGCCTTCAACTTGGGACCTCATTGCTCCATCTGACAACATAACAACTCAGTGTCCATTTTTGGCTACTCAAATTCGTGTCTATTTATCTCCAATAGTTGGTGCATTGAGATTTTGGTGAAACTGTTGTTATTTATTTCCCTTATTTACTAGGTTGAATATGTTGAAACATATGAACTGCAGTTGTTTGCATTAATATGGTTATGGTTTAAATGTAAAATGATTGTCTAATTTTCATTGTATATATTATCATAATATTTGATTGGACACTTTGACTCTATCAAAGGCAATACTTTCCAATAAAGATTCATCTTAGACCACACCCAATATAGAATCATATACTTCTGAATTCATATTCTAGGATTCTCAATTCTGTATTCAAATGTCTTGTACCATTATTTTAGGAATAGTAGATTGAGGATAGTGTTGGTAGATCTTGAATTTAGCATGCACCTCATCCATATCTATTCATAAAAATTTACTACAAATTCTATTACAATTAAGAAGGGTGTCCCCTATTCACAAATGAAATAGTTGAGAATGAACATAGAGACCTATTTCCTAGTTTCCTTGAGTAGTGAAACTACTTTGACCACTTATGAAGTACTTTATTCTCATGGTAATGTATTTGTGTCTATTAGATAAGTTGGGATAGATTTAACCCACAAGGTCAAATGCCCACTGTCTAGAGCATGTATCAAGTGATCATGAATTTGGCATCGTTGGCAGGATTTAGTAAATTTGACACTATATTTTTCTATATATAGCCAATAGTAGTCAAATCTTAGTAGTTTTCAGGCTAACGTGGGATAGTAGTCAAATCTTAGTAGTCAAATGAGATCCACATACATCCTCAAGGTCTTCACTTAACACACACTTAGATTCCTCTAAGTCTAAGCACCTATGAAAAGTACCATATGATCCTCTCTTATATAAGTCATTAGTGAAGATAAAATTTGTGAAATATTTCAAATAATGTGGTTTTTCTTGTTTTTGTTTAAATTGTCAAGGATAACTTGATCCTATAGGTAAGAAAATACATGGGTATATTGAGATGAGTCACATCCAATGATAGAATTAACTATCTATGATTTAGGTGAATTATATTCAAGATAGAGTAACTCTTCCACTAGGAGCTCATAATGGAATCCATGCTCCTATATCTGCAAGATAGATTCCAAAGTTTCTACTGCATTAACTTCCTTGTTTTCTTCTCTTGGTATTTGTTGGAAGGTGAAGAAGACAAAGTACTTTTTTACATCATCCATCATTCTCTTATGAAGAATGATATTCTCATCTCAAGTTTGATATTCATCATTGGTTCAATTAATAATAAGGTGGGAGTCTCCATAGATATGCAATTCTACCATCTTCCAATTAATTTTCATTTTCATCCATTCATGAAATATTCATATCGAAAAATGTTGTTGGTACATGAAGACAAGAGCTTGTATTCTTTGGGAATGGTGTATCCTTCTGCTTTTATGAAGAGGACTCCTACACCTAAGCTATGTTGAGTGAAGGATCCATCAAGAATAGGATACAAAATATGATCCATCTTTGTATCTCAATCCCTTTTATTATCTCATACTTCTTTCTAATCCTACATGCAGTAATGGCCATAGATCCTAGGTTTAATCTCATTCTTTCATCCTACTACTAACATCCAAAATAAAAATTCTCTCATAAGCTTCTAATCACATCGATCATACACTTCTCTGATAACCAAGATTTTTGATAACTATACATACACATATACTTTGATACTAACATTTCCTTATTGATACTGATAAATGGGTTTGTTTTTTTTGCACCTTACCATCATCCTCCTCCAAATGTTGCCCTTGGCCCTTTCACCATAGAGATCACCATAGAATAGTAGGGCAAACAAGCAGTTAGTAGATGCGGGTCTCTGCCCCTCTCAATGCCTCGAGTTGAGGGAGATAGATGCAGGGTAGAATGAGAAGTCTGGACATAGATATAATGAACATCTGGTCACTGCTGAAGTCTCTCACCTTTCCTTTTTGAAGAATCCAAGATACCTATTTCAGTCCCTGTCTCGATTTCAAATGAGTATTTTTGGTTTTTTTTTTTCTCTTATAACCTATTAGCGTCGCAATTGCAACATTTTTGAGTTATAGTTGAAAAAAAGGGCCACAAATTGATGGTCCTTGGATGCATGCCTTGCATTATTCTCATGAAGAAGGATTGGGAAGGAAAGGAGGAACATTAATGCCAATGTCAAATAGGATATGTGTTGGCAATATACTGAGTTGGGGACACACAGTTCCCCCCAATTTCAGTCTATCCTGGTAATATATTTAGATCACATTGATTCATCCTTTGAGCACTGAGCTCACTTTTTTTGTTAAGCCTTACAAATTTTCCATAACAAGTTTATTGGGGTAGACCATCGTTGACTTTAAAATAAATGAACTAAGGATTCTCCTTGGGAAGTTGAGGCTATATTCTCAGCAGTTAAAAGTTGAGTCAGATATCAGTCACCAGTCCAAGATATTAGCATCACCCTTTATCATTGGTTAAAAATTCTTTAATTGGTGAGAAGCTACACTTAATGTGTGTTGTAGTGATGGTAGGTACCTGACATCAACTCCAACTAACTTCATAGGTTATTATATTGTGTGATCATCTTGGGCCCTACACTCTTGGTGAAGATCAATCAAGTCTTTTGAGTTTATATTGTTATCTTCTCTGAAAATTTTAAGCCATAGGATTAGGTGCTTTGACTAGGTATGGAAAATAAAATAATAGAATCCATGAGCATGTTAGCACTTTCACAAGGCTATGATGACTTGTGAGGGTAGCCATACGATTGAATCTATGAGCATGCCGTGGGCAGTTTCTCTAGGCTGTGGGTGACTTGTGAGGACAGTATGCATAATAGAATCCCCAAGCATGCCATACGTGCTTTTATAAGGCTATGGGTGACTTCTGAGGGCAATATGCATAATAGAATCCCTGAGCACACCATAAGTAGTTTCTTAAGGCTATTGCTTAATTGTGAGGGTAGTTTCACAATTAAATCCCCAAGAATACCAAGAGTGTTACCTCAAGGCAATGGGTGACTTGTGAGGGTAGTTTCACAATTAAATGCATGAGCATAATACCATGATAACTTTATCAAGGCAATGGGTGACTTGTGAGGATAGTTGACACATGTATGGGCATGTGATGACATTCCCTATGCACTGTACTCAACCACCAAAGTCCTAGTAGTATGAATAGCACCTCTTGGGTATTGGTTGATTGAGTGTGTTTAGATATTGCATTGTGGCCATTGCTTCATGTTGTGTTGCTCCATGTTTTCTCTTAAATAAGCCTATGATTTATTTGCACTCTATATACATTGATTGGTGTGAGTATGCTTATACCTCCTTGTATGCCTTGTGTTCTTGTTTGGGCTATGTGACTATCTCCACAAGCATAGTGAGGCAGACCTGAGAGTACCACATGATTGAGTGGTGTGACAAGGCATTGTTGGGGACTGGTGTACAAGCATTAAATCGAATTTAGTGGCACCTACATGAGTTCCTTCTGCACCTCTCTCTCTCTCTCTTCCAATTTTAGTATGTTATTGGACCCTAACTAAAGAGGATGTTATGTATTCAGCCATATGTTGGAGTTAGCATAGTCTTGGGTGAATATTAACTCAGCTTGTGGGCAAGTTTGCTAGATTAATGTCTCCACCAATATTTCAACACATACATTAATCAGTGCCTCCAACTGGTAATCGGTGCCTTCATCCCTACTGGTCTGATAACAGGCCATTTGTGTCAGGCAAAACAATGGAATGTGGGAATTTCATTACAATTGTTTAGTAGAGTGTCAGGTGATCCTTGGAAGTGTGTCAAGACTTCTACTTGTGCACAAGCACAAAGTGATAGTGATTTTTTGTTCATTTTTGTTCATGTTGTTAGCATTGTTGTCCTAATTTAAGTTTGTAATGATGCAATTGCTTTAACAAAATCCCCTACATGTTTTACACTTAGTTCCAAGGGTTCCTTGGCGGGGCACTACATAGCCAATACAACCAAAATACTTTCAAATAGAAACTATTTAGTAACCAGGATAGAAAATTCTTCTAATAGAGAACACTACATACAACCAGATCTAAGACACTATCATGCATAGAACTGAATGTTATGGTTGTGATCTTCTTTTCAAATCTATGCAGCATAGAACATTATACTTATGTGTATAGATGCACTTCCTATATGCGATCCAAAGCTCGTATATTATCAAGTGTGTCCAATGATGGGGAGAGACCTCCATGCAAGCAGAAGATTTGCAATGAAACAAAAGAAAAGAAAATTTTCTTATAGTAAGAAAAAGTTTGTTGTGCTGCACAGGGTACCAACAAAATAGTGTATAATATCTTTTTCTTTACCTAGCTTTCAATAAGGGCTATCAGTGGCAAGTAATCAAAGAGATCTGTAAAATACTTCCATACATTTGCATTTCCATATTTTCTTAGAAATTCATCATAAAACCCATACCTAAATTTGCAAGAAAACAAAATAATTCTTGAACACAGTCGAAAAATTAAGATAAATTACAAATATATTGACAAATTTTGGTCAGCTTTCTAATCTCCCCATTCAAATACTAACATTTTGCCTCCCATAATTTAGATATAGCCTCAAATAGCAAATAATGTACATGTCTGCTTTAAGCATGGTACATGAAAATTGATAAATACATCATAGATCAGGGTTTTCAAAGGACTTCTAACTCAAAGTTTTATGTCAAGGCTACTAGCAATGATATCATCCTTCTAGTTATATATGTCGATGATTTAATAATCATTGGCAGTTTGGCATCTTAATTCATGGAATCAAATAGAATTTATGCCAATCTTTTGACATGACCAACCTTGGGCTTCTCCACTACTACATATTAAGAAATATAGATCAGATATAATACCTTTTGAATTTTGTGTATGTATTTACTCTATGAATTATTGTCACTTTTCTGAACTCTTCTATTGTGCAGATATATTTGTACATACTTCCTCACTGTTGTGATTTAATGATACCCTAAATTATTCCTTCAATAAATCTGGATTATTACTGTAGATACACTGCAGATGCAATAATATCATGGTGACTGAATATACTTTCCATCCACAGATAATATATATATTACCATGATAAGTCATGTCTCATATATCATTCTCAAAATCATCACTTTATCCTAGATATTGACTATATCAAATTAATACTACTAATAGTTTTTGTCTTGGATTCTTTTGTGCTAGATAACACCAAGGGACCAATGCCTAAGCATTAGTTTTTAGTATTATCTAACAATCTCACAAGGATGGAGAAGTTTATAATAGCTCCTTGATTCACAATGTTAGAAGACAAAAGATCAATTTCCAAGAAAAAGGAAGAAAATTGGTTGGTAATCCAGTTTTCAACTCTTTGACTGCTTAGTTATATCTTTCCCACTTTACCAGTTGCAAGTAACCTATGGTGAATGCAAATTTTCCATGGGGTAAATGTAGGTTAGCCACTTCTGCTAGTCATTTAATATTGTTCTTTTGGTGGCCATCACTGTTGCATATGGATTCATAATGAGCCACCTTTTGTATTGAAATGGAACTATTTTTCGAAAGCATATCTCAATATGCAATCAACTTTAACTTTTGATTCAATCTTCATATTCATCTTGCCCTTGATATAATCATATTTGCTAGGTTTGGTTGAAAAAATATGTCTTCTTTATAAATATGGATTAAATTAATTAATTTTGTTATGTGATGGTTATAAAGTAGCTTGGGCTCACTGAAGTCTCATCTCCTTGAGGTTTTGTTAACCGTTATAAATTGCAGGTTTTCTAAGCAGCATCAGTAGTAACTGTAACAGAAAATGATTTCTTATCGAGATATCCTCTATTTGTTTATTCTCTATTGTTCAGTTCTTTTTTTGCTCGACTGTTTAGAATGTTAGGTACTATTGAAAATCCCTACATTTTTCTATTCTTTCCATCTTATAATTCAATTATTGTGGCTAGTATGAATGAGAAAGTCGTTGAAACCCTTTGTGGAAAAATTCTTCAATTGATTTTTAATGAATAAAGCCCTAATTCAATAAGTGTCTTTTTTGACGGGGATCATTTCAGACATGGATGAAATGGATTATGGATTTGAGTATCCTGATGAGGATCCAGATGAAGAAGATGTCACCATTGAAAACCAGTATTACAACTCTAAAGGTGCCAAATAAATTGAATCTTTTCTATTTTTTATTTTTTTAAATGGCAATGATTTTTTATTTATTTTTGAATAAAAATTGGGTATTTGTAGAAGTAATAACATGCCCTAAAAGTCAGGGCGATGGTTACTATTATTCCTCAAGCATTATGTTGTTCCTATAATGCCAGATCATTTGTTATCGATGTTGAATTTTTCAAGTTTTGGGAATGTTTCAATTAATGGCTATTATGTTGATGACAATGAGTGAGTCTTGCTTCACTGTCTCTAGAAGGCCCCACTTACTTCATTACTGTTGAGAGTGCAATTAGTATGGAGAGACTATAAAGATGCATTTTGATGTGTAGGTTCTTATGAGAGGGGGCTTTAAACTTATCGATACTGTGTATTAGGGTACAATTTTTTGTAACTTGTGACTGACTATTGTAATCCTTTTTGCAACGATTGGAATCCATTGCGATATAATAATAATAATGATTGGAGAAAAAAGGATTCTAAGAGTAATGGGTTTTTTTGTTTTGCACCTTGCCATCATCCTCTTCTGAATGTTTCACTTGGCCCTTTTGTTGCAGAGATCCCCATAGAATATAGTAGGTCAAGCAAACAGTTAGTAGATGTAGGTCTTTGCCCCTCTCAATGCATCGAGTTAGCCAATGAGGGTCTTTGCCCCTCTCAATGCCTCGAGTTAGCTCCAGATGCAAGTCTCTACCCCTCTCAATGCTGCTGAAGTCTCTCGCCTTTCCTTTTCGAAGAACCCTGTGTCAATTTCTTTCAAATGAGCAACATTTTTTGGTTTTTTTTCTCTTATATCCTGTTAGAATCGCAATTGCGATGTTTTCAAGTTATAGTTGAAAAAGAAGGGCCAAAAATATCACATAACATTTTCTACCATCACAATTCCACTCCACATGTATTGGAGATAGCATCACAATTACAACAGCATTGGGCTAAAATTGAAAAAAAAAAGCCAAAAACACATTACATTTTCTTGCCGTCGCAAATTGATCCCTAATGTATTAGTGTTTGACTCAATCATCTTTTGTAGTCACTTCTAAAATGTGTTCTATTGCAATTTTTGGCAACATGTCCATACTCTTGACAATAGTGACAACTATACCTAGTATTATAATACTAGTTATAAGAGTTTCCATTGTGTTTTATCTTTATCTTATTGTTTGATGACCATTTGGGCTTGGATCTGCATTCATATGCTCTAAGTCCACACTTTTGATAGTTATAGCAATATCCTTCAAATATTTGTTTATGGTCTTGGTTCTGCATTCATGTTTCCAATGTCCTTGTTTGTTGAATTTGTGGCAATGACCCATGAACTTCTTCTTAGGATTCTGATTTGTAGTCTTGCTCCTACAAACATTGGTAGTATGACTTATTTACCATAGTTGTGACAAGTAGGTGTTGAGTTTTTACCATTGGAATTCCTTTGTTCACCATTTTTAGATGATTCTCCTTCTTCTATACTAGTATCACTGTTGGATCTAGGAGATCTCATCAATTGCTCAAAATACTTGATGACTTCACTAGGTTTGTTGAAACTTTCAGCAAATCCTTTTTCTCTTTTTAGATCATTTCTCAATTGTTCATTTTGCAACTTCAGTGTTGTGATCTCAATATGATTTTCAATCATCATTTGATTCAATATTTATAATTGCATGTGAGCAATCTTATTCACCTCTAATGTCTTTTCTTCCTATCTATTGGTTAGTATCCTTTTTTCATCTTCAATCATGACTTTTTCTTCTTCATCTTTCTTTTTCTACTTGATCACCACACATAGAAATACTGATTGGACTTGTTGTTCTATTTTGATATTTCTAACCTCTTTGGTTAGGGATCCATTCTTTTCCATTAGATATATGAATTCTGCATCAAATTCACTTGTGTTTCCATCTACAAATAAGTCAGTAGAGTGAATCTCTTGGTAATGTGTGTCATTCTCTTAAATATCTATCTCTTTCCTTCTTTTCAATGATTATTTTAATTCATCTCTTGCTTCATTCAACCGATG
The DNA here is from genome assembly GCA_028749045.1 of Cupressus sempervirens. Lineage (NCBI taxonomy): Eukaryota > Viridiplantae > Streptophyta > Pinopsida > Cupressales > Cupressaceae > Cupressus > Cupressus sempervirens. The sequence goes on along the minus strand of CM053792.1, from coordinate 763,451,722 downwards.
TAGGGAAAGTTGTATTTCAATTATTTGGTTCTAAATAGTCCTTCCCAACTTGTAGACTTCCATTTTCAAGATCTTTCCTCAAAGCTGCAAAGCTTTCCTTTTCTAGAGAATAAGGCTCTGATACCAATTGTTGGAAATACAATGGGAAAAGTAAACTTTGAGGGGAGGTAGAGGGTGAATCATCACTTAAAATTTTAACCTTAAAATCATTCACCACACATCAATCTCACAATCTACATGCATGTAAATTGAAATACCAAATTAAGCATATACATCCATAGTTCAACACATATATGACACAAGATATTTGGTTACCTAGAAACCCTCCAAGGAGAACGTAAAACTAGGGTGGGGATGACACCAACAAATCTCCACTATGCATAATGAAGGTTACAATGTTTTATCAAGGGACATGATCTACCCTATGTAAGTTTTTCCTTATTAAAGGCTTGCAAGATTGTTAGATCTTACCCTATTAAAGGATTTCAACACCTTGTGAGAAGTGTTCTTGGTAAAATGATTTTAATTTACAATCAAGTAAGAACCTTGTAAAAGGATTTACAATAACCTCTTAAGACTACTTTGTTAAGAGATTTAATTGATTCACTTGTTAGAATGTCTCAGTAATGATACCACAGTTAACACTTTACATCTATCTAATAGATCACCTCTTTCCTAATGTGTACTTTATCCATTCTAATCAGATGTATCTATGTTGTATTCTAATTCCTTTCTTCTATTCTCCTCTAATTGATTCTATAATGTATCTCAATTCACAACTCCATAGTCACCATGAATGCTCTATTTGTGCATTAAAACTTCTCTCTTTTCTTTTTTACATTCATAAAAAGTTTAGGGTTTTTCCTCCTTAAGAATAACTTGGCCTCTAAATGACTCAGCATCCATTGATCACTTAACATCTGAATGAATCAACACTTACTATCTACTCAACACTTGAGTGACTTGGCACTTAATAGTTACTTGACATATACTATCTGG